>JAOPJL010000088.1:6389267-6400907 GCA_027123545.1 Trisopterus esmarkii | reverse complement strand
CTTGCAGCTTTCCCTTATTGTACAGTATGTCATATTACATTACCACTAGAGAGATATCTGATAATACACACACACACACACACACACACACACACACACACACACACACACACACACGCACGCACACACCTAACACAGACACACACACACACACACAAAGACAGACATACACACACAGGCACACACACACAAACACAAACACATACAGGCACACACACCCACACACACAGGCACACACACACACGCACACACACACTAATACACACACACACAAACACACACACCCCACACACCCACACACACACACACACCCTGGTGCAGTGTTCCCCGCCATGCTCCGTGACAGTGATAAGTGGGCTCTATATGTATCCAATACTGTAGTCGAGCATATTCACATAAAAGCATTAATAAAAGGCACGCGTCACGCCGGCACGTCTTCATGTTCTACAGAAGCATAAAGTTCAAACACAAACGCATCGCTATGCACCATCAAGACTTAAAAGGGCATTGCAGCGCTATTGATTTTTCCAGGAGTCAGACACTCTTCCAGTAGATGCCTGATAAGTGTTGAAGTTGTGTGACAGGCCCTGCAGCCACGGCGGCAACACGCTCCCGGAGTCGGACCATTAATTGGCATTGGAGAGACAGCGCGCTCCTCCGCCGTGCCATCATCACAGGGGCTGATGAGGACCGCGTCTTACTTAACACCAAAATAGCTCGGCATAACTTTGCCATTAATGAGCACTCTTCCCTCTGTAATAATGTTTCTCTGTGGCGTGTGTATTAGCAAAGATCTTTTTTTGCTTAAAAATGTGAAGAAGAAAAAATAAGAGAAGTAAAAAACATAGCAGCCCAAGGCATAACGGTATGAATCATTAGCCTAATTAGCTTGCAGCATGAGGCGAAGCTGCCGCTACTCGTGCAAACTGTTCCAGCATCTATTTACCTGGTTTGTAGCATTTAAGGCGCATGCTACAACAGTTTCTTAATGATGTGCTTGTATGCAGCTCGTTAAAGATGCAGTTGCGATTTTCCCTTGTTTATTTTGACAACTTTATTGTTGGCCAAATACAATATAAGAAACACTGCAAACAAGCAAACAAAGTAAAAAGATACTTGACTTCATAAAGTACAGGCAACCGAGGCTATTTGAGATCCTACTTTCATGCTCTAGCATTGTCTGTACTTGTTTTCGCGCTAGTTATTGTGGTAGAGATAGAGTCGATTTAAATGCACTAAACAGGTGAAACATAAAAGCAGCCTGTGTTCATAATAAACATGTAGGATATTGGATTTAATATTGTTATATATATTAGAAACAGTCTGCAGAAAGCTACTACCTTCTTCAGGATGCAGCTTAATTCGGAGCAGGCATATTTCTTTCGATATTTTAAGAAGAAGAAATGTATCACAGCACAGGAGACATGATTCAATAAAATATATTACCTATCCAGTTCTATATTAATATAGACTGGAAAGTTTGTCAGTTTTTGGGATTACGTTAACTAAAGAAACTCAGATTCAACAGTAGTAGGTCTACAGCAGTATTAGGCAGCAATAGGCCTAACATTACTGGCAGTGAGTTTAACTTAACCAGGTAGCTTTTCCTAACAATTTGTATTAGGATTTTGAGGGTGAAAACTCTGAAGCACTTTGAAGATGCCAGCTAATGATTCCTGACTGTCAACCCAAAATGTCTGCTTAAATAAGACAGAGTATGTGCCTGCCATTCTGGCTAAATATAAAGTTTATATTTATTTCTGCTTTCATCCAATAGACAGACAAGAATAACATGTATCATACTTAGAGAGATGTGTCAATATATCCATTTATTCAGTAGACCTCAACTCACTGTGCCATTGTGGACATCTTCAAAACAAACAAGAATTGAACACAGTGGTAGTGTTAATATCAAATGTTATAATAAAAGGATTTCAGAAAAAGGGTTTCTCAACAGCAGCGAGCAGCTCAGAAGCTTATCATACAAGCAGCAGGCCTGTTAGAGATACTCATAGCTGAACGTGGTCCTCTTTCAGTGCAAAGACTAAAGGCATTCTCAAGTGTCTGGAGTGTAGCCACTATACCCTCAGCTGGATCAAAGTGTACACCATCAAGATGAGCAATTATCCATCCCTCTTGTAGATGACACAAACAAGACATTGATATTGTAATGTCACAGACACTTAGCGTATTACAGAATCACAGATCTTAAGTGAACCAACATTTGAGCATGTTAGGGTAGTAGTGTGGAATATGATATCCGCGTAAAAAATATGATATGTATAAAAACTAAAGAGATACGAAGCAGGTACCTATATTTAAATAATGACACCAGACCAAACCAACATGTTTTCGAGAGACTGAAATGGAGCAGTGCAGCATCTATTCATATTAAGGACTTAAGAACCAATTTAAAACATAGTATGTGACCACTTTTTGGAGAGAGCTGCCAAATAACTGTTCACTTTCCTGGAGTGATTAAACTGTCAAGAGTGCAGCCACTAATTCATCCTGACGCATGGCACATAAATATGCAAGGATGTTGTCCGCACTGTGAATTAGTCCAGCGAAGCTATGTTTTAAACTGAGAAAAGGTGATCAATCATGTAATCAATCAACCAACCCAATCAATCAATTAACTAGCCTCCAATGAGTGTGAGTTATTCTAAACAGGATCTAATCCTCCCGCGTACTGCAGTTGCCTCCATCTGAAGAGTGACTACGGGAGGGATTATGTGCAGACATAAAATAAGAATAAATGGAAGTAATAGAAGAAATACAATGAAATAATGGTGGATGTGGATGTTCAGCATGTCATGTACAATCCGAATCAGACAGACAAATACAAGGAATCAAAAAGGGACAGGTTGAGAAGGAAGGAGGTTGCCTCCCTCCTTCTCAACCTGTCCCACCTTACTGCAGCCTCTATTCAACCCTTGTACTTTCTACCCCAGAGAGCATAATATGCTCTCTGGGGTAAAAAGTACAAGGGTTGAATAGAGGCAGCAGTAAGGTGTCGTTGAGTGTGTTTGGGATACACCAGTTATCTGATGCATGTATTGATCAAGGCAACACGAGCTCCCTATTAGCAGATGGCTAGGTGCGCCAGTCTGACGCCGATGCCAATCAGTATTGAAGGGAGCATGAAACGGCTCATCCTGGCGACGATGAGCTCACGCATTGAAAAAGTGGCACAGGTTTCAAGCGCAGCGTTCATTAAAGACGTGTTCTCCTGTACAGCTCCGGGAAGCTGGCTTTAAAAAGGGGTTAGCATCAGTCGCTTATTAGTCCCTGACCGACAGCGAAACCCGCCCCGCAGTGGTCCTTGTGCGGCTGTGAAAGAAATCTGTTCATCCGTCTCCCAAAGGTCGTGGCCTTTTTATAGCCGCACGTTTTTCCGTGTTTACGTCTGGAAAGGATCCAGCTGTGAGATGTATCGGGGCTCCTCTGCACTAGCCAAAGCCACCTTAATCACTTTGATCTTATCAGCGATCAGTGATTGGAATATGAATTGCGCGGCAATTTTGCATCAGTGTTATGCCGTACGCCGCGCTTTTTTTGTGAAAGTGCATTAAAGGAAATGAGGCTCAAAGAACATCTGTTTCAATCCTTTTATTCATATTTTCTTTAGCCTTTCTACAAACTCCAATGCATGCGTGGAACTCCTGAACAGCTTAGAAACCGAGTACCCTGAGTGCAGGCATACATTCTAATGGTGTAAACGCCGTGCTGAGCATGACAGGATGAAATATATGTAGTGCGAATATTCTGCCGGATCAACTGTGCAGTGTTAATGCCGTGTCAAGAGATAGACAGGACCAAATATAATACATTCATATTCCTGATGCATTATGGAGATTTTTCGCACAATGCTTGTCGTAAACAATAAAACTAGTATACATCTCCACTGGGGATACAGTATTCCATACACTGTTTGTTACAAGGTTGCAGGTGTTAATATAGTTGTCACCTGTGGCGTTATTTCAGCAGCATCTGCCCACACACAATGTGCATTCGGTGTTATTTAAACAACCCTAAGCATTCAGTAGATGTGAGTTCTGGATAATACAAAAAAAAAAAAATCTGTTGTCTCACTGAAATGTTTTGTATTTATCGTTAGGGTGGCTTGTTAGATTGGGGGGGGGGGCTGGTAATATCCACATGCACTCTTATCACTGCTATATGTTGTGGCTATACGTAGCAACATGGCTTGCTCGTTACGTGGTTGTTCTCCAAAGCTCATGGAAGATGAATTGTTGTGGTGGCCCTGAGGCTCAGAAGCCAGCAGGACGGAATCATAAATAAAACGAAATGGATCGATACCTTTAAAGGTACCTTTAAACCTTATTAGTAGTACTACCCGGAGACGGGCAAATCTGGGAGCGGTTAGCTTTAATTGGTGTTCCTGAAAAGAGACAACAGAAGACATGCCGCAGTTTATCAGCGAGGACGGAAAAACATCGGCCCAACCTAGATCTTTACAATTTGAATGTTTCTGTTTGAAATGTGATCAATGTTTTACCGATGAGCTTAGTCATTGTTTCGGTGTTTCCATACGTGTTCCATTATAATGTTTTAATGTTGACAACACTATTAATGTTGTCAAGGCAACCGGCCCATTGTAGGAGAGTGGCACAAGCTCTGACCTCAACCTTGATCACATAATCCTAACATTCTTATGACATCAAAATTGTAAATCCTAACTGCATCCAAGCTCAAAAGACACGATCGCACGCCTTATGAAATGGGGTTTCTTGTTTGAACATTAGTGCGGCGAGTAAAATGAGACACAAAGATCGGCTTTCCCCCGGATGGGGCCCTCTGCATCGGCCCCGGCATCGCATCTCGTCAACTCCTGTGGCTCCATAAAAAAAAAAAAGACAAGAGCAGTGTGCAGAATTAATGGTTTCAGTTTTTCTCTCCGTCCATCTTCCATTCACGTGTCCCTTCTCCCCGTGTGCGTCCAGGGGCCTGATGCCGAGGACGCTGGACGGCCAGATCACCCTGGAGAAGACGCCCAGCTACTTCGTCACCAGCGAGGCCCCGCGGCGCATCGCCAGCATGTCCCCCGAGACCAAGCTCATCGTGGTGGTCCGGAACCCCGTCACCCGCGCCATCTCCGACTACACCCAGACGCTCTCCAAGAAGCCCGACATCCCCACCTTCGAGGAGCTGGCCTTCAAGAACCGGAGCCTGGGCGTGGTGGACACGTCCTGGAACGCCATCCGCATCGGCATGTACATCCTGCACCTGGACAGCTGGCTGCAGTACTTCCGCCCGTCCCAGATCCACTTTGTGAGCGGCGAGCGGCTGATCACCGACCCGGCGGGGGAGATGGGACGCGTGCAGGACTTCCTGGGCCTGAAGCGCATCATCAGCGACAAGCACTTCTACTTCAACCGGACCAAGGGCTTCCCCTGTCTGAAGAAGCCCGAGAGCAGCAGCCAGCCCCGCTGCCTGGGCAAGTCCAAGGGGCGCCTGCACGTGCAGATCGACCAGGAGGTGATCGAGCAGCTCAGGGAGTTCTACAGGCCGTTCAACATCAAGTTCTATGAGACGGTGGGACACGACTTCAGGTGGGACTGAGGGGGTTTGTTTAAGGAGACGAACGCCGCCGCCGCCGCTGCCGCCGCCCCTGCTGCTGCTGCTGCTGTACTCTGGAGCCTAACTAGGCGAATCATCTTTGGGATTATCTGAGGGATGTGCAGAGTTCCCGACATGAACCGTGTGAACGGACCATTTAACTGGGAATGACTTCGGAATGAGAGAAAATGCAGCAAGGGAAAATAAGGTTTGATTGAAAGACAGTGAAAAGAAGAGGTGTATTCGGTTCTGATTGAATTGAGGCTTAATGCGCAATTTGAACTTCTGCTGCTTCGGGCTAAAGGCAACATATACTAAGTGTATATAAGTGTTTATCATGCAAAAAATGATCACATCACAGTGATAATTTCATTGAAGAAAAAATATGTGTGATGATGACAAAAGAATATAAAAAAAGGATGAAAAAAAGCTAAAATATATATGACATGACTGTATTAAGTTGAGGGGGAGAGCAGTATGAGAATTGAATCGTATGATATATTTAATTTAACACATTGTGGCAATGCATCTTTTTCTAGAAACTTAACCTGGACCTCTACTACCAAAAACAACACTTTAAGATCACGGTTAAAGCTACTGTCATGCGTCAAAACAATAAATAATAAAATGCATATTTGCCTGAAGATCTCTTATTAGGGTGACTTTAACTTATGACCTCAAAATCAATAAGTATTTCAAATGTACAAATCATGAATTTGAAGAAGTGAGAAACAAAATTTTTTAAGGTTGTTTGTATTGTCAAGTAGGGTTATTCATTGTATAATTTGCATTCTACTCATGCAACTGTGAATTGGCGTTTTTAAAACACTAATAGGGAAAATTGACCTTGGCCCCATTCCAGATAATTTGGTATTCACAGTAGAATTATAACTAGGCTTTTTTTTTTTTTTTCAGCATACGGCCGCTGGCCAAGGACAATGTTTAAGCTGTCATTTGCGATATTCCCCATTAACTCTTGATTAACCTGCCAGGGCTGTCCACAGTTTTTTTCACTATTTAGTGAACCTGGACAAGGAACTGATATTCATACTAATATTCAGACCAGTTAAGCAATGGGCTCCACTTTATCTCTGCTCAGTTAATTATACAATTTCTCCCAGAATGCTCAAGGCCCAGCAATATCGCAAAAATGGAAAAGTGCCACACTACTGCTTGAGTTTGATATGTAAAGAGGATAACAATATGTTATGTCTTTATTTTTTAAAGTCTACTGCACAGTGTTGGTACTTCACATTCATGCTTATTCCATTTTACCTTGAAGCATGTGATGAGTGCAGCTTGCCGTGCAACTTTAAACTCAAAATATAATAAATTATACTATATTTTTTTGGTTACTTGGAAGATATCCTTATCTCAGACCTTTTTCCCAAAACAGCAAACAGATGTTACAGACATTTTTATTGAACAGAGACCTAATGTTTGTTAAATCCAGTATTATTTTGGTGCTAACCTATCGGAGTAAATATAATTCAAATCTAATTGGCTTTACTGGTCAGTGTAACCTTCAAAGTGAATACCAAAGAACGAAACAGTCTGTTGTAAATGTCATGAACTTTAAATGACTCTTTACCCTGATATACCTCAGCTATTAATTAGCCATCAAACAATACACACAGAAAATGAATAAGCATGGATTTTGTTGCAGAACTGATCAAGAATCTGATTCATCACGTAAATCCAGCCGATATATGTATTGATATTTTTCCTCTGCGGTTTAAAGTTGAAACCGTGCAACGTTTTGATGGGACTTGATGGCGCAGCAGGATGTCAGCATAAAGGTTGTGTTGGGGATTCATCGTTATTTCATTTAGACCTTGTGAACCAATAGCAAAAAAAAAGAGGCAAATGCATCATTCAAATCTTGACATATTTATGAGTCTATCAGCCAAAGGCTTAGACTATATGTGTTCAGTCATGGATATATCCTGGATTGTTTACTCTGCAGTTACAATATACACTCTACCTAAGCATGGATTTCTTATTGAGCCTCAATTTCTGATGCCAATTGCTATTTTAAAATACTGTCATCTTAAAACCTTTACAGAATGTAAAGAGACCGTGGAAAAGTCTCTTATCCAATGTTTCCCCAGCCGCTACTCATATAAAACCCGACACAGGCCGACTAAATAGTTTTTTTTCCCACTTTTCATAAATCCCAACAAATCCTGGAGGATAAAAAAACGTATTCCTCCTCACGTTTAGTCCCGGGCTAATGTGTGAGCTTACGAAATATCGAATAACACTACCAAAGAAAAATATGCCATGAACGCCATTTCACGGTTCTCTTTAAGGAAAACACAACATCTGCAAGTATCCTGATATTTTATTGACATTATGCATTAGTAATGTCAAACAGGCTGAAAATAGATCTCCACACTGAGGCGTAAAACCAACCAAAAAAAAAGACACTGTGAGTGTGCGACTGTGACCTCAATTATCGAAGCAAACACGTGTAGTTACAAAACAATGGCGTCCGTTACACAGGAGATGGAATTTAAATATTTATGAGCGAGACGGCACCTTGTCTCCTCCTAATGAGGCAAAGCCACAGAGGATAAGGCGGAGTGGTCATTTATTGTCATCGGGCGATAGGACGAGACACTCCAAAGCCGCGCCTCCTCTCCTAGGAGGGTGTCTCATTAGGGACCCAGAATGGCACATGCGTTGAAAGGCCAGGAGAATATTTTCTTATTATAATTCCCTGACGGCTTTTTTTCGCCGCTGCGCCGTTCCGCATTGATATCTGTCCGTCAGGAATCAACACGGCCTTGTTTTCAAACCAAACACCGGCTCCGCTGCGTGCGTTTCTCCCGTCTCGGAGTTGAGGCAGATTGCCGTTCTCTTATAATAGACGGAAAGCATCCGCACTGTCGCCTTTGGCGGGGGGGGGGGGGGGGGGGGGGGGGGGGGGGGGGGGGGGGGGGGGTGGTGCGGAGGAGAAAAAGTAATGACAGCAATTTCGTTTTCCTTTCTCTCCCCCACTAGCTCGGTGAGTGGCTCGTTTAGCGGCACCTGCGGAAGCGACAGGCGCGCGGATGAGAAGTGAAAGAGAGCAGTTGATTAAATCATCATCAAGTCGCGGGCGCGGGAGAAAGTCAATTCTGCCCGCGTCTACAATGATATCCTTTTATCTTAAAGTAATGAGCTATGGCACTCTTGCATTCGCCCGTAATGCGATGAGTTCCATTAGCGCGTTCCATTTGCTTCACAAGCAAGGGCGAGTCATTTCAGCGGGCCTCTATCTTGGCAATCAAAGCAATTGGCCCCGCACAGCCGGTGGGGAAAGACGTAGGGTAGTGGAGGTGGAGGCGGGGAGGGTGGGGGGGGGGACAAAGACCGCCAGTGTTTTTTTGTTTATTTTACGGATCACCACATCGCACAGTGGAAGATGGAGAAAAAAAACACAATATAGGGCTGTTATTTGAATTTCATGGCTGCCCGTGTTTCTGTGTGTGTGTGTGTGTGTGTGTGTGTGTGTGTGTGTGAGGGAGAGGCACAGCCCTGGATGCATGGACCCGGTTGGGGTGGCTAATGCAGCTCATCAGATGCTATCTGCTCCCATGTTAGCCTTGTTGTGTGGGGAGGTTTTCCAGAGAGAGTGAGACATCGCTGAGGACAGGCCCCCTATTTATTTCCATGCTGGAAGAAACAAAATACAGCCGCGTATGTACTAAGTTCTGGGGTTTCTATATATACATATATATGTGTGTGTGTGTGTGTGTGTGTGTGGGTGTGTGTGTGTGTGTGTGTGTGTGTGTAACATCCACGGGCTCACATGTAATTGGAACATGCACTCTTCTTCCTTTGCCTTATTTATGACTGAGTCTGCATATGTGGCTGCTGGCTCCTGGTGTGAAATCAGTGTGAGAGAGGAGAGAAGGCGAGAGAGATGGAGAGGGAGATGCATGGGCAACTGGATGAGAGACAGAGAGAGAGAGAGAGAGAAAGAGAGAGAGAGAGAGAGAGGGAGAGAAAGACAGAGACATAGAGGGGGGGGTGCAAGCGAGGGGAAAGAGAGAGACCAGCGGAGCGTCTGAGGAGTGTTTTCCCAGTGCGTTTATTGCCTCTGCATAATTTATGAGGTACTGGAGCTGACCGTGGTGGCAGTGTGCCGCGGGCGGCCCCCAAGGCCTTGTGGGACAGGCCTGTAAATTGGACGGCGTGCTCCTGCTGAGCTCACAGGGCCCTCTTTACCGGTCAGCACCGGGAGCGCACCAGGAATAGACCAGCCATCAACCCTGTCTGCTACCTCCCAGCTCAGCCCGGTCCCGGATCAACAAGGCAACAAAAAAACAAAAAGGAGTCGAGGAAATGCGTGTTTGTGTGTGTGTGTGTGTGTGTGTGTGTGTGTGTGTGCGTGTGTGATTGTGTGCGTGTGAGGGAGTGAGGAAGGGGAAAGAGAATGAGCCCCATGTGGGACTTGGCTCCCAGGGCTGTCAATCACTTCTCACTGGCACCAAGCCCCACCCCCCTCCCCCTTCCCCCGCCAGCGTCACCACTACCACCACCACTCCCAAGTACACACACACACACCCACACACACACAATGCCAGACGCCACGCCCTGCGCCAACTCCTTCTGCCCACATTTCCCCCCCAGTGGCATCTTCATTTTGGACTCCAGTGCTTCCTCCTCCTCCTCCTCCTCCTCCTCCTCCTCCTCTGCCATATGCATGTCTTCCAGGGCCACCAGTCACCCAGTGTCTCCGCTAATTAGTTGATAAAGAATTAAGTAGACCTTGAAATTGAAATTTGAGACGAAAAGAAAAGGCATCCAAAAGCTCTTTGGGCTCCCTCCGTTACCGAGTCAGCGCCCTGGTCGTGTTTTAAATTTAGTCCTCTCCCCTCCTGAGCCTCCTGAAGGGACCCGTATTAAAAAGCGATGAATCTCCCCGTGTAGTGGTTCATATTTTAATCTTCAAATTAGGTTGTTTTTTTTATGCCTTTGACATTAGAAAAGGTTAGATCCTTAAGCGAGTTTACACTTGTGTGTGTGGGTGTCAAAATCTCATTGTCTTTCCTCAGTTCAGGGAAGAGTCTGATGACGTTAGACCAACGGACATTAGGCCAAAGTTAATCTCTCTGCTGTCCCCCAGAGTTTATTTCATATGTCATTTGAGAAGGTACATTACATTAAGGCCAGCCCTATGGATTCAAAATCAAATCATACGCAAAGTTGGCACAATATGCAATGGTTGATTCACAATTTAAAAATCTCTCCCTCCTTTCTTTTTCTCCCTCTTGCAGTGTGACAGTGAAAGCGACCAAGAAGACAAGGTAAGACCGATATTCATATTCATCTACTGTTGATAAATATAGTACAATAGATCATCTATTGTCCTTTGCCTGAGAAGGAGGACTGTTTTCAAGTGTGGGTTCAGAAGCAGTCAAATATTGGACTTTCTTTAAGTGCAAGATTTTGAATGTAATTAAAATGAAACATACTGTTAATAAGTATGAGGCAGCCTTAATTAGCTGTGTATTAATTATGAAAGACTCCACATTGTGCAAAATCTAAATCAAACTGTTATGGGGTTTTTAATGATGGAAATGAAATGGGTTTTTGTATGGCTGCCAGCATCGGCAGATATATTCTAAACATTTCCTTCAGTTAATATCTTGATCCCATGGCAACAATTTCACACAGTACACAATATCACAAAGCAGCCCCTGGCTACTATCTAATTATACCATATCATGCCTCGGTACATCCTTACAGCAATTATAATATATAGCCCTAATCATATATTATGTCTCATTATGAAAATAACAAATTATCCATTAATATAAAAGAAGTCTACAAGTGTGTGGATATCGCTGCAATTAGCTGCGGTTGCGGTGCACTCGGCACCCTTGCACTGCCAGAGAGTCCTAGCCTCTTAGCCTCTTACCTCTCTGCCATCTCCACACCCCATCGGTGCTCTGTCTCGGATGGATCCCTCCCTCCGCCGCCGGCCCCGCGGGCGGGGCGCGGGGGGGGCGGGGGGGGGGGGGGGGGGGGGGGGGGGGGGGGGGGGGGGGGGGGGGGGGGGGGGGG
>JAOPJL010000088.1:6232937-6245332 GCA_027123545.1 Trisopterus esmarkii | reverse complement strand
CAAATGTTTTTTTTAATCTCGCATTTTGTTCACGTGGGGGTGGCACCGGGGGTCAACAAGGCCTCCAGTAAAACCCCCCCCCCCAAATGCCGCCCCCCCCCCCCCCCCCCCCTCCTCTCATCGCCGCAGGCGTGCGAGGCGTGCCAGAAAGACGCGCTGGAGGCGAAGGAGCGGGTGAAGGCGGCGGAGGCGGAGCGCCAGCTCGCAGAGCAGCGGTGGGAGGAGTCAGAGCGCAGGCTGAAGGAGACCCAGGGGGAGTTCGACGCGCTCTGCCGCGGCCCCGGCACGCCCCTCCTGCGTGGGCACGGGGACCTGGACCAGCTGCCCCTGTCCAAGCTCCACTCCATCCAGAGCCAGCTGCGCAAGGACCTGGAGCTACTAGACGGGGTAAGGGCCCTTTTGGTCATTAAAAATAATTAAAGGTTATTTAGGCTATTATTTTATTTTTATATTTTAACATAAAGTTGCAAGTGATGTTTATTTCTCCCTTCCTTTCCCAACAGGTAATATATCAGCTACAGTCAAAGAAATGTATAGTTTGCCAAAAGCATGATCGTTGCATTGTCCTGCAACCGTGCCAACATTATGTACTTTGTGAGAACTGTGCGCCTAGTAAAACAGAATGTCCTTACTGTAGAACAAAGATTTTAAAGTGGTGATGTACAATTATACAAGGGTACTATTTATAGAACTAGCCTTTAGTAAAGATTAAAAAAAAACTGATTCACATTATGCTTAGATTTTTCTAAAATTGATATTTGTGTTTTGATAGTAACTTGATACACATTTGATTAATGATGTTTGACTGGTCAAATAACTATTACAAATTGGGTAGTTCAAGTTTTTGGGGGCATAGCTCTTACAGATGATGGAAGTCCAATCACCCTTGCATGCACTTATACATACACACAAAATGTATTGATATATTAGTACTTTGATGAGAGATAATGGTCCACCAAGCTAATAATTTTCAACAGTATTTATTCATATTGGCAACCAAAGTTGGCAAACCTACACTAGTCCCAACCCAAGTATCTTGGAGACAAAACAATATTGTTTCATAGCTGGGCAATAATTAGATTAAAGATGGTCCACCATCATTTAACGCTTTTAGGTTGATTTACAGACAATGTTCCCTAAAACTGAAAAATAAAAAACTTACAACAAACAAAAATAAATACTGTTTTTAAACAAGCCTACCAAAGACCTCCTTTAAGCTACTTTCATGATAAGGTTTAGTAGCACACTGCTTTGACTCATACCCTGGGGCGGGTCTTCAAAGAATTTTATCTCAGAAAAATGCAGAACTAAAGCTGCCATCGTTTTTTGCAAATCAAAAATGTAATCTTTTGAATCACACCATAAAACTACAAAGTATACCTTTTCTAGTTCCACCCAAATTGATTTCTATAATTATTTATATGATATATTATCGATCATCTGGATGATATAGCAGAGTAGAGCATGATAGAACAAAGTGTTTATCAACTAAAAGGCCTATAATATAAGTCATTTGAGGGATTCTTCTTGAAGCCACAGACCTCAGGATGAAGCACACAGTGAAAGTATTGTTTGATTGTTAGTTGCTGGAATGTTGCTCTCTCTGGTTGGCTATCTCTGTTCAGGGGACCAAAACTAAATGTGCAATCAGCGCTGAAAAGTAAAAAAAAAACCACAAAAAAAAACCGGCACCATTATTCACTACATGCGGTACAATACAAGTTGTTAAGATTTACTGATGTAGAAATTATGTATTTTTTATCATCTTAATGAAATATACAACATTGCAAATGTAGCCTTTTTTCAGTACCCCTTAGTCAAGTACTTTTGCAAGCCCACATATTTAGTAGCATTCATTTGTAGTACGTGTATACTATACCCAGTCAAGCATCATTATTTTGACCAACTTTTCAGAAGTTTTTTTCTTTTGTCGGCCTGGGATGTATAGACATTTGCTTTAAGCTGCATTGTAGGTTTATATTTTTCTTAAATAAGCAAATTTCTAAAGGTTTTTTGTGCAAACTGTGAAACATAATGATATAGGTTTCCTTTTGTAAGATCATGGTATTGTTCTCTCTCTAGCTCTCTTGCTTTCTCTCTTATTAAAAGAATAATCTGTTAGAGGAGTTCATATTAGTTCCTACTTTAATCGGTAAATGAATACAATTTCAATCAAATAAGTGCACATTTAAAAATGCAATTTTTAAGGCGTAACCAGCAGCTGTGATGTCAGCGAGGCAGTTATTCAATCGGTCATTTTAACTTGCGTAGAGGTATAAGTATATATATACCTCCACGCAAGTGTATATATATAAATATATATATATGAAGTGCATGTCATCTAATGCCGGTTATTGTGAATCTCGTAGATCGCCTACTGATCGTGTCTAGGACATATCGGCCTCTCACTCTTTTAAGTGCCTTGCCTTTTAGATTCCAAGCTCACGTCCTAAGAAGACGGTCAAAGCAGCACACGTGGTGGTAGTCGGCTCTCACGCACGGGTGCGGAACGTTTCTGTTTTTCTTAATGGCGGCGGGACGACCCCCTAACTCAAATAAGTCGATTGATAATCTTAAGGATATTATCGGCCCCACTGAAACCCCTTAGATATCCACCGCACACAAACCTGTGTGGAGCGCGATCCGTGAAGCTTCATCCTCAGTCTGGTATGAAAACGTCTTTCAAGTGAACATTTGGAAGTATGCAAAACACGTAATAGGGACAAGACTATATTTGAACATTTAAGTGATTTTTTTTTTTTTTTGTCAGACATTATTTTTCCGTCAGTGAATGAAGAATTCTGTGATTAAAACGTGTTAGTTGCGTTAATAATTACGACCGTGTATTGTGCTTAGGTTACTCTAATTGAAACGACCTTCTACTGTGTAAAAAAAAAAAAAGAAAGAAATTAAACGACAACATGCATTTTCTTGCTTTAAGTTTGATAAGAAAATAACAAACATGCATCTCCAGGTACACCGTTTGCTGTTTGCAAAGGTGGGAAAATGATTTGTTTACATTCAAATGGACAGAAATCAAACAGCTCACATGAGGGTGACCCTCATTAAAGTGGATGGTTATCTAGTTTTTGTGTTGATATTATAGCATTCGAGGCTGGTTAAACAGTTGCTCTATTGCATGTTCTATTATGCGATTTCTTAACCAGCTTAAAAAAACGGACAAAAAAAATCGGTTTGCACTGTCACACTGCCAGAATATTTGTAATGAATCAGTTCTAGTGTACTAAAGGCTTATTAACGTCACTTCTGCAAGCTTTGCTGCTACTAGAAACGGTATTATCGTAGTTTATTGTAATACATTTTAGGTGTTTGAATGTTGTGCATAAAAAGCTCGGATAAAAACGAAACAAAAAACTTTTCTAAACAATCGTCTTTTGCATCAGACTTGGCAAATGTTATGATAGGTATGTCTTTCCAAATAGGCTGCTGTCATACTTTGATAGAATTAAATCACTGCGAATGACGTGCAGGTCTGCACTTATGAAATTAGCTAAAAGGATGTTCAAATCTTATTCTCTTTGTATTATAACCTTCCACCAGACTGCAGCATACGCAGTGCCATCGGTCCACATTTACAGGGTATGATTAGCTATTCTGTTTGGGCCTTTTCAGACATCGTGAACTTTCAGACACAAGTTCACGATGTCTAGCATAGATTTAAAAAAATAAAAATAAGATTTAACCAAAGTGGTGTGTATTTTTGGGACATTTGACCCTAAAATAGAATTCAAATGTAATGTTTATATTATCGCAGTGTTCAGTCCAAAAGTCTTGTCCACGTCTAGAAATGTAGACCAAGGCTCTCATATTAATTTCCTAAAATTGCGATTTGTTGACATTAAATCTATGTAACGCAGCTAAAGTACTTTACCTTAGTACTAAGTTAGGAATACATTTATATTACGTCCAAACAATGGTAGATTTGACTCATTTCAAATTCATGGTCAATTTATTTTCACAATTTAAGTCTATTATAAATTGAATTATTATAAATTCTATTTCAGGGTACATTTTTCCTTTTGCGTTTATCAATTGATACCACACACTATTCTCTTGGTGAGCAAATAAGAGGTTGAACTAGCTTTTCTTACAATATTAAGATTTTATAGTTGTACCAAAGACCTCTGCTGTTATTTCTTTTGAATTACACTACGATATTTGATATTCGTCCTTCGATATCCATCGTTCTTTTTCATAATAAAAGGAAACAACAATTTGACTATCACCTTGTACCTTAAATAGATGAACATTTCTCCGAATGATTTCCCATATCCATTGAGTCTCTCGGGATAAAGAAATATAAAATAAATGGGTCAAATTCTAACAAAGTATCTGTATTTGTATATTCAATTTTGTGTAACGTATATTCTGGTGTTAATGACAAATGTGACATTGTCTGCTTGCCCGTTGTACCTTAAGATAACATACATTTTCAAACAGTTCTACATGGAAGGAATGTCAGGGGAATGATGTGTTAAAGTTCTGGAGAGGTTATAGGACTTGTTCTGTTCGTTTTCTGGACTTTCTGGACTGGGCTGTATGCTTCTAAAGTAAATCTACAATGCCTGTTAGGTGCTTTTCTTTTTCTTTTTACTGTTTTTCTCCTTGGTTTTAGTTTTTTGTGATCATGGCTAGAAAATAATTTTGTTTTACTCTAATCAATGTATTTTTTTAATAATGCTGACCAGCATCGATGGCAAATACAGACATATTAATGAAATTGTAACTGATGTTTATCTCTTACCAGCCCTAAAATTGATTTCTATTTCTAAAGAGATATTACGATTATTTGCTCTGTAAACACTTACATTTAAATGTTCCTTAAATAACTTTGATTTGAAAGTATCTAGATACTTCTACACCCGTGCCTTTTAATTCAATTACAATGGTCTCAATTGGAATCAAGGATATTTTGTGCCGAGATTGTGTTTTGCTTACAAGTTAAATAGAAAATACAAGACTTAATTTTGATCAAAATTCCAGTGCCTTAGGACATTTTGTAGACCGTTAAATTATCTGCTCTTTTAATTACCTTAAAGTCCTGGTAAAAGGCTTTTTTGGCTACAGACATTTAGATGAAACTACTTACCAATTAACACATGACACAAGGTTGACCAATATTCCCTCTGTCTGTATTTGCCATAATATTACATTGCAGCAATACCTTACATAATTATATTATACCGATTTCAGTTCTCCTTTATTGCTACAATGAGTGATCAGTAAGATGAGCACCAATACAGATAATTCTTGTAAAATAATAATGCCCAATAGATGTATAATCAAGCTCAGTTATGGAATAGTTGCATTACTGTTAGTTGTTATGTGATGTCTTTTTTGTTTAAGGAAAGAATATTCAAATTGAGCCTGAAGATTTATGCAATGTTGTACCGGTGCATACCAGGAGTACATGTGTACGAGTTAGGCTGTTGGAATTGAATACGTCATAAAATAAAAATAGCACAAGTTTTGTCAATTAATATTGTGGGACAACTTGTTCAATATGCCACAAATATTTAAAAGTAGGAATGTTACTTTTAACTTTGACGCCCTGAAATATTGAATGTATCGTTCTCGATTTTAAATATACCATGGATGGGTCACTGGAGAGAAGTTGAATCATTAAGATGTAGCATCTAGTTGTAAATCGCTCTTCATTCATATGTACACAAACTAGAACATGCAAAAATTCAGAAGTTTCTGTATGTATCAGTGTATCGAAATGGTAGGGAAAGAAATGTGATTTTTCTCAGGGTAAAACAATGATTTGATGGAGAACCAATGTTTTTAATCTGAGGAAACGGCATTTCACAGATTTATTTACCTTGATGTCGGTGGGTTTAATACATTTATTTATAAATGGAACATGTCCCTTATTTTGTGGCAAGCTGTGGATATGTAGGACACTATTCTGATATTCCAAGAAAAAATATTTGTTTGTATACTGATATTGTGTAATGAACACAAGACATTACCTGCAAGTCTATTATAATGCTAGTCTTTTTCTTTTCTAAATTAAGATTTGTGTACTGCATAATATTTTCTTTAGTGTATTACTAGTTTGTTAACTGTTGTTTAAATGTTTCACTACGGTTATGCAATGGTTTACAGATTTCACATTTATTTTTATCATCTTGCAAATTAAAATAATTTTTTCATCTGAAATGTGTGATCTGCTTTGTTTAGGCCCCTGATCTCATTCTGGGAGGGGGGGGCTGATAACACATTTTCACTGTTCGTACAGTCGAAAACAAGGAACAAATTAGAAGCTAAAAATAAGCTGAACATTTGTTGTGGAACAGATATTTAAGATCTGATATCATAGGTGGGGCTTTATTATAAAATGGGTGTTATTTATTAGATTTTATTACGTTTTGTTATGATGACATGGGGAATTTAGAAACGCTGACATTACAAAAAGAAAATGTTTCAAAGTCATACATGGCGGCAACATAACATCAATATTAAACATTTGGTTGTGAAAGGTCTTACACTCGGTACACAAATAACTTAAAATGGCTTAAAATGTAATTTTTCTAATTTGAAACAGCTTCCTTGCCACCAGATGGCAGCCTCTCCTCTGTAACTCAACAGTTTAGTACTCATACCTTTGGGCTAGTTCAAATACAAGTCTTCATGAAGTTGTATTTACACCTCCCCTTTACCCTTGCATTCAACATTTTGAGTGTCAAAGACCTTGGTAACAGAAAACACCAGCACTATTTAAACAGCGTGTTTACATTTGAGTCATGTTGGCTTGCGAAATCCTTGTCAAAGTCCAATAAAAGAGTAATGTTTGTATTGCCTAGTTAAAGCCATCGAAAGATGACTCTTAAGTCAAATTTGGTTTAATTCTTTATGCTTTATGTCCGCTTATTCCTACTCCAGTGATAATAAGGAAGGTCTGTTCCTAAAACACATCAGAGCATGTCCACCCTACCTCAGTGCTCCAAGATCCAATCCTGACTTTGATGCCTCATCAATACCTTTTTTAAATCCCCTAATTACATACACAGGACATGGGCATTATCTAATATAATGTAGCCATTCCGGGTTACTGCTTATGAAGTAACATGACATGTAAAGACCCATTAAACCATACTTTGCATCTGTTTGTGACATCACAAGTAGGAGGGTCATCCCAGATGTAAGATCGATGGATCAACTCAGCAGTAACCCCCTCCATGGTGGATTGTACCAACTGGGAGGCTGGCATTTGTAATGTCACAAAAGACTACATTTTGGAATGGCCATGTAATGGCTTATCAGTCACAAGCCTGTTTGTCAAATAGCGGCCCTTAAAGACTGCCTAAGAGCCTAAGGCGTAGGAAACTCATCGGAATCTAAAGATATAATTTATTTTTTCTGTCGTCAACATCTTTTTTCTGAACGTCAACATTAAAATACACTTAATTTTGAGATATACTTAATCTATATGCTTCACAGATCACTATACAAGTATTTACTAGTTTATTATCCCACATTACAAGCCATAACTAGGCATATAAATGCCTGAGCCATTGTCCAGGTTTGCCTACATGATATATTATATTTATATATTTCCAACAATAACAGCATAAATGTGCCATGTATGTTTGCCTTGTATTCCCTCTGCTGGACCTTGACAAATAACCTATACAATAAAAACAGTGCAATATGTAAGCTGTAAGTAAACATAACATACATTGTTATGATGTTTGAATCACAAAGTCAGCGTTAGTTTATGTGAACAACCTTCACCCGATGATTGACAACAAAGGAATGTTATGGTTGCCTTCACAAGCCTGCACAATACCCCAACTCTGAAAAACTGTAAAAACCCAGTGTTCTCTTTCCCATGTTTCTTTTCCGTAAAAAATTGAGTTCACATTGCTGTTTGAACTACTCAAGATAAGACCGATATTGCGCAGAAGTGTTATTTCTTACCATGAAAACACATACGTTCCAGTAAAAACACACACAATCCAGTGCAGTTCAATCATTCAAAGTGTGGAAAAATATGTTTTATTTAAGATAGCTGCGAAAATCATCAACAGCGAACAAAAATACACAAACTGGCTGCAGCAACCCAATGAGACCCAACGACGTCTCAGGAACACATCGTAGATCCGTCGGACACAACCCCGGCTGAGGGGACGGTCTCCCCCAGAGGGAAGAAGAGCAGGGCCTGTCTGAGGGCCAGTTCAGGGGTGGGGGACATCAGTACGCTCAGCCGCCCTGGGTCTCCGTCGCAGCCGCCGCCGTGGTGATGCAGGAGGGTCCGTAGCGCCGTGAAAGCGTCCGCCCCGCGCAGGGCGCACACCAGGGCCGGGGCGGAGGCCAGGGCGTCCAGGCTGCCACGCCAGCCCCTCTCCCCAACCTCGTAGGGGCTGAGCTCCCGGGCCTGCCTCCCGGTCAGCGCAGGCAGCCACGTCAGGTCCAGCAGCTCCAGACATCCACCACCACCACCACCACCACCACCGCCGCAGCCTTTATCACCCTCAACAGCAGCACCTCCTCCACCTCCATCATCTGCTCACAGGGATGAATCAGAATGTCCTATTTATTGCTAAGTAGGTTATGCTAAATAATACATTTTAATGCATGAAACAATCGCTGTATCTCTAATTATAATTAAACTAAGTATGATTCAGCTTTAGTTTTATATTTGATAAAAAATAAATAAATAAACGATACAGGCAATCTGGAGGGTAACACAGATCAGAATAGTGTGGTGGTGTTCTAATTCGGTGGTTTCCCCTTTGAGCACCACCTCCACCCAAAATACCCCCCACAACCCGCTGTGCTCTCCAACCTACCGCCAGAAGCTCCTCTTAGGAGGAGTCGGTGCAGGAGAGCCAGTCCTCGGCGCAGGTCGTGACCACAGAGGCTCAGGATCACCACCTCCCCCCCGTCCTTGGGGTCAGACGGACCCCTCATGTGGGACAGGACCCCGTCAGGGGACGTAGGTTCTCTGCGTGTACACCGACCTGCAGGAGAAGAACATTGAACATGAATACGCCATAAACTAATTCTGCAAATTAGTTTACGGAGTCCTATTCTGCTTGACCCCCTCATTGCTGCTCGCAGCTATATTTATATTGTTAATATTAGCTCCCATAGTTTTTCCTCTAGTTTCTAAAAGACCCGTTAATGTACTGAACATGAACTAGTTCAAAACCGAATTGATGAACTATGTACATGAATCTATTCATTTTCTTTTGTATGAACTGAACTTTGAACTAGTTCATGTGAAGTGTGAACTTGCACAACACTGTACGCAACACACCTACTCAAAAAAACGTTCACCATCAATTTCTGTGGAATTTGGAAATCGATTTCTTATCAAGAATCAATGACCATCAATCGTTCAATCAAAGAGGGGGGGGGGGGGTTCAAAGTGCTTAACTAAGTTGTTGCGAAGGTGGTCTGTGTAGGGTGAGACGTGAAAACAGCTACTGGGCTCCACCGCGTGGACACCATTCAGTCCAGAGCCGATGACACCCAGAAGATCTTGAGCTTCAAACTCCTTCATCAGTGCTGGAGAGATAAACAACAACCAGACAATATGATGTTCACAGTGCATCCGTTTTCCTGTCCCTAGACATAAGGAATTCATGATATGTTAAACAGTCTCCACAACAAACTCCCTAGTTGTATTAGTTAACATCAGAGGCGTTTTGTTTTTTTTGTAAATTTATTTATTGATGGAAATTGGCGGTATACAAAGAGTAAAATGAAGGTACAAAATAGTAAAAACGAGGTACAATCTCCATGTTTTTTAGTTTTTTCTATCAACAACGACATTATCCAACAGTAGTAGTAGTAGAGTAAACGAGTATGTTGAACGTACAAACAAAAATATACAAAATAAAAATATAAGAGAGATTTGTGTATGCACCACTATGAGATTACCCTGGAAATCCAGAGTTCTCGCGAGAACACAATTTGAATTTTCTCAACGCGTTACTCTGGGAACAAGCAATATACTCAGTATACTGAGTATATTCACCCCCCAACTGGCCCAGAACATTAACCAATCACATCGGTGTATCTGATATAGGCGGGCCAAAAGTGTTGCTGTTTTACCAACCGGATACGGCAAGAGTCTTATCTATTGCTTAGTTGGTCTGGATACGTCACGAGTTGGGCCATTACTTTTCATTACTCGTTGCCAGACCCTACTGCTTTCTAGATGTGGGTCTGGATTTCCTGGCTACTGTGAGATATGTATCAGTAATGGAATTTGAATACCTGCTGGTAGACTCACACAGTGGTGCGTGGCGTTCTCTCTCTTCAGCAGCAACACCAAACAGTGAGAAGAGAGCGTTGTTTTCTTCCCACCCGGGGGAGCGGTGGGAGATTTACAAAATAAAAGTACCTGGGGAGAGAATCAAGGAGAACCAAGGTAAAGCATGTGCTGCTGGTCCACACTACCTATATCAAGACCTGACATCGCACTAACTGCTGCCATTTGAGGATCATAGGAGCATTGGAATGTTTGTTGTATTGGTATTAATGGCTTTTGAGGAATTGTTAAGGAATTCATTCTGAAAGCACTTTTTTGGTTTGAAACTGCCACTGTGTTTCTCATGTGAGCCGTAGTAAAACAAAGCCTAGGTTACGGTTAATTTACGTTATGTACAATTTTACAGTACCATCTCAAGAGTCCTCTGAAGATGAGCCCTATTAAAGCTTCTGAACCTGGACGTACAATCCAGTCATTTGGGAGATGCTGCTATCCAGAGGGGCTCACAGTGAACTCAGAGCCGGCGGTAGGGGAGTTTGGCATCTCGCTAAGAGGATAAGGCTGTGCACAGGTTAGCCTGTGTATGCATTGAGGATAAGGGACCACCCACCTTCAGGCTAGTAGTCGAAACACACTACCCTGATCCCCCCCCTCACTTCCCTTCCAAGAGCGTAGATTGTATCGACGTTTCATACCTGGCTGCTGGTAAGTCCAAAGGCTTTTGCTGCCTTGGGGAGTAGCTGCACTCTCTGTATCCCACTCAGAGTGAAGCCTCCCTGGACACACTCAGAGAGAACCAGGCCCCAGCAGCATGGAGCAACGGCCGGGGACACCAGCAGGAGCACGTCAGCTGGGGAAGGGAATGTGGGAGGATTCATTCACCTCTTTTCAATTTAAATGACCATTCACTATTCCCCACTATTCACAGAGCCTGAGGTGACTCGTGAACACTCCAAAAATAAACAAGATAACACTTTTTGCCGGGTTTGTTTTTATCAGTGCGACGACACGATCGCCACACCCGTGAAGACAATATCCCGAGTTTGAGATCTCAATCATTGGATATTGCCCAATATCCCGAGATAGCGAACCAATCAAATTGTGCCATCTTAGGAGGTTCACGTGCAGCATATACTAATTTGTGTTTTATCCCACTTCTTTATCCAAAGTGGCTGACTGTGATGTGCGATATAGGTCGGGGTAGGGGTTAGGCATCTTGGGATGGATCATAAAACCTTTCTGCGCTACACTATCACAATCCTGCCCCACTTTAGCCGGTGGTGGGGAAGAAAACAGCTCTAGGCAGTTCTAGGATGTTTGTTTACTGTTCTGTTACCTGTGTTTGTGGCACGGTGATGGGAGGTTGGCCTGGCAGTGCAGGGCTGGCTCCTCTCCACACTACAAAGTTCAACACAGCGGTTATTGTCATCACCCGGTTTGGAGTCGTATGTAAAGGGTAATGCATTCATACATTTGTATGCCGTCGTCGTGATTCTTAAAACCAGTTGGAATAGGTTCGACCGCATCTCCTCATACCTTTGCAGGTTCTTTGGTTGGCTTGTGTGCATCATAGAAGTTGTGGTAGAAATCGCCGCCGTCGTCGTTGGAGACCTTTGGGGCCCGCACTGTGCCGAGGGAGGCTCCTCCTCTGGGCATGACACCAGGAACTCCTGCCTCCGTGTTGGGTCCACAGGTTCCGAGGTCTTTTCCGAGGTCAATTCTTCCGTGTCGTTTTCTAACTTCAAGCGGGGCTCTTTAAACTCATCTTTCCCACGTTTATTGTGCTCCCTTATTTTCCGAAGCAGCATGCTCTTGCCGCTTTCTCCCCTGAAAGAAAAAGAAAAAGCTCAGATCACGGGACTCCAAGGCGAACGCCACAGAGAGCTGTGTTCCCCGTCCCACATAAAAAGAAACCAAACCTACCCGTTGCTCGCCCTTGATCCGTCTCGTCGCCCTCCCCGACCGACGCGCGTCTCCGGTGGCCCTCCCTGGCGACCGCCATGTTTAGCCCTGGTCTCGCCTTCTACCGAAACCTCACGGCACGTTCCAGAGTTTTTACCTACATTTTACATTTAAAGGGATAGTTCACCCATTTAGAACCGGCGTTCTATCATTATAAAATCGCTATTGTAATGTAAATTAATAT
>JAOPJL010000088.1:5971972-5983106 GCA_027123545.1 Trisopterus esmarkii | reverse complement strand
CCCCCCCCCCCCCCCCCCCCCCCCCCCCCCCCCCCCCCCCCCCCCCCCCCCCCCCCCCCCCCCCCCCCCCCCGGACTCCATACACGACTACAAAGCCTTATCGTGTATCCCAGATACAACACGCCATATAAGAGACAGTCACAGTATAGAACGCCGGATGCTGTGTGGAACTTCAGAATGACACCCATGGTAGTTCTCCTTCTCTCCTTCCCAGATTCTCCCCCATCACCATCGACAGCATGACCAGCCTGGCGGGCGTCAACCTCACCGGCCCCACCGGCGCCGGCTGGTGCATCTTCGTGTACAACCTGTCCCCGGAGGCGGACGAGAGCGTGCTGTGGCAGCTCTTTGGGCCCTTCGGCGCCGTCACAAACGTCAAGGTCATCCGTGACTTCACCACCAACAAGTGTAAGGGCTTCGGCTTTGTCACTATGACCAATTACGACGAGGCGGCCATGGCCATCGCTAGCTTGAACGGCTACCGCCTGGGCGACCGCGTGCTGCAGGTGTCTTTCAAGACCAGCAAGCAGCACAAGGCCTGAGACAGACGGGCCACCGCCACCACCACCACCACCAACATCATCATCTCCTCCATTCTGCTTAGAGTACTTGAGCTAGCTCACTGCTACACGGGCCTCGACTGGGTCTCTCTCTCTCTCTCTCTCTCTCTCCGTCTCTCTCTCTCTCTGACACACATTCATAATAGCCCTTCAAATTCCGACATGCTCTAGCAACACACACACACACACACACACATACGCAAACACACACGAACACACACACACACACACACACACACGAGTACAGACACACCAGGCAATGAGACATATCTCAAATCAAAGATACAGAAGTCAGAGTTTCAAAACACACTCAATAGTGGAGTTGTTCCTTTTTTTTTCTTTCTACACAACATGCTAGCCTTGCCCCATATTTGCCTGGATTGAATTAGTAGGCATGAGTGGTCTTTATAGGGGGTGGGTATGAGAGGAATATATAAAGGAGACAGTCTAAAGAATGTGACAGAGAATGTGTGCGGAGTGCTTTGATTGAATTCAGGCAAATAATGAAATAACTGCTGAACAAAACGATCAAAATTCTAAATGAACGATTATGTGCAATTTACCCAAACTCTTACCCCCACCATCTCTCCTGTCATCTTGCTGGAGAGGATGTTGTCACTTTTTTACACTTGGGCATTTTGAATCAGCGATTCTTTTTAGATCAAAGTAAAATAAATTTAAAAAACAGTGTTCTCTTATATACGTATATTAAAATATAACTATATATTCAATATTTAAGGTGGTTATAATAGCCGAGTATGTAAGCATTTTCTAGAATCTTTGACTGCTGTTTCCAGAGTCTGCATTAGGTGGTGCCTAGTGTATAGACAGTTTCTCTACCATATGAGAGCTTTTGCTCAGACCCAATACTGAGGTTAACAAATGGATACTGGTCACTGAAATGATTAGCCTGATTAGCCATTAGAATGCTCTTCCCTTCGAAAATCTCCCAACTACAACAGTTCACTAATCACACAATTTATCACACATCTAAACAGATTGACAAGGATTTGCAAATATTTGCCCGTCAAAGCAATGTTATCTATTCACATATTGAATTCAAACACAAGCAGAATCTGCATTGTGCCAGTTGATATGATCATTTGTTTTTATAATTACAATAAGCAAGGCAGGGAAAACCTCTTCCACCACAGGACAATTTAAAGACAAATACCGGTCTTCCACTTTTTGAATACTTTTCCCCATGTATAGTACCAAAACACTGACATTTGTAAAGACATTACGACATGAACATAACATAAATATACGTCAGCAGAATATGTAGATTTCCTGATGAAACAGTATCTGATCATTTGTATAAAACAAAAATGAAATAGGTGGATTCCAATTTGCCAAAAGAAATATGCAAAACTCAAGAACACCGGTATTTGTCTTTAAACTGATGCTCAAAAACAATCTTTTCTCGTAGACGAGGCAATAGTTTTATATATCTATACGTGGAATAAGAAAACCTCTCTTAAAACTAAAATGCATACAGCAAAACGAAAATCCCTGCTGTTCCAACACCCTGGATCTGAACAATGACCACCTGACAGTAATCGTATTAGCACTAGGGAGCCCTAGAGAAAACAGCTTGTTGCCAGCTCCTCAGGCTTCTCCAAACAGTTTTGGTTTTAACCCTTCAAAAGCTTCTCCGATTAAAATTCTTGCTCTGTACAAATTGGATGGACAAAGACAAATCAGGCCCAGAAATTTAAAAAGTTCCGTAAATTATGCTTGTGTTCATGCACTACCACCAATATAGTATATCTTAATGTATCTGCCCCCCCCCCCTCCTGCCCTCCTGTATCCAACAGCATGGAAATTATCTATGGTGGTATCACTGATGGAACATTATGCCGACTACAACCTGTCATGCTGAACTATGTGTTAAGAAACCTAATTTAGGATCTACCATGGGAAGAGGTATTGTCAAATACCAAGTTGTCTGCACATGAGAATAGAATTAAGGTCAACTATATTCAAGACATTTTTGCTTTTCTAAATGACGCTGTGTTAGCCAAAGAGGATGACGATCTCTTTGAAAGGATTACATTAGAGATAAATCTATTTTTATACATACAAAAGAACAAGACCTTGTGCTGAATTTTTACAGATTCTTAAGCTTGGAAAAATTGGGGCGATCGCATGGCTTTTATTTAAACCCTCGGATCTTTGCAGAACGATGGGGTAAAAGGCATGCGGTGTACGGGTGGGAGTTAGGGAAGGGGCAAAGGAAGTTGTATCGCAAACTTAACTGTTCAACCATATCAAAACAATTGGGACTTAGCAACAAAAATGAAGTTGATGTGTACAAGTTTAACAGTTAGGGTTAAAACCTGATAGATGTTTCTACATCTTTACTTTACAGTGTGCATTCACACTCAATTCTCTCATCTCTAGGTTGTGTAGTGTTGCTACAATGATGGCGACAGTGAGCTAATAGTGCTTTGACTTGAGAATCCCAGACTAAGCTGCAGTGAGACAGTGTCATTGCCCAGATGGAAAAAAATATAATGGCAGCTTGCTAAATGAAAGGTTAAAAAAGGCAGATTCATAATAAACATTGATTCACATTCATCGCAATTGGGTAAATTCAATTTCCGCCAAAGAATTACACAGCAAGCCGAAAAGGCCAAAATTAAGACTTACTATACTATCCTGACAATGGCAATCCTGGCAATTGCTCCACTAAACGTAACTCTCTATTGAATATGGACCCTCTATAACTTATGTTAATATTTTTGAGCATCACAGTTGTGCATATACCAAAACTAATGTCGATCAAATAAAATATAAAGTAGCAACAAACCCTATTTGCACGTTTCATAAAGGCTTGGAGATAAATAAAAAGTCATATCAAAATAATTGTGTGATGAATCAGATCACCTCCCGACAAAACAAACATTTAACAAGTGTACACATGTGTACAACCCCCACAATACTGATAGTGTGTGCATTTAATTTTTTTTTATTAATTCTTAAACTGGAAATATTACAACATGATGGAAATGTACCATGGACTTTTTTGCTAAATTATTATTATTATTCATACCATTTCATTCCCTATTATATCCAAATGATTATTGGTGGTGTGAGCAGTGCTAATCACATGAAAGGACTAATAGTAGCTATTTTAAGTTCAGGCCATGCAAGAGAACAGGTAGCACAGGGGAGGAGAGCATTTGGCCAGGCCTTGAAATGGAAACAGACAATAGGCAACGTTAACTAGAGCTGTTGACCTAGCCATGTCCAGTCTACTATGGTCTAACAAGAAACAAATCAGTGCAAGACGGAGCCGTCACACACAGTCCAGACAGACCCTCATCACTAACATTATATAAAACAGTAGGAAGCCGGGATAACGGCCGGAGACCACCCAACGACACCGCTTGAACAGCAACAATAATCATTTAAACAAAAAAGACAAAAAAAAAACAACCTTTCCTATGGAACAGTAAGTGCAATGTGCTTTGTTTTTATATTGACTGAGAACAAATGATATATATTTTTTAAAAAACAAATTAAACGTCACACTGAAGTGGTTTGCAGAAGAGCAAAAACGATCAAATATACAAGAAAAAGAAAAAAGCCAGATTATTAAGGGCATCTAACAAGTAATGAAAGCTTTGATCTAATCGATTCATTTTTAAATGTCCATAATCCCCTTCCTATGCCCCGATTTGTTGCTCAGGCCAGGCAAGCTAATAGAAACTGCATATTTGGCTGACCTTACGAAGCAATTATAAAAGACCTTGAAAGGAATACTGTCTAATATATCATTCGTTTTAGCCCGTGTCAGTTTCAAATATCATTTTTTTTCCTGTGATTTATCGATTTACTTTACATATCAAGACTCACTTGTTAAATTAGCATTTTTGTGTTGTTGATGTTACCATAGAGGAGACACATTGGTCAAAGATTTTGTTTGGTTGCTTTGGTTGGGTACAATTTGTTATTTTTTATACCATTATTTAATTAGTTGCAGTTCTTAAAGTGTATGCAGATTTTAGACTTAGTTAGATTTTTTTTTTATTTCAATCAAACTGTGTTTAATTGTGTTTGTAAAAGTCTGTGGTAGCTTTTGTTGCAACATAAAATAATTTAAACAGAAAAAATTCAAGATAGCGCCAACAAACTTGTATTATTTGGGCGACTTTAAGCTTGTAGTTTTAACTTATTGTTAACTTAAAAACTATTTATTATGATTATTATTATTGCCTCGTATAAAGTATGTTTTGTGTATATTTATTGTTTATTTCATTATATTTGCAAGTTTAAAAGATTTTAAGTTTGCCAAAATTGTGGTTACACTATTTCGTTTCTTAAAAAGGGGGACAACTAGATAAAAAAAAACGCTTTAGAAGTACGATTTGGAAATGTTCTCCATAGTCAAAGAATGCACTGCTATATTAAACTAATTGAAGTGTATAAACATACATGCTGTGTGCTAGATGTTAAGCCTTTACTGCCTGTGTTCTGTTTGTCTTGTTCAATGAAAATCTTTTGATTATTTAATCTAATCACAGTCTTGTTTTTTCCAATCACTCAAATAACCCGATTGTTATCCGAAGGGCCATAAGGAGGAACTCAAAGGGCGTGGCTGGAGCCTATTGCAGGACTCCAGTTACAAGCCAGAACCATATGTAATGTCCAACGCTCGATGACCTCTCAAGAAGCCTTCCTGTCTATGCTGTCTGGTTTATATTTATACAGTGAAAGTAGGGCTGCCTTTCCCCAAAGACTACAGCATAGATCCGAGATCCTCTTTGCGATCGATGGAATAAATGGAAACAAGAGATAGTGTTTCATATGAGGCTAAACGCATTGGGAATACCAGCTGGGAGCTGAGCTCTCAGCTCCAATTTCAGACCATGAGGCAGCAGCAGGAAAGTTTGTTGGGAGTGCCGGTGTTAGGGTGGGTATGTGAGGGGGGGTTGAGTGGTCCTTTGTTTCTCAACCAACTGTATTTTGTGTCTATTTATTTAGAAGAGGGGACACAGTAACATAGTGATGTTTTCTTACATTTTCCTGCAATGGTAGAACAAATCAAAAAGGTTCAAAAATGATCAAAACTGATCTGCTGACACCAACGTCAGTGGAAGAACAAAAAATCTCATACTTCCAAACATGACCAAAACAAATGATGACAAAATTTACGAAAGAAAAAAAATAAACCTGTCAGTTTAGTCTAGGATATTTATTACTGGGATTTCAGCTGAAGACGCTTGAAGACTTTTTCATGGAATTGTTTAATTATTTGTACTTTACATGCCAGAAAAAAATAAAAGTTACAAATCTGAGTGACTTGTTTCTGTGGATCTCCTTGTCAAAACTATAATTGATACCCATCAACCACGCCAATTTCAATCTCATTGTAGATGGCCAACATTTATATATTATATGCACATCCTATGACTTTGCTGTAATAAATAAAGACAAAGGAATAAAGGAATATAGTAGAACTCATTAAAGTCTTCATCTTTTTATTAGTGTTGAATAGAAAATAATTTTAAAAAGAGACATAAGATATAATGCACAATGATCTGTAATATATTTTTGCATACTTGTTTTTCAAAAAACTGGAACTGGTTTGGAATATGTTAAAACAACTTTATTTTTAATGGAATGACAAGTACATTTAGAGTAATATCGGGGTAAAACAAAGTAGACAACATAGTAACTCTGAACTAAAGAAAGAACATGGATCTCTGCTCAGCTTCTTGCAGAAGAGGTGGCTGCCAGTGGTCCCTTTAAAAGCCATCTGAAAGGGAGAGCATACATATAAACCCCTTATCCTTACAGTCATCATTCATGCTCATCTTGCAGCTTTCTTAAGGCCTTCATAGCAATAGCATCTGCTATGAAACATTTGATGCAACAAATAGTTTACAATATTAAATATTAGCATGACATTCTTAACTATAAACCTGTGGCACATAATCTTTACTTAACATCTATTGTCAGTAGGCCCTTACCATACAAAACAACGTAAAACACACAATGGAACGCTTCATCTCAAACTACAAATGTGTCAAATCATAAATAGCCTTGCTAGTTTGTCTTTTTTTTTCTAAAAGGAAAACTGACATCCATTAACAGCATTATTCAATTGTAAATCATTCCTGTGAAAGGACTCAAATGAAGTTACCATTACCTCACGCTTCCTGCTCTGCTCTTTCTCAACTGGGGGACTGGAATCACAAGAGATCTTTCCTTGAAATAAGGTCAATTCGGTTGGTGCGTGGAAAAAGCCCCACCCCAGCTCGAACGATTTTAAGTGTAGTAGAGATCATGTAACTCCATATACACCTAACTCCTTTTACAAAGTGAAGGCACCACTCGTATTTTTCCGCTCCCTATTTAATCCTGACCCTGGTTCTGACATCGGACCCGATAATGGCCTCATGTCTCGCCAATGTTCCCGGCCTTAACTTACGCTCTGGTGAGCCTAAAGCTCTGTGTGACCGTGGTTTGAGTCCAGGCTCGCCGGCTCCATGCACACAGCCGGGGTGGTGAACTCCATGAGGTACTCGCAGCGGCTCGGCTCGGAGACGGACATCACCACCGTCTCCTTGCCGCAAGTGAGCTTCACCTGGAAGGGATTAGGGCGCCATTAACATCCGAGAACAGTGTCCCTGTGCTGCCAGTAAGGATGACTGGGGCTGAGCAAAGCACTATGTGAAAAAGGCGTACCATGGTGGATCTGTTGGGGCCCTGCCAGCACCCAGTGCCGTGGTCGTACTTCATCTGGGAGTGGACGTTTTCCTCTGAACCGGACCAGGACCCCCAGGACCTGAAGAAGGAGGGGGGAAAAAAAACGGTTAAAAAGGATAAGACCGGGGACGACCGAAACACAAAAACAACCGTTACTACATGCGATGAAGGCCCTGCAGAGTTCACTCACCCGAGGTTGGTTTCTGATCCCCCAAACTTGGGCTTCTGGGATACTCGGTTGAATGGACATAATCTGTAGATGTACCTTTAAATGGAGAAGAAGGCTGAGTGTCCACTGTCTAGACATGTATGCTGATGTCATGGGTGTGACGCGTCTGCAGTGTGAACTTACTCGCTCGTAGTCAGGTCGTAACATTGGCCATAGAGGTAGGCAAATTCAAAACTAGGTCCAAAATCAAGGGAGATCTCCTTCTCCAGGCCCCTGCAGACACACAAATCAACAAGAGTCAAAATGGGGTCATTAAACAGCCCAAACTGAAATATCCTTTATTTTCCAATCCCCATTGAAAACAATGCAATGTGAATAATGCAGTGGCTATTGTGCCATGACTAAAGACAGAAGAGCAGGCCGACATTTGTGGATACAATGCAGGAAGATAATTATTTATGGGAAGCAAGTCCATCCATATTCATCCAGGAAGACTCACTTGATTTGATCATCCACTGCACGAAGAGCTCTTTCCGCCTCATCAAATTCATCCCTGGCTTTCTGGGCAACTGGGATTCAGAATAACTTGATTAATGATACAGCATCACAGAAAACATCCATTTAATCCATTTACATTGGAGGTATGCGCACATATACGTATCCACGCACGCACGCACGCACACACACAAAAGTTATGCATCCAAGAGCTTCAAAAGTGATCTCATTAAAATGTGGAAAGTCGTTTTGAGTTGTAGAGTTCATGTAGTTCTAAAACAGATTCAAGAAACCATCCACCATTATACATTAAAAAAGCCATGGCTATTAAAACAAAGCAGGTTTTTTATTTATTCAATACAAATGTAGTTGCAATATCCTAATGTACTTCAGCATTTTTAATACATCTATAACCCCAGCACTTAGCAAAAACAAAAAGATTGGTTCTACAAAACAGTGCAATCTTAAAAAAACAAACAAAAGGCTGATTAATAAACCCTGTATTTCAAAACAATGAACAGAAACTTCCATCCATCAAACAAGTGCTGAGCTATCAGGAACCGCAATGCACTTGGCTGCAGTGTCAGCACCTACTCAGGCGATAAGCTCTGGGAGAGGCGGGGCGTGGTGGTAAAAGCCACTGGTGTACACCAGCAACGCGCACGGAATCAAGCACTCACCGTCGATGAGGCTCTGGGTGGCTGGCTCGTACGGTGGCATCGCCTGCTCGTCCTCCTCTGTGGTCTCAGTGGGCGGCAACGTGGGTGGGATCTGCAGAACAGACAAACAAACAAACGTTAACGCAGGCCGGGTCAGCCACTGAAAATATAACCCAGAGAGTTTCACTTCAAGGCCGGAAGGGGATTTAAAAAAAAAAAGAAAAACCGCAAAATCCTACTTTATCGTCGTCGTCGTCTTGATCCTCCTCATCATCCTCGTCTTGGTCCTCATCCTCGTACTCCTCCGGGACCTCCTCGTCGGGGTACTGCTCTGACTCGTTGTCGGGGGCCGGCTCCCTGGCCTCCTCCGGGGCGGGGGGCTCCTCCGGCGGGGGGATGTGTGTCTGGGGCTGAGGCAGGCAGGCAGGCAGGCAGGCGGTTTCAGGTGAAATAGCAGGAGCTCTTAAAGGCTGTTCACACAGGCTCTGTGCTCTGGGCTTTTAGTTTGTCATTACGCCCGCATCCTCCTGACGGTTTGATAACTCATTTGGTTAATTGTTTTTAATGTAAAATGAGGTAACCGTGTTCTATGGTGCCATCTGTGGCAAAGTTGGTTTAAACTGGTCCAAATGGCAGTGCACAACTCAAGACTGTAAAAGGCCACTTTAATGCCTTGAATCCACTTACGTTGATTAAAATATTTAATTGATTTACACAACGTCAATGTCGTTAGTATTTGTGGCGATGAAATTGAAAAAGGTTCTGGCATCCGTTATACTAAAGCACTTTCATAATTGATACTCAATTTACTCACTCAAAGTACTCAGGACATCTTTAAAAATAAATATTCAAACTAGTATCGTACATTTCCAAGCCACAAAAGAGATCAACAGCCCATTTTGTCCAAGACGTTGTTTCAGCTTTCCCCCCCATTTAAAGAGTTTAGTGCAGACAGAATACAAACTGCATTGAACCATGTTCAAAGGGCCTGATGTGTCGCCCAAATACCCAGACTGTTACCTCAGAGACATATTTTTCTTTGATGCTGCTCCAAATGGTTTCAAACGCTCCAGTGTCCACTGTTGCCACTCCTCCCAACACCCCCTGAAACACCAAAAAGTCTTTCCTTAATAACGTTTTGAATGAACGACGATATGCGCGATGCACTCCACGATGAGCTGGTATGGAATCCACCCAGCCGAGGCGCATCGTGTGGGAAGAGGTTCTCACCTGGGCCTCCTCTTCCGTGAACATACCGTCTGCGTCAGGATCTAGCTCAGTGTGGGCCTGGAGCTCTACCGCGGAAACACTGACAGATAAGAAGAGGGATAAATAAACATAAGACAATACACCCATCACAGTAGTAGTGGTGGTAGTAGTATAAGCAATTACAATACAAGAGATGGCTAAATGTATGTGGCAAAAGGTTATCTGTAGAAACCTAAACTATATTGTGAACTATCCTTTAAAAAGGTCCCAGTACATGCCCCCTGCAGGTGTGGTGTCATTAGCGAGCGTGTCCACCTAGATGTGCGCTGGATAGATCAGTCTACCAGCCTACCCAGTGGACCGTAGCGAACGTTGCTCAACTATCCGTCACACGTCTAGGTGGACACGCCTTGTGACGGCTTGTGACGGCTAATCACGTCACACCTGGTGGCATGTCATGGTTACCGTTAAACGTGTAATGATGAGTTCATTCTAATGTCATTTTTAAACAGGTCCAGAATTACGAAAAAAAAAGGACCCGCATTAACAACACAATCTGGGGCGCCAACACTTACAGGCCATCGGCATCAACATCGAGTCTAAGAAACGCCTCTGCCATTTTAATGTTGTCCTTTTCCGCACGGGCAACGGCTTGTTGTTCTGAAACAGGAAGACATGGGGAACACAAAGGCTTACACAAACGCCAACGAATGACTTTATAGCCACTGCTTCTCATAGCCACTGCGTCTCATAGCCAGGAAGAGCGGCAGAATGCGACCTGCGCTGTGGTGTTGGTGTACCTTCCCAGGCCTTTAGATGGCGATCTTTAGCTTCTTTTTCAGGTTGCTCTGCAGCCTCCTTCACAAGCCTGAGGGCCTCCACCGCGTCTTCTGAAGCCTTCTTGCTGAGCTGGAGTTCAGTTACTTTGCTCTGTTTAAACAAGACATTACTCATTCACTTAATATACGAAACATTAAACCAGCAAGAAATATTGACAATTAATCAAGCAAATCTTCTGAGTAAAATAGCTATGGTTCTGGTGTTAGTTAGATATTGAGTGGTTCATAATTTCACAGCATAAATGGAGTGGCCGGGATCCTAACATGTAGGTACTTTAATGGCGTTGCCATGTTTTATCCATCCATTTCCTTCACTCTGTGTTTTGCGCCTTTCATTCATAATAAAATCATAGCTTGGCAATATATTTATGGAAAACTCTTGAGCATTTCCTGTTTAAACACACACACACACATTTATATCTACACACTTAAACGTGTGTGTGTGTGTGTGTGTGTGTGTGTGTGTGTGGGTGTGTGTGTGTGTGT
>JAOPJL010000088.1:5827962-5842016 GCA_027123545.1 Trisopterus esmarkii | reverse complement strand
CTACAGCAGGTAGCGTGGCAGGGACGGGCCAGAGAGCACGCGACGGAATCTCAACGGCTGTTTTCTCCAAAATCGCCTACCCTAGCTTTAAAGAATGAAACAAGTCAAGGAACATACTAGTCACTAACTGTTGTAGAAAGAATGATGGAGCCATAGCTGTTGCCATAGGTCAAGCCACTGCACTGGACCCAGGCATGACAGCAGGCTCCACCTTCTCCAGCTCAGCTCCATCAGGAATGGGGGATCCGTGGTCTACTGGTTAAGGAGATGGACCAGTAACTTTGGACCGGTGGCCGGTTCGAATACTGACCACAAATATATGGATGGGTGGTGTAGTTGTGCAGCACTCTCCTACATCCTCATCCACGGGTGAGGTGCCCATTATGTTTACACTGATTATTGCACTTGTTCATTTTGTGCCTTATGTCTTCTGCCAGCTGGAAGTGATTTCCTTTATGGTAGTTAGCTGCATCATTGCCATTCAGCTTCCAATGCGAGAGCGTGCGTGGGAGTCAAACCCCCCGAGCCGTCGCAAACCAAGAAAGACGTAATCACGTATTGCTCACGTTTCATACAGCAATAGGCTGTGTCATGCACCTCTGAGATTTTGAAATGATATCCACATGGACATTACACAATCCACGAATACATATGTCCGTCTGTGTCTTAAAATCACACGGCCTACATTGGAAGCACATTAACAAATAAACCACAACAGAAACAATGAGACAAAACTAAGCTATCTGTGATTAAAATGTCTCTGAAAGTGTTCTTACCTTGGCCTGTCACTACTTTAAATGCAACCATCCATATTAGAAGAACACACCCTTTAGATAATCTGTGCATTTTGTCGGCATTTACAAAACAATTCACCAACACCAAGACCAGTACAATCTAGAGGAGGAAAGCCCAAGTCTCTTCCTCTTAAACAGCTGTCTGAGGGCAAGGCGGGGGGGTTGGGGGGGGGGGAATGCCTATTCCCGTAAAAGTTCATGTTTTTGTGTGTTTTTTCTCTAGGTAATGATTTACACTGATCAATAAAGCAAACTGGCTGTCCCTCTCAATGCCAGATATTTTGGGAACTCAGGACCCAGACATGAAGGATGCGTATCAACATCTTGTAGAAGATCCTTGATATATGTAGCTGTGTTAGCCTCTATGGCAATGCAGAGTGTGTGGGTGGTGTTGGGAGGAGGTGGTGATGGTAGGTGCTGGCTGGTCACTTGAACATTAAGGAATGGACTATAATCTCTGCTCCATCTTGTAGCGTCTGTGCAACGTGTCTGCCATTGGTTTCACAATGTAGGTACATATTGCCTGTACCACATTGATGTGGTGTCTATGACATAAACTCACTCGCACACACATTAAAACATTCATGTCCCTTTTCTTTTGACGCAAGCACGCACGCACACACACACGCATGCACGCGCGCACGCACGTGCAGGCGCAGAAATTGCCATCGGCAGGATCCAGATAACAGCTCCGCCGGTGAAGTTGGAGCCACTTTGCCCCCTGCCCTACACATTTTCATTGATCAGACAGCATCATGTACTGAAGCGTAATTCATTAATTAGAAAAAATTATTTCTGCAGTTTTTCTGAATTAACGAGATACCTCAAAAGAAGAAGCTCTCATTCACTTAAGAGCTTGATTTCATAGAAGCAAACGTCCCGCCTGTTTAGTTCAATCTAGTTTTATTTTTGATTTATGCTTGAGACGTTATATACTCCCAGTAATATTGATGGAATTGCTATTAGTTTGTTGAATTGGAGCACCTCAGGACTTTGGGGTTGTTCAGACGGAAAGCCCATTCTGATCTGATGTTCTGATCTGATGCTATAATCTGTTGCTCTGACCTGATGTTCTGGTCTGATGCTCTGATCTGATGCTCTGATCTGATGCTCTGGTCTGATGCTCTGGTCTGATGCTCTGATCTGATGACATTGCAGCGTTTGTCCAAGTTCAACACCCCTGTCAGGGTTAGGCTTCCCGGACACCTATAACGCTCTGGCATGTGGTGCATTTCATATGTGACATCAATCATTATAACACTAATAACTGTAACACAACAACGGTACCTAAAAGGTATTATGAGTTGGTGTGGGTCGTAACCATGGGGACAACAGACCCGCTCTTTCCCAAAAGCCTTAGCCTTAAACGTAGCTTCTCTTGGGATTTTGAGGAATCTCGTGAATTCATAAAAACAGCTGAAATCTTTTTGCCATGAAAACGTATTTAGGGCAGGGGGCGTGTAAAGCCCACATGCGCTGCCTATGGCCTCGTAACTAAGACAGAATCACAGCCGTTCTGAAATTCTGTACAACATCGCTCTTTCTCGTGTGATATTGCTTAAATATCCGCTTGTTTAAACCTATGGCCATTGTGTCATTTTATGTAACATGCACGCATACATCCTGTATTTACAATACATAGACGTCCATGCGAGTGTGTGGTGTGGCTCTAGTCACAGAAAGGCTCACACAGCATCATCAAATGCTCTATGGAAACGCATTGGAAACACAAGCCACTGTTATAATTTAATTTAAATTCCCTGACAGGAAATAGAAACCTTGGACATTAGACCTTCAACCAGGGTGCATCTTGGGATTGCTCTGTGAAAATAGTGGGTCTCTGGAAAATAACCTAACCCTAACCCACGGACCCCCCCCTCCCTGCCATCGTCGCCACCTTTTGGTGCGGGGGTCCAAGTCAGGCCTTAGAATAAGTTCAGTTCAATCAAGTTTCAGGGTGGTAGGACCTTCCCATCTCAAAAGCTGCCTTTTACACCACATTCTGATCCACTAGGTCTTCCGGCAACACATCTGACAGGCTTTGTCAAAAAGAAGCCCATTTGGGAAAACTATTTTTCTGTAAGGGCTAGAACTCCAAATCTCATATGTGTGTGTATGTACATTTTGTCATCCTTAGTAATCTCGGAGCATTTGCTGAGGCTTTGTGATTCATTTCTTGTAGGGCTGGCGCCCCCAAATTGATAATCATATGGTTTGAGACCCTCTTTTATACAAAAGAGACCCCAGGTCTATAGCTTACTTCCTTACTCCCACTACATATAAAACACACAATTTCCCAACATTCATAAGTACCACCGTTTTACCAGCATATGCAGGTGCACACCTTGGCAAACACATAATATTCAGGAAATCTGTCTTGATCTCCCCTGTCCATTTCAGTCGGCCTTAACATACAAGCCGATCTGCCCCACAAAACATGTGACGCCATTATGGTGTGCTGATACACGGAATAAAGCATAACGTATTTTCTGCTGAGAAACTAGTAGCTAGTGCGACTCGTTCTTGTTTAATAGTTGTCATTGAGTCTATTTTTGCAATAGCTGCACTTACGGCTGTGTTTACTAATATTGCTTGCTGTTCCGGGATATACCGTTACTGTTTTGCCAGCGGCAGCCTATGCCGTCGCCGGTTGGCCAGGTTACTTCAAGTATGAAACAGTGCCTGATAGGCCAGATTACATTGTCAATTCAGCGAAGCGATGTGGGCGGCTAGAGGTCCAGACTGATCTGTGTAGCGAAACAGAATGTTTGGTTAGATCATCAGGATGGTCTCCACAACCCCCCCCCCATAGAATAACGAGATATAAAAAGACAATGACTCATATTACTTGTCGTCCATTTAATGTCAATGTTTAATGTTTAATAACTTGTTTTATTTCCGGGTGGCAAGTAGGCATATCCATCTCTCCATTGACACAGACCCTAGAAATTCTCTTTGGGATGTGTTCGAATCCTTCTTCACAAGCAAATGTAAGTATATCATTGTGAGGAAGGTCCAACTCTTCAACTCCATCCCGAAGGAATTTTAAATGATGTGGTTGCAACTGCAGTCTGCCCACGATGCACGGCCCTGGAAGAAAAAAAGACCGGAATGTGGTTAATAACAGTGCACCATTAAACGACAAATAAACTCTTGTGAAAGGCTCCAAGTTAGCCCTGATGGAAAACGTTCAGTGTTCATTGGGTGAGCTCTGTTATCTACTCCCAGCATGTTTGGTGTGTAAGAACAGCGTTCCATAAGAGTCGGGCCAGATTTCAAAGACAGCCCCATATTTTAAATATATAGTTTTGACTTTGAGTGTTTTGTTGTTTGATACAGTGCTCAGTGTATACATTTTAGCCTACACAATTTTTACAAAAATTGCCATAGTCATCATCAGTTTTCTGGTTTCTGATGAAGCTTAAGATTTACCTACCTGCTTTCTGGAACTAATTCCAATGTTTATGAACAATATTACAAGTTCCATGCACATCATGGATGGAAAACATAATTATGCTATATGAAAGGTCCTAAATAATGTTATTTTAAGATGGAAATTAAAGTCAACTTTTAAGGGACATCATCACTATTTTTCATTGACTGAAATCAATGCTATGTGTGTTCAGGCAACAACTGTTGACTGTACAGTATCGTAACATTGACCTCAATTTGACTTGAAGGTTCAGAGACTACTCACTAAGACATGTCGTCTCTCCGGTCCATCGTCCGTTCTCACAGGTCTTGACTTCTCCCTTAATGGTGAACTTCAATTGACAAGTGTATCTCACTGTTTCCCCGTGCTGGTAGAATGATTTAAAATCACTGGCGATGTCTCCATCAGGGAGAAGCGGCGGAGGCCCACACGTTCTTTGGTGACTGCTGTCTTCTATGCAGAGAGAGGGACAACATAATAAAATTCAATAATTATTATTACTGAAGTGAGTATAAACACAGTAAAAAAAAAATGACTTTACTTGAGAGAACAAAGGAGAGAAATTCATCTTAGAAACACTATTAACAATAGTCACAACTAGGAACCACGTTGCGGTAATATTCAACAGGACAAACATTTGCGAAGATAAAGCAGGGAGTGAAGGGAGCAGACGGAATAAATAGGCATGATAACCGGTGTGGAACATTTGTCCACGATTGCATGGTGTTCGGTGAGGACACCACTGTGCGTGGCTGGAGTAGTAGTCACTGCAGCCCCGCTGCGTTACAATGTTGATGTTACTTCCACAGTGTTCAGGACACAACCTGCAGTGCAAAGTTAGAGTGATACAAAACCATTGGTGGCGCCTATTGTAATAGACACTTTCCCCCACTCGAACACACTTCAGCTTCTGCATCTTTTTTTGATAAATAAGTCAAGTTACCTTAAACCAGTACGTCACCGTTATTGCAGTGAATTACTCCATTCATAAAAAACATCATCTATAAAGTTTCTTGAACGTGAAAATCTGCCTCTTCTGACATCATAGGTTGGCATGTCCACCTAGATGTATAACGGATAGATGAGCAACGTTTGCTACAGTCCACTGGGTAGACTGGTAGACTGATCTATCCAGCACACATCTAGGTGGACACGCCCAAGGCCGCCTTAATGCACAGGCTTACCTGGGCTGAAGCCCCAGGGCCTACAACGATCAGGGGCCTATCACGAGGCAAGAAAATACAAAAAAAAAATCACATTGCTTTGTATTTTGTCGAATTTTCTGTCCATCACTCTCTCTCCAATCTTTGTGGCTAATTGGCCCAATTTACCAGTGACCCACGTGGGTACGACAACAGCCTATCACAAAATGTAGAGGAATGTTTTGGCTTGTTGTGATTCTAATCGATTGAAATTAGTGAAGATTGTCGTGGTTGGATGGCAAAATGTCGGAAAAGAAAAAGTTTGAGAGTGGCGAGCAAAAACGCAGACTACAAAGGGAGAAGGAGATTCGGGATAAAGAGTTGCTGAAAAAGATCCCGAAGCTGACTGGATTTTTTTAAACGTGCAAATGAAGAGGAAAAGTCAACATCCACGAGTGGCAGTGGTGTGGCAATAGCCAGCGGCGATGCAGGTGACGGAGCCCCGCTAACCAGCGGTGATTATGGAAAGGAAACCCGAAACTTCGGGTTTTTGAACAGATTCCACTCGATTTCCCCCCAAGACCTCCGCTCAGCAGCGATGAGCCTGCAGAAGAAACACCAAAGTGACTTGGAAGAGGATTTTGTGGAGGAAGCTGTACAGTTTGGGGAGTTGTTGCAGCATGAGAAGGTGAGCAGGACGTCGGCAGTGGAGCTACTGAAAATGTTGAGACTAAGAAAACTCCATACAGTGTTTCCCGACGTAGCTCTACGGCTATTCTTGACAATGCCAGTGACCAATACTAGCGGAGAGCGTTCATTTTCAAAACACCTTGGTTAAATGCAGCAAGACAGTCAGTAACCTCACACTGACCTCCACTGAGCATGACATTCTCCGGGAGTTGGATTTTCAGGACATCAAGGCTTTCTCTTCAAAGACCAGACGCAAGAACTTTTAAAAAGGTAAGACGATGCTTTATGTATTGCTTTCCAGTAGCCTGTGCAGGTTTTAAATTGTTATTATGCATTGTTTTATATTGTTCTGTGAATGTTAATCAGATCAGTCATCTTCTGATACCTGGCATTGAGGGCATATGTCGCCAAAGTGTGTACGTGTGTACCAAGAGGGAGTGGTAACATTAAAACTGATTCATAAAGAATTGCAACCCCTACGCAAGTGATCTATTTCAGACTTGCTAAACTGACTTAAAGTACATTAACTCTAGATTAAACTTCATCACTGAAGTAAAAGGTGGAAAGTACAGGCTCTAAAATATATTAAAGCTGACATTTCAACCAGTTTGTGAAAAGTAAACCTCACATTAGTGAAACTTATGCAACTAATTTGCAAAAAAAGATGAAACTTGCTCCAATGTCTGCCACTGAACTTGACCTCATTTGATCATGAGCTTAATCACACTTCTGACCGCAGCTTCCTTTAAACGTTAAAATGGATAACTGGAGCTTGTTGACGTTGGGACATAAGATCTCAGTACAGAGGTTAACACCTACTCCCTTTTCCGGGCGTAGGTGGGGTTCAAGTGAAAAATGACACATTTACCTTCATACTACTATAGCCTCGGACATAAATTGAAAGAGAAGGTGACATGCTTTAGGATTTTATTTTGATAACAGCCATATTTGAATACATGGATAATAAAATCTGGCATTTTCCTGGAATTATTCAGATAGTTTCCTTCAGTTGTTGGATGGCCTACACAGGGAAAAAATAATTATTATTTAAAGTTGCAATCACGGACCAATAATAAACCGTGCGTTCACTACTGATTGTTGGCCAGCGTCACTTACTTTGCCCATTCAACGTTGAGAATAAGATGATCGTATCCGAAGCCGGACACTCCCGCGATGGCCCTGGCCGCGTCCTCACGGCGATGGAAGCTGATGAAGGCGAAGCCCTACGAAACGGAACAACGACCAACGTCAACACACACGCACACGCCTCGATTTTCAGACTGGAAAACTAAAATAATTTTTTTTTTTTTTTAAAGGGGGGGGGGTCGGAGTAGGAGTGGACCTTGGACTGCCCGGTGTTCTTGTCCTTAGCCAGGTAGATCCTGGAGATGGACCCGAAGGGCCTGAAGAGCTCCTGCAGGTCGGTCTCCCGGGTGTCCTCGGACAGGTTGGTGACGCGGATGGTGGCGTTGTCGTCCGCTGTTCAGGGCGATAAGCGAGCGGGCGTTTAGCCCCCGGGAGTCGTTTCATATCAGACACGGACACAGTTATTACTAAGTAGTATTAAGTACCTGATGATATGCAAACAGATATCATGTGTTAATTGGATAATAGTTAATGTCTTATTATATATATATATTTAAACGGTTTTAACACTTATTAACACATTTAGCACGAGGTTAGACAGTCAAACTCGTAAAATAGCGGTGACGAAAGATAAAGGAGCGGTTGGAACGACGGCGCACTTCCTCTGCGGTTGGGCTGCATGGACTCCCCCCGCCGCGTGCTGCCATCCCTCAGGCTGGGGGGCACGTATTTGCCCGTCTTGCTCTGAGCCGGCTGGGCGGGCTCAGGTTCAGCTGGTGGCGTGAGGAAGGAAACAGGAAAAAAAAACAACAGGAAATTAACTAAGAAGGCATTCAATAGGGTATTAAACCGTGTCGCTGCCCTTTCAACCTTTCACCATATTTGATGCAAGAACCGCAAAGGCTGGCAGGTGATAATGAAGAAGCTGCAATGCACTGTGGGACCACAGTGGTGGCACCAGCTTCCTGCCGATGTCAGGACTGCAGAGTGCAGAGACTCTGCCATCCAGTTCCAGTCCCCGCCCACCATTGTCTCTTGTACGTCCTGGCACTTAATGTACATTATATTTATTCCTAGTACTTAATTGTGTAGCATCTGCAGTGGCTAGCTATCACTGCAGTATACTGGGAAAGGGTTAGCCTGACAGTTGTTAGTGCTTGGCACTTGGTTCTCTTAACATCTTTACTGCACCGACAGACATATCGTTTCACCTCTTATGACAAATGGACATACTGTAAGTCGCTTTGGATAAAAGTGTCTGCTTGTGAATGTCCCGAACGTAAATGTAACAACAGTCCGCCTGTGAAGGCCTGTGTGCTGCGTGAAGTGAAAACACTAGGAGGGGGGGGTGTGGGGGGGGGGGTCCGTACCAGAGCCAGCAGGCTTGTCCTTGTCGCCGGTGGAGAGCCCGAGCTGCTCGGCCAACTCCTTCTGCATGGGGCCCAGGGTGTCCTTGTATGGACACCGGGTCGTCCAATGGTCGCCTTTGCAGATACGACACGACACAATCTTCTGCCCCTTCAACTTGTTCATGGGATCCTCATCCTGGTCGGTGGCGTTCAAGTCCTAGGAGACGGGAGGAGGGGAGGCAGTTGCTCAAAGACCGGCCCCGGTGTGATCGAAATAAGGGCGAACCCCCCCCCCCCACGTTTGGGAGCCGCGGGCAACGCTGGGCTGTGGAAACGGACCAATACCTCTTTGCTGGAAAGGAAGGTCATGAAGACGTCATCGCTGACCGTGGTGGTGGCAACATTAGGGCCGAGTGCGTCGTACTCAGAGTGTCCAAATTTCTTCCAGTTCTGGAATAAAATGGGGGAAAAAAAAATAGAATATTATCCGATAATTTAAAGTAAAACCTGCCTTGCGTTGTCTTCGATATAAAACCAAATCATGACATCAGAAAATCTTACTTTTCTCCTGGCAACAGCTTTAGAGGCTTTCCTTGTCTCGATCTTGAAGGTCCGGATAATCTAGAACACATTTAGGAAACAAAGCATGTTAACTTAAGAATTCAAATAATATTATGTAACACCTGTCAACATTACAAGAGCACAACATTGTGAATTATGTTTCAACAAAATAAAGTGATCAAATTGTACTATTTGACTTCTTTATACAGTTATATTTAAACTATTACGCAATATTCAGTAATCATTTTGTCAGCTCAAATTGAGAAAACAATGCACCAAATCATACATTTCAGTCAAGAAATTACCTTTGACTTCTTCCCATCTTCATCTATTTTGTATTCGGTAATGGTCTTAATATTTCCTTTGATAATTTCTTTGATGGGGGGCAGTGTCCCTATGAAAACATGAGTTAATTCACATGATCAAAAGACAAAGCACACATACAAACATGTCATGTGTGTTAACTATATCCATGCTTAATTCTAAACATTGGCTGGTCCATGGGGCCATGGTTATATTCAACTTCCTTGCCCACAACGGACAGAAGATGGAAGCTAACGCACGGGTGTGTATGGCAGAGGCTAGGGGTCGGAGCTAAGCGCTTCAGTACAGCAGCCTACGGTCCCGACACTCGTCCAAAGACACTTGTCACGTCACGTTCGGTTCGGACACGAGGACTAGAGGGAGTCGCTCCACCATCATCCGAAAAAACAGCAACATTGACCACCGTGACTACCGTAATACCACGTGGATATCAGCGATCCCTGACGCACAGAGCCGGCGCGCTGCGGTAGCCTAGCTAGCCTAGCTTAGCCTAGCTAGCCCCTTACCTTCGTCTCCCTCCTCCTCCACCTGGTCCGCCCAGCTGGGCTTGGAACTGCACACGGGGAGAAGGACGGGATTGTGTTTAGTAACATTGACCACGGACCGGAACGATCGCCCGCATTAAAACGAGTAAATACTCACTCGTCGAACTCTATCGACGGCATCCTCAGGGTTCAGCAAATCCTCCCGCAGCGCAAAGACCGGAGCAACGTGACCTTTGCCGCGACGTCAGTCGCTTCCGGGTCATCCTGCGTGCAAGATAGCGCGCATGGAAGAAGCAATAGTAATAAATCAAAAAAATATAAATGTAAAATATGGAAATTAAGTAAAATATTAAACTAGGAGGTTAAAAAAGCCTCGATAATTACGGAGATATCCATGCAGTTGTGTGACAGAGGAGGACAGCGCATCCGTTCTACATTCATCAGCATCCTTCCTCGGCCTACGTTGTCGTTGGCCCATGTCGTTTAATATCCAACATTATTTCCATTTCACGTATTTTTTTTGTTTAACAACTATAACTAGAATGTTCACAATTTCCTGTAATTTCATATTTGAGGTTCAGTACTTTTCGAGAGAGAGAAAGAGAGAGAGAGAGAGAGAGAGAGAGAGAGAGGGATAAATAAATGAAGAAATAAGAATTCATAAGAAACATTTTATTATGTACCATTACCGTTGTGATAAAAAAAAAGGTGAACAACACCGTTATTACATTCAACATTTACATAGTAAAATAAAATGTAGCCTAAGCACACGCACACGCACACGCGCGCACACGCACACGCACACAAAGTTCTAGTTCACTTCTCTTGGTTCTTCCCACAGAACACGACTCTAATGCTGTCGAACACGGCCATGTACAGAATAGGATGCAGACACATGTTGAGAGCAGCCAGCACTTTGGACACCTGGTACGCCTCATACACCCAGCAGACAAACTCATCGGGATGGAATATCCTCAGATAGAGATTGTAGCTCTGGAAGACATGGTAGGGCACAAAGGACACCGCGTACAGCACAACGACAGATATCACCATCAGGGCTATCTTCTGCTTGTCCAGCCGGGATATGTTGGTGTTTTTCCAGACCACCCAAATGACCACACAGTACGACGCGAAAGTCACCAAGAACGGGACGAGGCAACCGAGCGCGCCGAGCCACACGACGTAGTAGAAGTGGGAGCGCAGACCCGCGCCGTCGCTGCCGCAGGAGGCGTCGCACTGGGTCTGGTTCGAACCCCGGAGCGGACACGTAGAGGCGAACTTCAACACCGGGGACGTATAGGACGCGACCACAAGCCAGATGACCACACTCGCAGCCTTGGCCCGAGACGGAGTGACGTGATGCCGGGTGAAGAAGGGGTAGGCGAGGGCCACGCTGCGGTTCACGCTGATGGCCATGATGAAGAAGATGCTCACGTACAGGTTGCAGGCGAACATGAAACGTTCTATTTTACACATGGCATTCCCGAAATTCCAGTGTTTCTCGTGCCTGTAGTAGTCGATGAGGAGAGGCAGGGTGAGGACGTAGAGGAGGTCACTGACGGCCAGGTTGCAGGAGAGGACAACACCCGTGTGCCAGTTTTTTCTCTCTCTGGACAGCAGAAGCCAAAGAGCGAACAGGTTGCCGGCCAAGGCAATGCACAACTCAACGGAGTACACTGAGGGCAGCAGGGCCAGTTGAAATCTCTTACAGGAGTCCGTGACGTTGGCCTGCAGCGCTCCAGACATAATCTGTGCAATGAAAATAAAAATCATATATTTTATCTATATATATTATTATTATTATTATATAAATGTATGTTGAACACGATTTTCTGACCCTTTAGACAAGCATTGCGTTGATGTCCTATAAAGCATGATCATGGGACAACATTAGACACATAAGATGTAGCACATTAGTGCAAAAACCACAAAGTACGTATAGATTATTTACAGATTAAAAAGCAGCAGGAAGAAGGGTGCAATACACGATGCTGTAGATTAGATTATGTACATATATGGGCGTATTTATTAATTTATCACGAATTTCTATTAAGTCAGGGCACTAGTATTGGTATGTTAGGTAAACATAAACATAAACGGCCAGGGACTTCACCTGCTAGAACAGTAATTATCCAGATAGGTCCTTGATATATCAAAGGATCATTTAGTCAGAACCGCACATCCATGACTTAGGCTTTATTTAGTTTTTACTGTCAATTGTTTAAGTTTGAGAATTTCTTCGTTTCTACGTATAAACACATCACTTTTCTTTTTAGAGACAAACATGACCACAACAAACAAACTTTGTTCGAACGCAATCTCAACACAATAACCTACAAAACGAAGAATTCTCCTCAGACATTACTGTGCATTTCGTGTTCTATCGATCAACATCTAATCAGAATCCTAAATATTGGAATTCAACAATAAAAAAAAACTTACTTGAGTGGATTAAGGCGCTGGTAAGAAGAAAAACTGTCTTTGGAATTGGATATTGGAACTTATTCATCTGTAGGAATGTGCAGCATTACAGAAGACTCCAGAGACAAGAATGTGTGTCTGAGAGCCACACCTCCAGACAACTTAAAATCTGCGCTGTGCGTGGGTGTAAACAAGGTGTTCCATTTGACCTTTTATTTTCCACATCCTTTGGAGTCATAACGGTTTTAGACTAACGTCAAGCAGATGCCGAGGGTGTATATCACTTCAGAATAAAATATATTAACTTAACTACGCAAACAAGCGACCCCCTGAGCGACCGACAACGCACACTTCCCTTCTTTACGGCGTTGCTTTTATTTGAGGAAGTAAAAGTCTAAAGAAAAAAAAAACACCGACAATAAATTTGGCTCCAGACAACCAAACATCCAGGCCTCTGGCGACGATATCAGATGGGGGGGGAGGAACTGTCGATACGCTCGGATGGCAGCCTTCCACCACGTCTCACCTGGAACCCGCAAGGGAATATGGAAAGTGCGATCAAGTGACCCCTTCAGCCAAATGGAGTCAGAAGCCAAGGTACGGTCCGGAAGTGGAATGATCTGGAAGGCTGCTACGGAGAAGGTTGTCGACGGCCCATAGGCCCAAATAATTTGAAGTGTCAATTGTATTATGGGCAATAACAGGTTTATTTGGGCAAATATTGTGAAAAACTCGGAATAATACAAATGCTCAATGCACATTTCTTTATTTATACCATCATAGAGTACAAAATATAATAATAACAATCTGCGCTTTTGCTGAATTTCAGCTATCAGTCTATAATTCAAATGGATGTAACTTCCAATGGCGAGGACTTGCGTGTCTCCATACCGCCCCCTGGTGCTCCATTTGTACCAAAGAGTCACAATCTCAGGTCCTACACGCAGATCACTTTCTGCCTTTCCGTTGCTTCGCTCCGGCTCCGGCTCCGCCTCCTGGACCCTTTTTCTTGAAGCCCGATTTGCCGCCGTCGCCTTTGGATTTAAAACCAGTTTTGTTCTTCTGTCCAAATTTGCCAGCAGCGGCACCTCCCTTACCGCGGAACTTGCTACCTCCGTCGCCCGATTTCTTGGCCCCAAACGACTTGCCGCCGAACCCACTTTTCTGTCCAAAAGTCCGGGGGCCACCCTCAAACTTCTTCCCGCCTTTTTGGTGGTGACCGCCGTCTTTGTAGTGTTTTGGGGGGCCGTGGCCCCCGGGCGATCTGGAATCCCGGTCTTTGAAATGCTTGCCGGGAGCGTTCCCCCCGGGCGATCTTCCGTGCCCTCCCTCCCTCGGCGATTTTCCATGGAACTTTTTCCCCTTGCCGAAGCTCCCCGTGTGCTCTCTGGGGGCACGCCTCTTCTTGGGGGGCGGGAACATGCCTGCGAGGATAAAAACACAAATCAAACGCATGTTATGGCATCGAGGAGTCACCACAGCCGGACCACGAGGACTGCCTCCATGTAGGTTATATATTGAGCTGTAGCGACGCGTCGATTTCTCAGTCTATTTTTTTTTTTTATTTTTGATGGAAGACTGAGGCTACATATAATGTGGACGGGAAAAATGTGTGCATCTTTTTGTGCACCACAACTATTGTATTTTTTCAAGTTATGTTGGTACTGTGAAAGAGTAAACAGGCTGGCCTTTCATTTTGTATAACAGTGAAACTATTATTTATTTATTTTATTTTGTGTAAAGCAGAAGATCTTTTGCTGTGCAAAACT
>JAOPJL010000088.1:5499010-5509700 GCA_027123545.1 Trisopterus esmarkii | reverse complement strand
GTGTGTGTGTGTGTGTGTGTGTGTGTGTGTGTGTGTGTGTGTGTGTGTGTGTGTGTGTGTGTGTGTGTGTTTGCGCAGGGCCAGCCCAAGGTAATGCAAACTAAGTGGCTGCAAAAATATTGTGGTTTTTGGTTGTTGTTTTTAATTCAAGTTCAGTAAACCACACTTAGTGTTTCACTTCAAATATGAGAGTTTCAAATAGATTTGTGATTTCAGTACCCTCTGAGGTTAAAAAGACACTGGTTTAAGGCAACTATATTAATAAAGGGGTGTAAGACCCTCTCAATGGGGACCCAGATCAAATACAGAATGTGAAATGTCTTAATAGGGCTTCCTTAATCATACAAAATTGGTAAGTTATGTCTGAATGGGGCCCCTCATATCACACGATATGTGATGTGATATATCTAAAAGCCCTCTAAATCATGAAATTCTGCTTATGCCACAATGTCTGTGTCGAACCCTGAATGTATCTAATCAAATATTGACAAAAATATAGGCTAGCTCTTTAAAGTAGACTTATGGTTTGGGGGCAGCTAAACCCAGTGCTATATTAGTTCGCTTGTGCAGGCCCTGCAAGTCAGGTTATAGGCTATGAATCTGAAGGAATTAAGGTATTGCCCATCTCCAGCTGGCCATCCCCAAGATGCACTAGAATGCAGGAAATCACATCTACCAATTCAACTTTTTCTGGGGGAGGACCCCCAGACCCGCCCCATTCCCCCATTTACACCCACTTTTGCACAAATTGGAGGAGGGGGGTCTTTATGCTGCTTTGCCCAGGGGGACAGTAGATCACAATCCATTCCTTTATTAATGCAATTTATAATGTGACATGGTGCGCCGTTTGTGTCAATAATCATTGAGCACAGATGACTCCATGGTGGTGGGAGGGGGGGCCCCAAAGGCTTGAAACAAATTCTGCTTAGGGCCCCCCAGGTTTGGGCCGGCCCTGTGTATATGTGTGTGTTTAAGGGATTCACAGACTGTTGACATAAAAAAAAAGTTGTCAGACAGGGGAGGCAAAGCTGACCTGGAGCTTATGGCATAACGTCTGGTTCCACGAAGAACATCCTCAAGTTGCATATAATGAAAGGTCGGTAGAGTGAATACCGGCAGCATCTCATATACAGCAAATTGTCCCACGGTTGAGAACATAAACGAGCACAAAGTCACAACATATGGCAGTCTTATAAACACTGCAATACTACATACCTACACATTTCTTCTTGTGGAGAGCCAGACCACCCTCTCTACCACAGCCTGCCCTTGTGTTCACTGAAAGCCGTATCCCAGACCTACGAATCCCAACCTCTTTCTTTTCCCCCCAACCCAGTGGTTCAAAGCTGTGTTCCATCTGCGTGTCATTTCATCCAAGGCACCTGTCTCAATCAACCCCCCACCCCCCCGCCCACACAGACACAGATAAGCACACAGATACCCACCACCGCGCGTCGTCGCCGCTTGCTCAGTATTTGCCCGTGAGTGCCCAGATGTTGGCGCAGGTGTTCCGGAGGCTGTAACAGCAGATGATCTCCTTGAAGGTCTTTCTCATCTCCTGGCTGCGGAAGGCATAGATGAGCGGGTCGATCACGGAGTTGCACATGATGAGGATGAGATACATGTTGAAGTGGGACATGAAGCACACGCAGTACAGGTTACGGGGGCAGGAGATCATGAGGATGAGGTGCAGGAAGAACGGCGCCCAGCACACGATGAAGATGCCCAGCAGGATGGTGAGCGTGATGGCTCCCTTCATGCTGGCCCGCTGGTGGATGGAGTTGTATCCCGGCAAGGCGGCGATGCGCTTGACGTGCGAGCGTGCCAGCATGAACATGTGGCTGTAGAGCGATGCCATGAGCACCAGCATGGCGAAGAACATGGACACCAGGCAGATGATGACGGGGGTGGTGTCCGAGTAGATGATGAAGACGATGCCGCAGCCTGTGCAGAAGGTCCAGATGCCGGCGATGATGAAGCCGGCCCGCCGCACCGTGACGATGTTGTGGTACCGGAGTGCGTAGAAGATGGTCACGTACCTGGCGAGAGCGGATCACAGCAGGGTCGGTTTCACAGCTTGTTGTCTTCATACACTGACGCAAGAGGTAATAGCTAGAAGTAATATGAATTGATATAAACGGTGACCTGTTGTGACACCAGCCTCCCAAGCACACACACATCACACTATCCAGTGAACTCAAAACTGAACTCTGCTCATTTAGCACACAGTGCTGTCACTGTTTTTTGTGTTGTGCATGTGTGGCTAAACAAAGTGCGTGGCTAAAAAAGTAAAGCACAATCAATCGTAAAAAAATCATATCAAGTATATCAATATGCAATACAGAGATTCATTATTTATTTATTTCATCAGTGCATCCACGTATTTATAGACATTATATTTGTATGAATTGAGTTCAGTCAAAGGACAACATATTCAACCAGCTAACCAAGCAACCAGTCCACCTCTCTCCCTCTCCTCCTGTCAGCCCTACCGGTCTACAGCAATGGCCAACAGGCTACACATCGACGCCACGACAGAGATGCAGATCAGGGAGTCAAACACGTTGTCCATCTGGCGGATGAAGCTGTCCTCCACGACAAGCTGCCGATTGTTCAGCAGGTAGATCACAATGGTTTCCCACGCGTTCGACACACTCACCAGCATGTCAGCCACCGCCAGACTGCAACGAGCACAAGAACACTCACAGCCTCAGATCAAAGTACCTACAGCATGGAGGCAAGCCAGCCAACTGCAGCCGGTGATGTTTGACACTGTATTTATAGCTGTACAGTTGTGATGTCATACGTGCAATCTAAAGTAAAAAGTAAAGTATGTGTTTGTGTGAACACACAAAAATAGAGAGTGTGTGTGTGAGTGTGTTTGATGATGTAATTTGTGATTTCATTTGTGAAGCGCCTGTTACCTGCAGACAAAGAAGTACATAGGCGAGTGGAGGTTCTTGTTCTTCACGATAGCCGTGATGACCAGGATGTTCTCCAGCAGAGAGATGATCCCCAGGATGAGGAATATCTGCACCACCAACAGAGAGATACACAGTGGAGATGTATGGGTGAGGAACAACCCAAGACATATGATGTATAGCGATATTAAAGTGGTGAACTGTAACGCTTAGTAAAGAGAGAACATGAATATGCATCGAGATCTGAGATCTGCATGTGCGTATGGTGCAGCAATTTTTTTTTTTTTTTTGAATTAATTGTACATCAACAAACACACACTGCACAGCAAAAAGACACAGGGAGGGGCGCTCCGTGTGTCACACAGAAGTGGTCCAAACAGAAGGAGGTCCACACAGAAGGAGGTCCACACAGAAGGAGGTCCACACAGAAGGACTTATACAGACCTCTGTGGCGATGTGCACCTGCTCGCATGCCACCGGCTTGGAGCCGCCCGGCAGGCCCGGCTGCAGCGTCGGGTGCAGGGTGTAGTTCTGCTGGTCGTAGTAGTAGCCCATGGTGGAGTTCCCAGAATACTTCAACTGGATCCAGGTCTCACCGGACACGTTCATGACTGCCGTAGCTGTGGCCGTTCCGCTTCGAGGTCTCGATCAATCACCAGCCGCTGGTGCTGCACGCACTCCTCTGGGTGGGCTGGAGGGCTGGGGCAGGGGGGCAGTCTGTCAGAGGAGAGCAAAAGTGTGAAGTTAGCTCAAAGATAGAAGCTCAATAGTATGTGGGTTTATTTAAAGGGGTGTGCATAAGAGTGCGGTGTCATGTCAAGACATGACACTGGTCATCAACATGAAGAAGTCTTTCTGAATGTTTATTTGATCCATTATGTCCTTTTAGTGCAGTGTTCACACTATTTGAGGTGTGTTTGTTGTGACAACATAACCTGTCAATGTCTTTATGACAACATGACATTAACTAAAACCACGCAAACTGTCCTAAACATGCTACAGCAGGATTACAATAAAAAAAAACTGTTTTTCTTAATGTATAAACAAATTGTTAAACTGGCCAATGGCCAATGACAATGGCCAAGCTGCAGAAAAACAGCAAGCATTCATAAAGACTCCTTTATGTTCATGACATGCCATTGTTATGTGACGTCATGTGCACACCCTTTCAGATAAAGTGTTAGGTCTCTTAATATAAATGTTCCAACAAGGCCAACGGATGTCTATCAAGTACTTACTTGTGTCTAATTTCATGCATTCAACCAGCGAGGTCAAAAGGGTTTGCAGATTATAGATACATCCCTGCTTGGAACAGCCAATGCATGTATCCTGTAATTATTCATTGACTGACTGAATAAACAGAAGTTGCTCGCTCACCACATTCAACTCCAACAAGCGTGAAAGATTGGCCTTGAATAGGTACATTTATCTCTTACAAATTACATGATTATCAGAGTTACCTAAACCGCAATGTAAAGCATGAGAGGACATTTGGATTGCACCACAGTAATCCCATTCCAAAAAGACAGTTAACTTATGTAAAATACTTAGGCTAGCTTCTGGATTTGTGTTGACATTAACAAATAAAAATGAAAGGTTTAGGATTGCAGTTGTTATATGGTTGTAATTCTAAAGCACATATTTTATATTATAACCGGCTAACCTTATGCAGCTGGACATAAGCTAACATAATCATTTTCTAATGACTCATGTCTGTCTAGACATGGGGAATCTGAAATCGTTTATCTTACAAATATAGCTCCTCTGTCATAGAGGGACATTTTGATAACCTGTAATTGATGTTCAGAACTTTTTCTTTTCAACTTCATCTCCAACCTAAACCTTAACGGTTGTTTGAAAAACCATCTATTCTGTCATTGTGTTCGGAGAGCAGGCTGGTCTTTCCCAGAAGCCTTTGCTTTTCAAGCCCAATATTAGTCCAGCAGAGTCCAGAGTTGTCTTGCATGAACACCTGCTTCCTGGATGGAGCTCGCTGTTATTATGTATGTTCCTGAAAACCTCAATCAAAGCCAGAAATCTAGGGGTTATCATGGATTCAGATTTACATTACGACAGTCACATCAAATGAAATGTAGCAAGACTTAGAGGGCTCATGTCCACAGAAGACTTACAAAAACGTACATGCCTTCATCACTAGTAAGCTTGATTACTGCAATGACCTCCTTACAGGTCTCCCAACACGCAACTACAGCTTGTTCAGAATGCTGCTGCTAGAGTTCTAACAAAGACCAAAAAATGTGAACATATTACACCAATTCTTAAATCGTTACATTGGCTCCCTGTATGTCAGAGAATTGATTTTAAAATCATGTTGCTAACCTATAAATCCCTACATGGTTTAGGGCTAAAATATTTAACTTATATGCTTCCACTACATAAGCCTTCTAGGCCACTAAGATCTTCTGAGACCAATCTGTTAATTATCCCCAGAGTTAACATGAAACATGGGGAAGCATGATTTAGGTACTATGCAACAAATAGCTGGAATAAACTCCCTGTTGATTTAAGACTTGCCCCAACTCTGACAGCTTTTAAAACCAGACTGAAGACATTTATGTTTGCTTTAACTTTCTACTTAATCTTAAATCTACAATGGTTTTTTAACTTTGTCTTTATCTATCCATTTTTTTAATTTTATTACTAACTTTGCCTTTATTTTCTATTTTTACCAGAGAGATACATGAACTGACACCAGAGAGACCTACAAACTGGGTTGGAGCCCCAGAGAAAGGACCAAGTTCCTTTAGGTCGGGTCGGAGTCCCGACATGGGTAAGGACCAAGTTCCTTTAGGTCGGGTTGGAGTCCTGACATGGGTAAGGACCAAGTTTTTTTAGGTTGGGTCGGAGTCCCAACGTGGGTATCAGAGACTGTTGATCTTAAATACATTTTCTATCTATATTACTTTTTTATGCCTTTATTTTCTATCTATTTTACTTTTTACTTTATTTTATTGCATGACAATGTTTATATGTGAAGCACTTTGAGTCTGCCTTGTGTATGAAACGTGCTATATAAATAAAGTCGGCCCTTGCCTTGCCTAATGTTGACACAGTGTCTCACTGAGTTCGTGTTATTGATCAGTGCACCATCATTGCAAAGATTTTCCATTCTAAAGTGTCACAGTGAGGCCCCCACTCAATCTAACCAATAAGAGAAGCTCAAAGAGAAAGAGCTTAACCCCTGGATGTCAATCAACTTTGTACACACCTTTTAAGGCTAACATACCTTTATGAGTATAAAGCTTTCTAGCTAGGAGTGCCAACGGCTAGCTGGTTTTAAAGGTACTTCTTTGCGAGACATATTTGGTGTTCCCTGTGAAATGTTGATAATCAAATGTATATCTTCACTGCTGCTACATTGGTCAATGAAACTCAGACTGGGCAGTCCGTCTACGCTAAGATATGTCATGGCTCTGTAGCTGTGATAGTGGTTGAGTTTTTGATTATTCATCATATATACCACATAACACCTTCTACAACCAAAATTCCAAACACTTGGAGTGCAATTAGGTCTGAAAGACAATTAATACCAGATTTGAATATTTGCAAATTCATCCCCTGGAGTTATGCTATACTCTCAATCACAAAGATATTCTGGAACAAAACAATTCATGGGTGGGTACTCATACCTTTGTTGTATTGAAAAGACGACCATATAGGAATTCTAAGAGAACAATATTCCGGAAAGTCTCAGGTAGCAGGTGAAGACGACGACAATGAGTGTTCATGTGATACCCATGCGACTTGCTAGCTCAACAGAACGCCATCCAGGAAGGCAAAACTAAGTTTGGAATCACTATCCTAAAGAGCTTTATGTCAGTTTGCAAGTGTGCACACACATGGATCCGGAATCTGTCCTGATATGTTATTGTTGATATATTATGTGTTGAAACTTCTACTCTTATGATTTAACAACAATTATGGACATTGGTCATGGTACACGACACAACAACTTCACTTGACTTAAACCTTTTGATTGTCTCGTACCACCAAGGCTCATCGTAAGTGAACCCACTGCATCCTTAACCACCCCTGGTGGTTGCCATCTTTCTGGAAGAAAGAGTTGTTCCTTGATCTTTGGAGGGCTAAGCAATACAAATAAAATTGACTGATTATTGACTTGACCTGGCAATAATAAGCTGCAATAGTAACTTTAAACAAACAAACATGGTATCATGAAGAATAAGACAAATACTTTCTTATGAATAATGATATAGGACAGGCAGCCGGAAGAAGGGGAACACACGTTTTTAACTTAAATGCAACAGCTTCATAAATCTGCCACTGAACATCAAAAAAGCAATTATCAGTCTCTTGTCTTCTTACTTACACAACCTTTGAACGAGTCTTTTTTTCTGTGGTTTCTGTGCGTTAGACAAGTAGGTATGCTTCTCAAAAGAGTCTGTTTACATTTCAAGGCTTCACTGAGGAATGGAGACATGTAACTCCCCCTGAACTGAACAACCTTATGCTGATTCAATACTCAACCTATAGCCTGGTAAAGACATCATGTTATCAAAAGCAATCCATGTTCACGTACAGCAGTGCAAGTCAACACTGGCTTGTAGCGCTGATTGCTATCCAGATGAACGATCAGCCATACATAACAGATAGCGACGATGATGATGAGGTCTATGGATGAAGTTTACCATAGTAAACAACAACGGAAATACAGTCCCAATCAGCTCCATGATTTGTAAATTATTTGATTGACGCAGAAGGAAATCCAAGGCTCCATTGCTGATGAGTGGTTGGGTTTTTGATTCGCATTAGTATAATTCGATTTTTATAATTGTTGAAATTCTAATAATAATATTTTTTATTATTATTAATAACAAAAATAATCTTAATCGAATGATCAGATCTAATCACTGGAGTAATTCAACATTTATGGTCACTTTAAAGTTTCCAGACACTCTTGAAAAACGGAGCTTGTATGCAAACAAAAGAAGCAGAACTGAATAGTTATCGAATAACCCGAAAAGCATCGGCACGTTCACACCAAAAGCGAAGCGAAAATTCTCCTGCTCTAAATATTTAAACTTGGGCGAACACGCGGATTAAGCAAATTTGCGTCATTCGCACAAGTAGAATTTAAAGCAATCTCAGCGGGGAGTCACGGTTGGTTAGTTCCCTCCGTGTTAAAGTGTCTATGTCAGACTGAGACCTTTGGTGCCTCTACCAGCAATTTCACTGCTTTCCTTCACAACACAGCCTCACGCAGCAGTGCTCCAGAAATGTTACTATGTCTTTGGAAGGCAAATTGCCGGGGTAGATCCCCCAAGACATTCGTCCGATCCCATTCCCATCGGGAACCCCTGACCCTTACCCCAACCCTCATGCAGAACTACTTCAGGAATGTTGCAGGAAAATACTGCATGTGTGAAAGGGGCTCAGTCCTCACGTGTTCGCTCCATCATCACGTGTGCAATTACGCTTAAGCAATAGTGGGCGTTGATGGCCCCGACGCAAAGCAGAGGGACGGGGACCCATTATTTTAACAAATACAAAAATGTAGTCCCTCCTGACTGTCTGCAAAGTGCACGGTGGTTGCTGATATGCAACACACTGTAGCGGCCTTCAGAGAGCCGGCTAGGCTAGAGACGTTAGCCTACTGTGGAGCAGTCCACCCGCCATGTGCCCGTTGCCTTCGTTCCGGCCCTGGCCCTCTCTCCATCGCCTTGCTCACTCCGGCAAAAACAGCATTTTAGCCCTCTCCATCAATCAACATGTTTGTAGGCTTCAGTGAACTATGGTGTTGATATGGAACTCTGCAAACTGATTGGACGCCATAGCAGTTATGTATACGCTCATTATACAACAGCTAAGAACCAATCAGATTGCTCAATTTAAGCCATCCGTTTTATAATAGGCTGTCAATCACAGTGTTATCCAACCAAGCCAGTTCTCTGCGCGGACACATTATCCTTTTGTGATGTATGGGAAAGCCTATAAGAATAGGTCAAGAACACAATGTTCATGAAAGAGAGCTCAGGCCATATGTGAACATCAACAAAGCCTAAATATTCAGTCATTCATGAAATATTCACCAGGTCATGCATCATTGTCTACAAAACTTTACATAAACTGGTTTTCCAACACCACCACCCTGCGTCCCAGTTTTGGTGTCTGATGTGTTGTGTAGCATTTTCTTTGTTACAAACAACTTTGCCTATGCAATGACTAAGGTGATTTAAACAAGCTGTTAAAGCAACCCAGTCACTTAAATGCCATTGCTACAAATAATAAAAACCAAAAGGCCAACCTTGAGGGTTTTTGCCGTTTTTGGTTTGAACCTTCGTGGTTGAATGCACTTATTGAGAATATTTACATCAAGTTTCATAATGACCTTTACCTTTTGAGAATTTCAACCCACCCGAATCAGGTTGGTTGAAGTAACTACTTCCACTTCCATAATAAATACTATTCTATTCTATTAAAAATATATTCCATTCTGTATGATGTATTGTATGCACTGTCTTTTGCACTATTATGTTATTATGTTATATGTTAGGTGGTATATTAATAGCACATTTGGAGTATGGGGAAACACAATTTCGGTCCATTATGTAACTCGGTCGGTCGGACAATAAAGTTCACTTTGACTGATCTATTCTATATCATCTCTATTGTGTAGCATGGTTATTAATAGTCACCTTGTTTTTGCCTGTCTTGACCCAATATTTGTTTGTTATGCACCACTGAGACCAAACTAACCACAGAAACCTTCTTGGCAATAAATCTGTTTCTGATTCTGATCCATGAAGTGGAAAACTGCCTTTAACTGCATTTTAGAGCTGTGTTTGAAGGACAGGCTTATCTCGTCATTGTTTCTTCACAACCAATCATCTACTTAGTCAGTATTTGGGGGGGTGTTCATGCAAATGACCTTTCATAACACTAACAAAAGCATAAATAGTTGTGTTGCACAATCTCCTGCACCCACAGCTGAAGCAGAGTGAAAATGTAAGTACCATTAATGCAGTCTCATAGTTTTTGGGGACATTTTACATGGCAATATAGTAACCTTTTGCACCTTAAACCCATGTATTTCTGCATCTCAGGAGGAACATTGCAGCAGTCGTTGGCTTACTGCTGGTGCTTACCACAGAAGCCCAAGTTGGGTAAGAGTTATTCCTTTTGTTTCGTAAATGCCTCACAGGCTGTACTGCGAAATCAATGAAAACATGTCTGTCCAAGTGTTATTAAATAGCTTGACATTGGATCTGGATCATAATTGTATTTTAACACTGAATCCTGTCCTCCATCTCTACATTCCTACATCCATTGACTTTGAATGATAGTTTAACTCCTCTTAACCAACAGGGATTCCTCTCTGTCCGAGTTGTGCACGGAGACCCAAGAATGCCTTCTGTACACGCCGGTGTGTGCGACCGAAGAATATGAGGTGCGTGAGAGCGGGACCATTTCATTCAGTGAGAGGGAAAAAAATTATGTCGGGGAATAATATTTTTTGATGTTTGATGAAAGCTGACGTGCAAACACGTCCTCCTCCTCCTCCTCCTCCTCCTCCTCCTCCTGTGCTGCAGGTGCGCAACCTCAGTGCCACTAAGTGGGTGACGACGGAGGAAACTTCACGGATCATGGAGATGGCGACGTACACCGCCTTCAGGCGACTGTTCAAGTACATCACTGGTGCCAATGAAAATGGTGCGTGTGCGTGTGTGTGTGTGTGTGTGTGTGTGTGTGTGTGTGTGTGTGTGTGTGTGTGTGTGTGTGTGTGTGTG
>JAOPJL010000088.1:4849055-4859188 GCA_027123545.1 Trisopterus esmarkii | reverse complement strand
GTGTGTGTGTGTGTGTGTGTGTGTGTGTGTGTGTGTGTGTGTGTGTGTGTGTGTGTGTGTGTGTGTGTGCGTGCCCGGGTAACTCCAATCCTATAATTTGACAGGAGCCTACTACACCATTGTATGTACATGCTCTGAGGTCTGTTCTGTTTCCCAATGCATTATGTTAGACAGGGTTGAGCTCTATGTGAACAAAAAAAATGATTTTCTTGAAGAATTACCATGATAAACATATTTTATTTTGATGTAAATGCGGATGTGTTATTATGCTGTTAAGGTCTTCAATTTGATAATAAATACAGAAGGCCACTGACTTTTTTTTTCCTATTTTATAAACACAAGCAGAATGATTAACTAACCCATCCAATAGTTAAATGTGTTCCCATGACCAAGAGATTTCAAAAACAAAACATTCACAATTGTCTTCATATTTTAAATAACTGACTTTCAATTGACCTATAAGGCAAGAGAACAGACATATCCACATGTAACAATTGTTTTTCTACTGCATGGATGGCGGGCAGGAGAGAAGTGCTCTATCAAACACTGTACCTGACCACACAGTTATAGAATGAACCGTCAGTCCTCTACAGTATACAGCCAGCCTCCCATCCCAGCAGACCTGTGTATGAGCTGATAACTGCACCACATGTTTAACCACTGGCCCTGACTGCATTCCACACACACAATAATATTTACACTCAAAAAGGGCACTTCAAGTATGCAAGTCGGTGGGTCGTTTTACGGGTGCATGTACATTGTTGCTGTAGGACTGTGTGCTTATTTTCAGAGGCAAATCTAAATAATTATCCCATTGATTAAATTCCTACAACATACATTTTGTTAGGGCCGGTTAACACTTACGTCAGGGAAAACGGTCTGTTTTATTTTACATATGTGGTTATTAAATAAAATAATAATTGTATATTATTTCCATGGTGTTCATTCACTGTATATGTAATTGCTGCTTTTGGCAAAAAACAAACAACCTGCCAGAACACTGTTTCAATTAGACTGAAATCCGTCATCACGTGATGTCATCAAGCCTCAGCCTCAGAGTGACTTCCCACCTTCTCCATAGCGCGTTGACAACACATTGCACATGCTAATGTCACCGCAAGGCACGGTCTTTACACAAACCAACACCGGCCAGCTGACAGCTTCTGACGGGTTCACGAGGGGGACGGCAGCTCCTGGAGTGTCAAGGCACCACCCAGGGGCAGGACGGACGCTTTGCTGCCCTCTGCTGGCGGCACGCCGGCTTTGAAGGAGCCCTGCAGGTCCATGTTAATGCACAGCACGCCGGGCAGCAGCTGCCTCTGGTACTGATTGAGCAGCATGATGACGTTGAGGACAGAGGGGCAGGAGGGGAGCAGGCCGGCGGAGCTGAACTGGGACGGCAGGGACTGGTAGTGGTGCAGCTCCAGCTGGCAGGAGATCCTGGGGGCCGGGAGAGACGGCATGTTAACGTTTAGCAGGAGATGGTTCATGGACCAGGTCCATGGGTTTAGGCTTGTGCGGGTGGTTGGCACATTTAACATAGAATGTTAGAACTGTGAGTTGTGTCTTTGTCTGCGTGTGTGTGTGTGCGTATGTGTGTGTGGGCATGTGTCTGTGTGCGTCAGGATATGTGTTTGTGTGAGTGTGTATCTGTGTGGCTTAGTATGTGTATGTGTGTGTGTGTGTGTGTGTGTGTGTGTGTGTGTGTGGGCATGTGTCTGCGTGCCTCAGTATGTGTGTGTCTGTGCGTGTCTGTGTGCATCAGTATGTGTGTGTGTGTGGGTTCCTGTGTGTGTGTGTGTGTGTGGGTGCCTGTGTGTGTGTGGGGGTGCCTGTGTGTATATGTCTGCATAGTCTCCAACCTGGCAGAGACATGCTGTGAGATGCTTCTCGAGGCCTGGCGCACAGCACACTGCAGGACCTTGGCCATCTGCTCGCGGACCCACACCATGTCTTCCTGAACGTCCGGCATCCACTCCAGAAGCCTGCAGGACGGAAAAATACAGGATATCAGTTATGACCGGGTGGATGCTTGTGTGAAACCATACAGGGAAATATCCGGTTCAGGTAGCGACTATCCTGAAGGCATTGGTGATTAATCACAAAATGAGATGTTATCTCCTCCGTTCATATTGTGAGGGACACTACGGCTAACGACACTAAAGTGATGGTGTAGTGTGCGGTCCTGACCTGACGGCCATGGACATGGCTGACTCCAGGGGCAGGGTGTAGGGCAGCATCATCACCGAGGCCAGCCTCATGGGGAGCAGGTTGCTTAGCGACTGGCACAGGCTCCTTCTCTCCTTGCAGGCCTCAAGGAGGGCTGCAGAGGGAGGCAGAGCCAAGAGGAGAGAAAGTGTGTGAAGGAAATGTAACTGTGAGGCAAAGGCTCTACACATGGAGGCAGACATTGGTTTGATTTACTACAGCCGTTGTATACAGTGCAATGCTTTTACGGAAAATGTCTCTCTCTGAGAGCAGAAAACCCCCTAAAAGGCTTACAGAGAGGCGTGGAATGCACATATTTTTCTATGGACTGCATAACTCTGGCTGTGAGGTTACCTCGTTGGAGGTTGGGTGGCAGGCGTTGAAAGATATGATCCTCTTTGGGATTTGAATGGTGAACGTCTGTGCTGTCTTCCACCTGGGGCCGCTGCTCTACATTATCAGCTTTTGTTATTTCCTCATCTTCCTCTTCCCCAGAAGAGGTGACATCACCTTCCCTCTCCTCTCCGATGAAGAGAAGGGGTCTGTCTCTGTAAGGTTCATTGAGGTTCAGCAGTCCTAGATATTGAGGAAAGTTCAGTTAATATCCCATGTGTGGGGACAACTAGGATATCAAGAAATGAACTGTATCTATAAGGAAGAATGAAACCATTAAAACAGCCATAGCTAGGGACAGAGCTGATAACATGCACACAGTCAGATGTCATTGATTGATTTGATGAGTTGTGTGTTCTTACCGGGAGCATCTATTTTGATTTAAGTCAGGGTGTCAATTTATTATAATTGTCTATTTCATTGGTCTTTTCATTGTTTCATTGGCTTTCTATTAACGCCAATATAATATATCAACCCATTGTATGTGAGATGTACCCTTGAAATCCAGAGTTCTCGCGAGAGCACAATTTGAATTTGCTCAGCGTGTCACTCTGGGAACGAGCAATATACTCGCTCCCCGATTCCCCTGGCCAAGAACATTAACCAATCACATCGATGTATCTGATATAGGCGGGCCAAAAGACTTGCTGTTTTACCGACCAGATACGACAAGAGTCTTATCTATTGATTAGCTCCACTGGTCCGGATATGTCACCCCTTGTATACTTCTGATTGGTCGTAGTGTTATCCAATTGCGTGCAGTGATATTTTCAAATGCATGCTTGGTGCCGCCCCTCGAGTTGGGCTGTTGCCAGACCCTACAGCGTTCTAGATGTGGATCTCCAGGCTGTCTGGAGATCTGGAGATCCAAGTGTGCCTTGTAATCTTGATCCAATGACGATGTTGTTGCCTGTTGTTGTTTCTTTTGCCTAGGTGTGAGCTCCCCCTCACCCAACAACCCCTTCCAAGCGGAGCAGCCCAAACTAACTCTGAACCAAATGGGTTCGAGTTCCAGCTCTCCCGTGCCCTTCGCCAGCTCACTCCCGTACAGCGCCTCTTTGCCCCTGCCTGCAAGCCACCAGGCGGCCGGCCTCCCCACCTCTCAAACCCACCCCAGCCAGGCTGGGGCCCTGGATATCGCAGGGGCCCTCCCCCAGCCCCTGCTGCCCCTGTTATCCGCCAGCGTGCTGGGGTCCCAGTCGGAGCAGCACAGTCAAAACCCTTTTCTATGAGGACCGACCGACCGTCACCACAACTTGTAGAAGATGGATAACGTTTTTGATCTCGGAAAAAAATACCAACTCTGACCGCCTAAAGGCGTTGCTGGGTTTCCCAGCTCTCAAAAGGAAATTAGTTTCCCTTGTGACCCCTTTTGTTCCCTCTTTGCCAATGTCTATAATAATGTAACTCTAAGTCCTTTGCCTTTTAGTATAATCTCTTTGGTTAAGGTTGTTTCTTCTCTTGATAAACCAAGGGGAGGTTACCCTGACTGACAGAAAATCAGTGTTTTAACAAAAATCATATTAGAACATGAATACTAATACTAATGTACATTATGTATATTACGTAGAAACCTACACTGAATCACAACTTTATGAAATGTCGGTGGAACTTGGCAATTGACATACAAGCTCAGTTCTCTGCATTGTATGACGGTTGCAGTACTATCTGTCACTGATCATCTGCCAGATATGCCTGCTTTAATCTCATTGTGCACCATATTAATTGAAAACAAACGAGAGCTGCTTTAACGTTTCTTGAGCCTTGGTCAGGGAAGATATTTCAAGGTGGGTGAATGTTACAGCACCTGCCATCCCAACCACCTAGTAACACACAGTTTGTCATTTATGTACTTTCGATTTCGACATTAACTTTAACAGAGCTGGTGTTGGTCAACATGCTTTTGGTAAATCATAGTACGAGCGTAGGTTACCATGGATTCACACAATGGGATGGAATTTGGGAAAGGACCATTTTAATGTCATGACTTGCTGTTCATTCCTTGACAACAATTGATATCAAATATAAGGGTATGATTACAACACCTTGTAAATTAGTCGTTGTTTTGTTTTGCTGCTTCATATCTGTTCATCATGTTTGCTTCATTTTGCACTCGGCGCCATGTTTTGGTTGTGCCGCGCACATCACGCCCCCTGGTGGAGACAGCTTCATAGACTTTAGTATCACTCCCCTTTAACGCATTTTATTGAAACGTTGATTTCACAAGTAATCATTTTTGCTATACTGTAGGTTACATTTAGGAATCAGCTAGGTACTTTATAGATAATAGAATATTAAGCATTATTTTACTCTAGTAAACTTCATGATTTTTTTTGTTGAATGATTGTTTTTGGTAGGCCTTAGGCCAGCGGTAGCATTCATATCCACAAAATCGACTCAAATTATATTATAAAAATACATTTAATAAACTAGTAACAATCAAGCAGAATGGGCTTAACGTATTCAACTGCATAACCTTAACTAGATTCTTAACTCATCCTCCCTTTACCATCAATATTAACATCCTATGTAGGCAAATGTATTATATTGTTCAAATGTGTTCTATATCTTAGGTAGTGAAGCTCAAAATACATACTCAACATACATACCAAGTTATTTATAACAAAAAACATAATGTTAAGTATTATACACATTAAACAACAGATTTAAAGTCTACTTAAAGTCTACTTTGAACAGATAAAAAACTGTTTAACTGTGTAATACACAGATTCATCTAATCATTTGTTTCTGATACACAAAATACTGGTATGTATGAATGCTAGAACAGAGTATCGTCATATTGTTCACATTTTCTTTATCACAACTGATCATTTCTGCACAGCCTTCCACTTAAACAAAAAGCACGTATGAGGAATAATCTAATTTTAAGCAGTAATTTCTTGTGTGTAAATGTGTGAAAATATTCTTTGTGGGGGTGTCGGTTAATTCCTCTGGAAGATCGAGCATCACTCACATAATTTCCTGTTCCCATGACAGCTGTTATGTCAATTATGATGGATTTTGATAATGCCTTTTAGGTCATTTTGATGTGTTTGAGTCCAGCCAGCTGAGCACCTCCTTCAGCCCTTGGCCGGAGCGGGCGCTGACTTCCAGTGTTGTGACGGGTTGAGGGGCAGATGCAATGATGTCATCCATTCTGAACAGCGACTTCATCTCTACTAGACTCATAGTGCAAGGCAAGTCCCTGGCCGGGGTGGGGGGGGGGGGGGGGAAATAAAAGGGACACCGTCAACTTAAAAAACCATAAGATTACCAAGGCATATATTTGATATTTTAATATGGACATCAGTTCTATTAAAACCTTTATTTATTAAGTATAGTGATGATGGTCAATCTGTTACACGTAGTGATGACGTGCATGGTGGCATGGTTACCTTTTGTTGAAAATAACCAGTACGGAGGCAGCGCGCAGAGGCTCAGCCGAAAGAACGGACAGCAGCTGGATACAGGAGGCTGAAACCTGGAATATGTTGGCGGAGTCCACCATGAACTACAGGACAAGGCACAACACATGTCACTTCATCCATTTCATTTGACCTCAGATAGGTGACTGTCTATTTGGGAATAAGGTTCCAGAAAGATGGACAGTAGAAGGAAACATAACCATAACACTGGAGCAGTCGGTGTAGTAACTGGGCCAGATGGGGCCCATGCAGCCTCCCAGCTCTCTGACTGTAACCTTTTTCCTCCTCAGCGTCAAATCGGTGAGATTGGTGCCGACCTGTGGCGAGATACAGGATGACAGGTACAGGGTGACAGATACAGGGTGACAGGTACAGGGTGACAGGTACAGGGTGACAGGTACAGGACGGGTACAGGACGACAGGTACAGGGTGACAGATACAGGGTGACAGATACAGGATGACGGGTACAGGGTGACAGATACAGGACGACAGGTACAGGGTGACAGATACAGGGTGACAGATACAGGATAACAGATACAGGATGACAGATACAGGGTGACAGATACAGGATAACAGATACAGGGTGACAGATACAGGGTGACAGATACAGGACGACAGGTACAGGGTGACGGGTACAGGGTGACGGGTACAGGGTGACAGATACAGGGTGACAGATACAGGGTGACAGGTACAGGACGACGGGTACAGGGTGACGGGTTCAGGGTGACGGGTACAAGACGACGGGTACAGGACGACGGGGACAACAGGACGGGACACGCCGTGACTCCCCATGGGTCGAGTAAAAGACGTAGCGCGTAGCAGACAGTCTCAGCCCTGAACGCATCCCGACCCGGGTTCGACCCCCTCCACCTCCCACACCTCCCTCAGAACCATCACGGCTGAGTCACTCACCGTCGGCAGAGTGACTGGCGGCTCTCCCATCTCACTGGGTCCATCGCGTGAAGTGAGCTGTAGACGGGGACGGGTTAAAGAGATCAACCGGACCCGACCTGACGTCGGGGTGGACGGGGGTCAGAGACGGACACACACGCACATAACAACTACACAACAACGCACATGATGTAGTTATCTTGCTATACCGTCAGACGGATAAAAAAAAAGAAAGGATATTTTGGAGACGTTTCACCAGCAGCGTTTTTCCGACCCCGGTCGCCCCGAGAAGCAGACACATTTCAACATCGCCCCCTTAAAAAAGTGCTTAAATTTTTTGCAACGTGATTCAGAACAACACGCATGCTAACGTGTTAGCATTGCATGGCGCAGACGACAAACAGCCTCGTCCGTTGCCGTGGTAATATCCACGTGGTTTTACGCAGAGGCTGTGATAGGGTAAAATTCACGTCAATTACTCGATTCGCTACTTCTCATTGGTTACTTCTGTGGACACCAAACGTAAACCGGAATCAAAACAACTGTGACGCATGAAGGCCCATCATATGTACAGAGGATAAGCTGAAATACCCTTATAGATATTATACCCGAGAGGAACTTTGTAGGTTTTCGTCAGTGACAGGACAGAAACGTGGAATATCTGTCCAGCCGGTCAGTATTCATTTTTCGACTTGCCATGGAGGCCAAGTTGAAGAAGGAGCTTGGAACCTCATTGCTGAGGTCCACTGGGCACTCGGGAGGGGGCTGCATCAGCGAGGGCCTCAGCTACCACACTGACCACGGCACCGTTTTTGTGAAGATAAATCACAAGAGTCAGGTTCTTCATTTTGTTTTTGTATGCAATCCCATGCACGCATGCTTATCACAATACAAGTGACTGTCTAATGCTATTGTAATAATGCTATTTCACCTACTGTTATTATTATTTTTTTTTTTCAAGGCGAAACGGATGTTTGATGGGGAAATGGCCAGTTTGGATGCCCTTTTAAAAACAGAAACCATCAAAGTCCCGAAGCCTGTGAAGGTCATTGAGCTGGACACAGGAGGATCTGCGTTTGTCATGGAACACCTGGACATGAAGGGTTTGACCAAGTGAGAGTCCTGGTGTGAACCTATTGCATCATTGAACAATCGACGTAACGTTATTTTATTATTTGGGTTTTGGTCTCAATGTGTACACACTGTGTGTGTACATGTGTGTGTGTCTGTCCAATAGGTACTCGACACAGCTTGGAGGGAAATTGGCAGATCTGCACCTTCACAACAAGAGACGGCTCGATAAGCAAATGAGAGAACAGCAAACAGTCGGTAATTACTAATTAATTTTATTTTTCTTCTTTTTATTTTGAAGCCGTCAGCAGGTTCTAAAAACAACTGACTCATGAGTGTGGGCTCAGGTTAAAGTGTCGTTTTGGAGAACCTAACGACTGCGAGTGTGCTGCAAAGGTTAGCTTGGAGCCAAGGGGCGAGTTGGTGCTCTACCCTGAAAACCAACATCAAGGACTCTGACCGGCACGCGCGGCTGTAGTGAGCTGGCAGAGAGAGATGATTTAAGTGTCACTGCTTGGGCTGGTTGAACAGCAGGCATGCTCTCCTGCTTTATTTAGAATGTTCTATTTTATAATTGAGCCGTCCTATATAGATTAATTATGAGTCCACTCTGGTTGTTCCCAGGAAAAGGAGCAGGGCATTCTGAAATGCCTCTCGTCGAGAAATATGGGTTCCATGTTGCTACATGCTGTGGTTACCTCCCGCAGGTAAATGATGGTAAAGAGGACCGCGTTCACAAAGACAAGTTGGGCTTATTGCTGGCTCCCAGATTGGGCCGAGGTCACCTTTGGTGGCAGACCATACATACCCGCCTGCAAGTGATGCGTGATGCGGTTGCTCAGCAACTGGAATGAAACCTATTTTTCTAGCATTGAGTGCAGTCATAAAGGGCCATTTTCACTCGATTATGTTCAAATGTAACTCATAGTGACACCATGAATCATCATTGTTTAGCTGTGTACCATTTAATGCTGTATCATATATCTCATCTGCAGGGAGACAACACTTATAATGTAATTATTTTGCAGGAAAACGAGTGGCAGGATGACTGGGTGACGTTCTACTCCAGACACAGACTCCAGCATCAACTAAACATGGTGGAGAAGTCTTATGGTGACAGAGAAGCAAGCGAACTATGGTCCCATCTACAAGTATATTTATTATTTATTCATTTATTATTTTTTCTTTAATTTTTCTTAATTATTGAGCTGTTCCTCTGACGTTAAGCTTTTCTGTTTTCTTCCTGCACTGACGACGATAAAGCTGAAGATCCCACAGCTGTTTACGGATGTGGAGGTTGTGCCCGCCCTCCTCCACGGAGACCTATGGGGAGGCAACGTGGCCCAGACCACAGACGGACCAGTCATATTCGACCCCGCCTCCTTCTACGGCCACTCTGAGTACGAGCTGGGCATCATGGCGATGTTTGGCGGTTTCAGCAGCTCGTTCTACTCCGTATACCATGAGAGCATTCCAAAGGCGCCGGGCTTCTCGCAGAGAAACCAGCTCTACCAACTTTTTCACAACCTCAATCACTGGAACCACTTTGGCGGTGGCTATAGGTGCTCCTCCCTCCGGATCATGAAGGACCTTGTGAAGTGAAGGCCTCCTCTGTGGCATTGAAGGGATAGCTTGTGTGTCACAAAAGTACATGTGTGGAACATTTCCACCAGCTTAAAATAACCAGTACTAAATGCTGATCAATAGCTATATCAATAATTTGATCAATAAAAGCTCATCCTTTTAATAATTAAAACTAGAAAATGCAGTTTCTGCAGAAAATGTGGTGAGTGCTGTAGTGAAAAGTGAGGTTGAGAATATGTTTAGTAAAGCCACATACTTTTAAGACGTAAAGAAATGTTAAATGGCTTAAATCAAGTGAAGGGATTTGAACAGAGTTCAAAAGTCTGAATGGAGTTAACAATGTAATGCAAACAATTAAGAAAATGTGAAATGGTTGGAAACAAATAAAGTGAAGAGTTTAACAAATAGCTAATGTGATCAAATGATAAATAGCTAACGTGATCAAATGATAAGATATTTGTGATAAAATATAGAATAGCTGAGCTGTTGAAGTGTGTGTGTGTGTGTGTGTGTGTGTGTGTGTGTGTGTGTGTGTGTGTGTGTGTGTGTGTGTGTGTGTGT
>JAOPJL010000088.1:4603781-4614644 GCA_027123545.1 Trisopterus esmarkii | reverse complement strand
CACCCAAGCGTGGGTGTGACCAGCCCCGTCAACGGTCTCGGGGTGCGTGTGCGGGGTGTGGCGTGTGGGGGGGGGGGTGCGGGGTGCGGGGTGCGGGGTGAGGGGTGTTGTGCTGGATGCTACCAACTCGAAGACGGCTGGCGAGTCTTGACAGGAAAAGATGGCACCGGAGTCTACAGTGGATATCGATCCAGACCGGTGTTTCAGTTCAAACGGTGACCGTGTTAACTGGTGACCATCAGCCAAATGCGTCGATTGTTGTTGTGGCTACGGCAGCTGTTTGTAGCAGTCTTTGCGAATGCCTCTTTGATTTGTCACGTAGAACCATAAGCCATAATAAATGGAAAATTAAATCATGTTCACAAATATATCAACTTTACGAGATTCAAACTCATACCATTGTGGGGAAAAAATGTAGATTTAAGATTGAGAAAAGTTGAGATTCCATTCCATTGTGCCATTGAGGCACAGAGGTGTCATCAGCTGCAGTAGTAAAAAGCACAACTAGTCTTCTTCCTAAGAGCAGGAAACTTGTGACCCGACTGTCCATGTTATTGTAGACCATGGTATTTGTCTCGTTTCCAAAAAGAAGAGGCCTTTACACCAGTTATTCAAAACCTAATGTTGTGTTTCCCTCCACTGCCTACAACCCAGCCAAAAACACTGTTATGCGCTCTTTTGCTATCTATTCTGTCGCCTAATGTGGTGTCGTCTCTAAGCAAAGCAGCGAGCTCGAGAATCATTGTGACACAAGGCAGTATCACTCTGAGGCACAGCGTTTATTCAGATCAATAAAGCATACGTACAGATTGTCCAAGGGATCATAACGCCCCTGACTAGTTATTTCAGTAAAGAATACGAGCAGAAAAGTGGCACACACGGTTATAATAAGAATACACAGTGGTGTGCGGTCAGGGCTAGCATGGCCAGCACTGCTAGCCCTGTGAAAAATTAAAATAATTGTTTTTTTTTCATAATCAAAAAGTGATTTTGAAATGTGTCTGGAGTCAATTACTTGTTAAGTATGCAACTCTATCCAGAAAACGAATGGTTATATTTTGTGGCGCTCAGATCTCCTATGTCCTGTAAACGCATCACAGCTCCGTTCCTCGGCTGGGGCCAGCAGCAGCTGCATTGCTAGCCTTTGATAGAAGCTGGACGCTGCTATTGGGTTAAAATGTTGAGTGACAGTATCATCAGCCAATCAGATTTTGATGTGTTATTGACAGAACGCCCTAGGGCCAGCGGAATTTCTAGTGCTGGCCTGGGCGTTGTCATTCAAATGAGCTTGACTGATTGGCCCATGGACAGGTGCGTGATGAGGTACAATTATCGGCTATTCTGGAAAGATGATGGCGGGAAGATCGGATACTACTGCGGACCTGCTTCGGGTGCCTTTTTCAAGGCGCCCGTTTACAGAGAAATTGGAAATTGTGAGTAAAGGAAGGCCGACACCAAAAATGGAAGGACTAACAAAGACCAACAAAGGATTTGTGCGGCATTTTAAAGAGGGAAATTACGATCGGTACGACTGGGTGACAGCTAGCACAGAGCTAAACAAGCTGTTCTGCTGGCCATGCTTACTTTTTTGTACAGGCTCCGGAACATGGAACAGCAACAGGTTTAGCAGCCTGAACAGCTTCACCAGGGCAGCTATCAAACATCAGATATCGGAGCGTCACATTATAAATGTGGTCCATTTGAAAACGTTTGGTGAGGTCAGGGTTGATTTGCAGCTTGACGAGCAACGGAGGAGGGAAACAAGCCTGCACAATGAAAGGGTGAAAAAAAATCGTGACATACTGAAACGCCTGATCGACTGCGTTATCTTCTTGGGGCAGCAAGAGTTATCATTCAGAGGGCACGATGAGAGAAGCGAGTCTCTTAATCAAGGTAATTACATGGAATTACTAACTTTGCTGTCAAATTATGATGCTGAGCTGCGACAGCATCTTGCAACAGCCACAGTTTTTTCTGGGACATCGGGGAGGATTCAAAATGACCTCATAAATGCCGTTGCCGAGGTGTTGGATGATGCCATCAAGAAAGAGATCGGCCAGGCCAGATTTGTGGCCATTATGGTTGATGAGACATCGGACCTCAGCAACATGGCTCAGCTGTCATATGTACTGAGGTACGTTACAGAGGACAAGGGAGTGAAAGAGAGATTTTTAAAGTTTGAAGACGTTACAAATAAAAAACGAGCCAGTGATCTAGCTCTTTTGATCATTGAAGTTTTGGAAAGCTATGACTGCAAAACAAAGTTAGTAGCTCAGTGCTATGATGGTGCCGCGGTCATGGCATCAGGGCTCAACGGAGTGCAGGCACTCATAAAAAAAAACGTCCCGCAGTCTCTTTTTGTGCACTGCTACGCACACACCTTAAACCTTGTGATGTCACAGGGTGCTTCAAAAATCAAAGACTGCAAGATCTTTTTCGCAAATCTGGGGGGATTGTCAGCATTTTTTACATGTTCTCCCAAACTGACAAAGTTGCTGGATGATTTTTGCGCAAGAAGGCTCCCACGAGTGTCTAACATCAGGTGGAACTTCAATTCGAGGCTGGTGTGCACAGTGCATGAGAAAAGAGCAGAGCTGGTCCAGCTGTTCCAGCACATACTGGACCACGCTGAGGATTTTGATCGTGAAACAGTGCATTGCGCATCAGGACACTTATCACACGTGAAGTCATTTGAGTTTTTCTTTTTTCTTTTTGCTTTTGTTGGCATTTTTGACTTTGCTGATGTTCTCTTTGGGATCCTTCAAAGGTGAGCGGGGAAGGTTTGATGACATCTTTGAGGCAACGGTGGGGGCAGTGGGGCAGCCAAACGCAGCTAGAGGAAGACCCGACCCACGTGCGCACTACAGAGCGCTACACGCAGCTGTAATTGACAGCACCCTCACGCAAATCAATAATCGGTTTGCAGATCACAAACGACTGCTTTTTGTGGGACTGCTGGATGCACAGAAGTTTCCACAATATAAGCAGTCATTCCCAGAAGCAGAGCTGAAGAGCCTCGAGGAGAGCTATGGAGCGCAGTTTGACCTCTCCGTACTCAGAGCTGAGCTCAGTGTGATGTACTGCATGACAAACTTCCAGGGGAAGAGCCCAACTGATCTGCTGACTTTTCTGATGACCACGGGGCTTGCAGTCAGTATGTCACAACTACACACCCTCACATGCTTGATCTTAACAATACCAGTGTCCACGGCCTCAGTTGAGCGCTCTTTTTCCGCTCTCAAACGCATCAAAACATATGCACGGACTACAACTGGACAAACGCGACTCTCTGCGCTGGTATCTGTCTCCATAGAGAAGGAGCTACTCGTTCATCTCAAGCAGCATGGACAACTGCACGAGGACGTCATAGAGCGATTCATCAGAAAGGATCGCAGGATGGATTTCATCTACAAATGATTGGTGAGTGCTAGTTTATTTTTATTTTTTTTTACTTTCTCCGGATTATTGTAGTGTTTCCCACAACAATCGTGGCATCAGCTTTTGGTTCGACCAAGGCCATTCATTCATTCATCTCCGCACAGCTCTCACACACACACACACACACACACACGCACACACACAGAGACAGCCCCGCCCCCCACGCCACAGTCTCCGTGCGGGAAACACTGGAAGTTGATCTGATGGCGATGCTGCGCAGTGGTGTCTTGATGTGTTGTACTAGTTGTTGGTCAGCTGTCCTGTTGGTGTGGATTAAATTAATCACTGGTGCATAATAGTGGCCTTATATTGTATTGTACTGTATGTGTAGGACATAATGTGCGGCTGCTGCGTTGGCTCGTTGGCTGTATCAGCATAGGCAACAGTACTTTTTTTTTTGCGGCGGGGGGGGGATGTGTGTTATTATTGCTGGCCCTGACTGAAACACCACCGCAAGCTACTGCCTTTACCCCTAGGTTAAACTCAGTTCACCCTGATCCTTGACCTCTGTGCCAGTGGGTAAACAGAGAGAAGGCCTGTATACCCACTGTGCCAGTGGGTACACAGGCCATACTTTGAGATGAGGGGTGACATGTCTTCTTTAAGCTTTTCTCCACCATTATTATATTGATATAGCATATATATACCTAATAATAATCATATATTACCATGAAATGTAGGAGTAATTTTCTTCCATATAATCTGTGAGGAACTCGGATTAGAGCCGCTGCTCCTTTGCTTAGAAAGGAGTCAGTTGAGGTGGTTCGGGCATTTGGTGAGGATGCCAACTGGGCGCCTTCCTTGGGAGGTGTTCCAGGCACAACCAGTGGGGAGGAGACCTCGGGGAAGACCCAGGACTAGGTGGAGAGATTATATCTCAACACTGGCCTGGGAACGCCTCGGGATCCCCCCGTCAGAGCTGGTCAATGTGCCCCGGGAAAGGGAAGTCTGGGGCCCCCTGCTGGAGCTGCTGCCCCCGCGACCCGACCCCGGATAAGCGGATGTAGATGTGATGTGATGGTCACTACTGGAAAAACTACTTGATTATCTAATTAGTAGATTATCAACACAAACCACTTAATTATCTACTTAGTAGGTCAACATCGTTATAACCAGAGTTTTTAACAAAAAGATGGCCTTCTAAGTAAAATGTCAAGTATCAAAGTCAAAGGTGAAGCTGTGTGCTTAGTTTGCAGTGAAAAGATCACAGTGTGAATTACAGTGTCTGAATCGCCATTACAAGAATAAGCACACAGAGGTAAAAATACAGAAAAATTTGGCATTCGAGATCAGCCACTCTTCAGGCGAAATGTGACGAGAGGGACTAAGGCAATTAATGGAAATCTGGAGCTTCGGGTGCCAAACAGAGCAATTCAAAATTTCTTAACTTTTCTCCTTCACTCTGGACTAGTGCTGTGATGTACGCAGCCCAGTTACTCATCTTTGTACGTGGAATAGCGAAAGACTTGGACATTATGGAGGAGCTGGCAACAATGCGGTCAATGAAATACGACAAGGTTTGTTCAAGGAGAATGCAAATGCAGGCTTTAAAAAGCTGTGACTGAAATGGGACAAACTTGGATGTGTTCTAACCGCTGATTGTCCAAACTGACTGGGAAAATTGTCCGACTTTGAAGGCGGATGCAAGATAAAGTGACAGAAATGAACCGAGAACCAGACATTTTTATTTTTGAATTGTATTATACATCAGAATGTGTTGTGTAAGTCAGTGCAAGACTTAAAGGTGCCATGACATGCCACCAGGTGTGGTGTGATTAGCCGTTACAAGCCGTTTTGGAAACCAGCCCCTTATGACATCATAAGGGGCAGGAAGTGGGCGTGTCCACCTAGATGTGTGCTGGATAGATCAGTCCACCAGCCTACCCGGTGGAGTGAGCCAACGCTGCTCATCTGTCCGTCACACATCTAGATGGACACGCCCACCTACGATGTCATAAGGGGCTGATTTCCAAAACGGCTTGTAACGGCCAATCACACCACACCTGGTGGCATGTCATGGCACCTTTAACACTGTCATTGATGTTGTAACCAGGGCCGGTTACAACATCATGTATGTTTTATATCACTTATATATAAAACATACATGTTAGCCCATTACATATTTGCGGTCATTTCAATGCGTCAGTTCTATGTGTACATATCAAATAACTTAACTCTATTGTGTTCAGTCCTAGCGGTCCCCAGCCCTGGCCTCTTCATGTCTACCGGCTTCACCAGCAGCATCAGGCTGCTGCTCTGAGGCTAGCGCATACTGGGAGATACTGCAGAACATGTTGAAGCGTTTGTTTTATGTAGGCCTATTTTATTCTTTAACTGATTATTGGCACTTCACAAAAAAACCTGTACAGGCTATCAGTATCATCAATGTTGACACCATTCTGAATAGCTTGATATAATTGACTATTTATCACATTTGTTTAGTCTTTTATATACTGTATAACATGAACTATGTTAATGTTAATGTTTATTAAATAACTGGTAGATTATCTTCTACCTGTCCCCTCAGTAGTCCTCTTCAGCTTCGGACTGGCTAATCTCTTGTGATGAAGAGGTTGCTTTGTTGCTTGGGCTAATTTACACAGATCATACTTCAGTTTACATGTTGATTTACACAAATTATATTTAGGATTCTTCATATGGCTCATTAATGATTAATGATGAATTTGTTAAAGCTTTAATGCTCAGGTTGGCATTTAAAAAATAGCACAAATAGCTAAATTATTTACATTGCTAATTAATCATTACATCCACATCTCTCTTTACCGGTTGCAACTTGTGTCTGTCTTCTAAACAGGTTGGTTATTTTGGCACTTTTTTTGGCGGCATCTTCCTCAGTGCCCTTCTGTTTATAGGGTTAGGGTTATCTGTTATCTGTTTATAGGGTTAGGGTTATCTGTTATCTGTTTATAGGGTTAGGGTTATCTGTTATCTGTCTATAGGGTTAGGGTTATCTGTTATCTGTCTATAGATCTGGCCTTTTGGGCCGTCCTGGCCTTCTCCTGCCCTCCATAATCAATGACACTGGTTGCTTCTGTTCTCTATTTCTCTTCTGTTAACACTCAAGAAAAGATGAACCACGGACAAAACCAACTCAAATATTTGGGAGGGAAGAATTACCTTAAAATACGTAATTCATATTATATGTACCGAGATGCAGGGGCTGAAATGTCAAGTGAATGAAGGAGGAGTTTAGGAGAAGATAAAATAATGGTCAAAGTACTTTTCTTTCCCACCCAAGCGGCCCAAAGCACATTTGAAAGGGAACCGGCCCCATGGGAAACCTCAGCACATCCCGATGGCCAACCCGGGCCGGGCTAACGGAAGCAGCATTCAATTACAGCCCCTGGGTCTCACTCTGGGAGGAGCAGGACACTGAACATGGTGGCATAGGCTACAACACAGCTGTCCGATGGCTCAGCCCGGGAAGAGTTCTTTAGCGTGTAGGACATGAGAGCAGAGATCCAGAGTTTTGTGAGATGAAAGGCAAGGACATCCCAGAGCTCCAGATGGACCCTGGATGGCAGATCTTGCATTTGGATGTGGATATGAATGCACTAATGAAGGAACTACCAAATACCAAACTGCAAGGCAAGGGGCTCCTTGCACATGACATGTACAGCCTGGTGAAAGCTTTCAGAGATTCTTTCAAGCCAAGGGTAACATTCTGACCCACATGCAGACCCTGAAAAAACCCCACAGCATCAGCCAAACCCCTCCAGAGTGACTCCTCCATGTTAAATGGGTTTGTAATGCTTTTATTAACAACTATAAGAAACTCATATAATTATTATTAATGTTATTAAGCAATAAATAACAAGTTAACAAGTTTAATATACAGTAAGTGCTAATAAAAGTCTTATAATCCAGGGTTGCCAACTCTCACGCATCTGCCGTGAAATTCACGCTTTCAGAATCAATCTCATGCTCACATAAGAAATATCACGCCAAATAGCCCATCTTTGACAAAATAATAATAATCAACTTTTGTCCGTTCATTCACCGTTGATGACTCACTACTAGACCACAGAATATACAGCAAACATCCTTGTTAGATTTATCTATCTATCTATCTCTCTATCTCTCTATCTCTCTATCTCTCTATCTATCTATCTCTCTATCCATCCATCCATCCATCCATTCAGACCGACTGCATTGACTGCAGTGCAGGCTGATCTACAAGGTCCTCTCGCTCCTTTCTCTGTTGATTCTCCGCTCCGTTGCGTCTTCTATTTGTGCGTGAAAGGTTTTGAGTGAAAGACACGCGTTTGGGAAGAAGAAAATAAAGTCTTGGTTAATGTCTGAGAACGCATCTAGTGTGCATTTTTATGTGATTCCCAACATCTGAACAAGAGAAAGTTGGAGGGAAGGTACCTCAAAGAGCTTTTCAGAGAACTTCTCTTAAATGGCTTGATCCTTTCCAAAAACTCTTCCAGTCTCTCTCCCTCCCTCCTTCCATGTCTTCTGCCTCTCTGTGTGCACTGTGGACCTGGTTGGTATTCAACTAGAACTTGTTAGATTGGTGATACTTAGCCTATATTTTATTTAAATATTTATAAGTTCTAGTTGAATAGTTGGTATTCAACAAGAACTTGTTAGATTGGTGATACTTAGCCTATATTTTATTTCAATATTTATAAGTTCTAGTTGAATAGTTGGTATTCAACTAGAACTTGTTAGTTTGGTGATATTTAGCCTATATTTTATTTATATAACAAGTGCCTTTCGAGCTAAGCACAGCAACAACAAGTCAATATAGGCATCAGTTTACTGAATCTCTTGGCTTCTGTACGCTACATAATCCATAGGCTATGTTACAGTTTCAAATATTTTACTTAGGATATAGTATTTTAATTCTGATTGAATTTATTTATCAGATTATATTAATTCCATGTTGTTACTTTTCAATATCGGTCATTAGGCTAAAAAAAGTCACATTTGGCAATGAGCCAAGTAACCTATTCTCGCAATATAGACCCTAAAGCTTTTCTCATGGTTTGACAGCCCTCCTCAAAACAACATGACAAGGTGTCTTAATGTAGTCTAGGCTATCAACCGATAACCAAATGACTACCTAAAGGACATGACACACTGTTACCTGCTGTTGAATTCCTTCTTTCTGGGTCACACTGGGAATACATTCTGAGGTCGTGGTTAAATACTTATCTATGGCAGCAGGTGCCAGTATACAGCTGTGTTCCCATGTCAATGCATGATTTAGAATGATCTAAACACATTTTGAATGTCCTACGTCAACAACGGCCAATTATTTTTCTATAAGCCTTCCTTCAATTTGTTTATAAAAAAACAAGGACTGTTTTGTAAAAAAAATGAGGGTCAGGGTTATCAAAAATAACCAGCCAAAGTCCCAAAGTCGGTAACCCTGATAATCTCCCAATAAACATGTTTATGATGTTATTATTAACACTTATAGATACACACCAATTAATGTTAATAAGCATATAATAAGTAATGTTTATAACATAATAATATTATCTACCTAGGTCACTAACGTTGCAAACCACATAATCTCGATAATAAGACATCTGCATATGAAAGCAGAATCTGTGGACAAGACAGATTTTGGATTGGGAAGCCTTTAGGTTTGTGTAGTCTGTTCGTAGTCCAGGTAGTAATGATGATCAATCACATTTGAACAGGCTTTGGGTGCATGCAGTTCCCTGTAGTGAGTAACAATCACAGAAACCATCGTCTGACCAAGATTTAGCTTTTTATTAATCTTGATTTATTTTAAAAGATTAGCAGTCTTCTGGACACGAAACACGTACAAAAATATAGATTACAATGACCGGCGTACGGAAGAGGACGTCTAACCCTAACCACTACTGCAATGTTCAAAAAACATAATCTTGATAGCTTCCTTTTTATGAATGAAGTACCAGATGGTGACCGGAGTACCCTGCCTCAGCAGGATGTACAAAGGAGGTCTACCGAGCCACAACACAGACAGCACTGAGGGCAGTCAGCCTGCCCGTGGATAACGGGACCATTCAAGTTGGAAATATTTCATTTGAACGTTGCTCCTCAATTGCCTAATGTGTTGATATTTATAATGACGCTCTTTGTTACACCAGGTATGCACATCCCGCCCCCTGGGCTACAGATAAGTAACGATTGTGCACTATCCCTGTGAAATGAACAAATTATAATATGAATAAATCCAAATAAATAATGGATCACTACCATTACAATCCACATCATATTCTATGTACCCATCACTTCTGTCTCACACTACCATTATCTACTAGTAGGTCACTTCTGTCACAGACTACCATTATCTACTAGTAGGTCACTTCTGTCACAGACTACAATTATCTACTAGTAGGTCACCAACATTATAAGCCACCTCCTTAGACACAGAGGTATAAAGGGTGGAGGTAGAAGGATGAAAGGAGGAGGAAGGGAGAAGGTAGAAGGGCTGTTAGGACTCACCTCCACAGCCTCTTTCTCTGTGCTGATGTTTTTCCCGGTCAATAACCTGAAATAGACAAACAGGAAGCACAAAGCCAGCGTTACAGTGATCTCCTCCAGGCTACCTGGACCCTTCCTCACAGCCACTAGGTGGCGCTAACAGAAGCGGACTCTCCTTCCATAGTGTGGTTCAAATGCCATGGCTACAAGACTAACATTCAAAATGAGTCAACTGGGGGAAAGTATGGCTCAAAAAGGAGGAGCAACAGGTGGAGTAACTCTGAGGACAGTGTTTGGACTAACAAACAACTGACAAAAAACTGGCAAACAACTGACAAACAACTGACAAACAACTGGCAAACAACTGACAAACAACTGGCAAACAACTGACAAACAACTGACAAACAACTGACAAACAACTGGCAAACAACTGACAAACAACTGACAAACAACTACTAATGAGCTCCGTTCTTGACTCTCACACACCTCAAATCCAGGAGTGGCACGTGAGTTGAACATCTCCCCCCCACCAGGCTCCAAACCTCTGGCCACGACCCCCCCTCTGGAACTCCCCCCCGACACCCCAACGCCTCCCCTCTGTGCTGGGGACCTTCTCTGGTTCCCTACCTTCCTGCCCAGCGTCCTTGAGGCGCTTTATGAACCAAATCTACTATTATTATTATTATTATTATTATTATTATTATCAGCCTCTATTGAAGCATAAATACATAAATATTATTTCTTCATTTTACAATTAAAATGAAGAAATAATAAATAAGGAAGATGAGGAAGTGCTGCGTCTTTGTCAAAGGGCCCTTAGTGTACCAGCTCAGAGCCTGGGGCTCACTGAGGCAAGGGGACATTTAGAAACCACAGCAAACAGCCCTTAACAAGGTGGACCACAGCAAACAGCCCTTAACAAGGTGGACCACAGCAAACAGCCCTTAACAAGGTGGACCACAGCAAACAGCCCTT
>JAOPJL010000088.1:4591447-4603681 GCA_027123545.1 Trisopterus esmarkii | reverse complement strand
GAATTTGAGGGTGAAACCCTGTCGACTCCCATTCATTCTGCACTCACCGGCGAGCGCCCTCGCATGGACAGAGATGCATTACTGCAACCAGTTCAGAAACCGGAAGTCACCAGAGAGTGCCAGTTCTCTTCATATTAGACATTCTCTGATATCACTCTCTTCATCTATATCTCTCTCCCTCCCTCCCTCTCTCTATTCAATTAGGCTTTATTGAGATTGGAAACAAATGTTAACGATGCTAGGAACGTTAAGAATAGAAATACTGAAAAGAATATGAAACAAAACAGCTCTCTCCATCTCCCTCTCTTTCTCACTCCGCCACTCTTCCATCTCCCACCTTTCTTCCTACCAACTCTCTCCCCAAATATTATTTCAGTGCTGAATATGTTGAATAAATGAAGATGGCAATATGAGGGACACACACACATGTGTGCACACACACAAGCATCCCCTCTATGACGGCTAATGGGTTAAGTTGATGGGGGGCATCAGCTAAACCCATTATCCATCGTAGAACATCCCACTATGGAACCCATTTGTAACGCATGAAAAATAATATAAATCCTGCATTGAATTTAATATATTTGTAAAGTGGTGCATCTTTATTTAATAAGTGTTTAAATGTATTGAATACATTTACAAATTGGATTAAAAAGTAATTAAATGTTAAATGCACTTAAAAATATATTATTTTACTATATACTTCAGTTTATCCTTTTCATCTATTTCAATAACCTATTATCCTTTGGACCTTCTCACATTGACCATTGTCAACATGAAAATGAGGCCTGTCAATCTTCACCTGCACAGTTGGACATAGACCAGAGAAGTAGGACCATAGATCATACATCGGAACCCGCAGAGTTGACGGTCTATGTGTTTGCGCTTCTAACCAAATTCTGCCAGAATTGATCAAACAAACATGGGCTGCAGTCAGATAGTCTCCATTGCTAAGGAAGGTTCTTAACCGACTGAAATGACCCAGACTTATCGAAGTGGTAGCCATGATAACAGCTGTTCAAATTCTCCTGATGCTAAGGAAAGAAGCGTCAATGCTTCCATTCTTTATCCTTAAGCATAGTTTACACTGGACCATAATTTATAAAAGGAAAGAAGATAATGCATTAAACATTTGGAGGGATTTTGGATAGTGTTGTCATCAACATGGTACGTTCCTTCGGTGCTGACTGAAGTCACAGAGTAATAAAGTTACTCATTTTTTTAATACATGTGAATTCAGTCGCGTATTCCAGTTACATAGTCATCAACATTATGTATTCCTATACTTTTATACTACCCAAATTACGAAAAACCTCTGCTAGTGCTACATCATATATTTGTGTTTTATTTTTATCATATATTCTATATCTAACATATTTTCCACATTTAGAGCTCATTTTCTCTATAGCCCTAACCACAACTCTAACTTTCTATTAATCTTAATCATGGTTGCCGTGGTAAGTAATTGAGTTCAGTAGCAGCAGTCATCATCAACTTGACTTTCCCCGATGTGGGTAAACATTTTCAATGGTAACAGCGAGCTCCACCAGCATCAAAGACGTCGTGTCACACTGGTTTCAAATGACATTGCAAATAAAACGTTTTTTTCTAAAAACTAGATGTTGCACGTTTTACTTGTGGCTTCCACAGGAGGAAATACCATTGATTCACAATACAACAACGCGTGGTAAGTAAACTTTCGATGGTTACGACATTATGGGTTTTAATCAAAGCCTACATGGAGAAAATGAATGGGATTCTTACTCCCGGAACAGCGGAACTATTGGTAAACGTTACACTGGGATACACAGAGAGAACCATACAGACAACCAAATGGGAAGACAATGGCAAAATAGATTGCGCAGCTACTCGGAGAGACAGTTGTTTCCTAGAGCAACAGCAGAGTTTGTCCCACCCACTAATTTTTATTTGAATATTGTCCACTTTAAAGCCAGCATAGTATGAAAATGCTAATTACAATTCATTTTTCATTACAATTGAATATAGACCAAGCATGTTTTGAAAATGTGAATGCTAATTGGATTATTTATGACTCAAATAATGCCGTTCTGATATCGACAAATAAAAAGCATTAGTGCTATTGCAGTTTCATGTTTGTTTTACATTTTTTTTTTATATTGTCAGCTCTATAGCGGGGCAGATTTTTGAAAATGTAAATATAAAATTGATTTTCATTACCATTTGAATATTCATTTTATTTATGACTCAAATAAGTATTGTATAAGTATTAGGTCAGACTTCTTCAACTATATACCTATATAAGCATTTGACATTTAATTTAAACCTGTATCCAATCAATTTAAACATGCAGTCAAAACATTTCAACATGTATTCAATGAAATGTATATTTTTGATACTGGTCACGGGCTCCCACATCTCATACATGTTTTCACCAATTAAAGGCAACAGGAGAATGACTCAAATCTATTGCACAAGGTAAAGGATATCCCTTTGGCTCTTTAAAACAAATCTATTCATGTAAAATGAATGTTATGTGTGTATAACAGGTGTTGCTTTCAAGAAGATATGTAATCCTTCTCAGTTCTGTTAGAATGTAGTGGAATAAAATGGTTAAAGGACCTATGTTATACTTTTTGGGGTGTAATAATAATTCCATTTAGGAGTATTGCGAGAATAAAACCTTCTGTTTTGAATCATTTCCCTTTAAGGCCCCCCTCCCGAATAGCTCAGTCTTCTGTTATTGATCAGCTTGCCCACTCTGTTGTGATTGGTCAAACACTGTGCCTTTGTCCGCAATCTCACATCTCCCGAGAGGTTGTGAACATTGTGTTGAGTAACCAAAGTGTATATTTTATATCCTATTTAGGTGCCCAGCGAAAGGTAAAATGTCTGCTGCCAAGAAATACGAAAGGTAGGCAACAGTTAGTATAATCCCTTACTACATTAGTACTTTTTTGGTTGTATCTTAGATGCTAAGAATCAGGCAAACGTTGCTCAGATTTAGAAATACAGTAGCCTCCGCTTGACGTTGAGTTCCTGCATCAATCTATTCGCTGTACATTATCCTTTCCGTAAAATATGCTTTTTTATATGATCAATTTCCACACCATTGTATTTTAAATACATTTTGCGTTCTGGGTCAATAATATGCCCTATGCAAGGATGTTGCCTTAGGGGTTATTTGCTTTATTATAAAACACTATGTTGGTCAGAACTTCTTTTTGTTATTAGGTTGTAAGACAAATAAAAATAAAGCAGTTTCCAGTCCATCCTACATGCATGGTGCACCAATGCCAAGGTGTAGAAGAAGAAGAGTATGTTGTAATTACATGCAATGAGATAAAACTTTCTAAAATAAAATCGAAACAGTAATGTTTCATTATACCATATCACCAAAATAATGAATGAAGACATGACAAATAAATGTTTACCCCAATATAAATAAATGTTTGGTCAATGTACAAACTCTTAATGCGTCCATGTTTATACACAGTAAACACGGCTTTCAACAGGAGTGGTAATATATACTCTCCATACAGGCGTTACAGGTATCGGTCCTATCACAGCTTTGTCAGCTGGTGCTGGGGCCACTTGGGATGGAATCTGAGGCAGACCTGGCACCAGCTTTTAAACAATGAGGGGGTGACAAATTATGGAGAGGGGGCGTTGTCAAACACCCAACGGGTACAGTTGTACGCCGACAAACAATCCCTGACGTAGTGCCATCATAACAAACAGGCACACCGTGCGCCACCAATACGCATATAAACCGAAAATCCAAATCCAGTAAAGGTATCACTTTTTTTGGTGTCAAAAAATCCTGACAGCAGCGTCCAGCAACCTTGCATTGCATTCGCTGCCATCTCTGCCAATGTACGGTCTGAAATGGCAAACAACAGTCTTTTGCACACTTCCTCACTGCGTTGTTCGTGCTAACCAAGAGGTGACGTAGTTTTGGAGAGCTTTAGGGGGCGGTCCCTGTCACTTTGGTGGAGGGGCATCCCAATCACTGCCAGTCTCATTTCATATTTTCGTGAATTCTTCGTCAATCTCAATCCTTCCTGACAATCCGAAGCACTTCTAATGAGCTGAACTGCCGTAAGCAGGTCAGTTCACTCAGCGTGCAGTATTCTGATGGGTGGCTCCATCAGTCGAAGCACCTTGTGAGTCACTTTTGCCAAGAACAAAAAACCAGTTTCTTTTATCGACTCATGAAGGCCTGATGCTTCCATTTTCACCTCTGCAGTTGTTTCTGATATGGGTTTCTGATATCAGCCAAAAACTCAGCCGATACTGTGTCCAAGTGTCCTGTCCATCGTTGTTCAAGCAATCTTTTCAGTGTTGGGCCTTTATACTGTGCTGCTACAGTATTACTAAGTGAATTTGGTTATTAAATGCCCCCATCCTTTCCTGACATCACACTGGCCCCATCATGGCACTGACGCACAAGGCTGACATTTGTCAACTCTTAGAGTACCAAATTAGTGAGTGACAGAGCTTCACTCACTTGCCAGAAGGTGCTCTCTCACTTGGAATTTGCGGTTAACATAACGAGAAACAACAGAGACATTCTCGTGACCAGTGGGGTCTTTTGTTCCATCAACCTTGATGGTGTACCATGACTCCCCGAAATCCATCGTAGCCATCTGTTCAATGATTTTGTTTTGTATGTCATGAGACTTGTATGTAGCATTTCTAGGGATGGTACTGTAATCCTGAGAATATTCTTTATTCTGTCTCAAATATAACTGTTGCGCTATATATCTCTGCAGCGGTTCATTGTAACACAGTCACCAAAGTGGTTAACTAGCACCTGCTAGTGGATAATATTCATTGGAGAAAAAGGACAGACTGCCATCGTCTCTTTGGTCTGTGAACTCACAAGACTGTTTATTCTGCGCATGCGCACAATAGCATCGTAGTGCACGCAGGCACACATGCTCGAATATGACATCACTGTGTAGGCAGGAGACAATCCCGGGCAGCGGGAGACAATCCCGGGCAGCGGGGCTCTGGACAACAAACATCCTGGGCAACAATCCCGGGCAACAATCCCTTTCTCCTCCATGTCGCAGTTCAATCTAGACTTCAGGGAGTCAAAGCCAAAGTTCCTTTCCCCCCCCAAGTCCTTCTCAACCACGGCCGAGATAACCCCCACTACGAGTCTCGTTGTGGAAATACCAGAGAGGTCAGAGAACCCGATGCAGTCTAGTCTTTTCACCAAATGCAAGCTTGAAGTTATTGTGTTGCGTGTTATGCGCCATAACACCAACAGCAGAACGATTATCCAAATGACAAAGAAGTGTACAACACTTGCTTTACAGTGTGTGTATACACACACACATGTGGCGTTTGAACAGTCGTAGCTCATTGTCTCATTGGCGGGCCAAATTCTCTGGATTCTCTGGTAACACAACTTGTATTAACAATTTAAACAATATAATAATGGAAAAGGTAAATGCGCTAAACTTTTGGGTTTCCTTCACTCGTTCACAAAAATAATGTAAAGTCTTGTACCTTTTCCTTTTCTTCAGTTTTCCAAAATTGATTTGCCCAGCATGAAACGTTTTATGGTCACGACTACCATGACGAATGATTGGCTTGGTTACTTACAGGCTTAAAACTCTATAAAACGATTTTATGAAAAGTCCCTTATACTGAGAGGACAGGTCGGCGGGGATGGGGATCTTCTTAACTCTTCAACAAATGGTGATGGGTCCTCAAACATTTCATCAAAGACCAGGCTCAGCAGGTGATGAAGAGAAACTTATTTTTAGGACACATCGGACAGCGAAATATTTGATTTAATATTAGAGCATGATCATGGGAAAGTACAGGCAGAAAAGTTACCAACAAAATGGAAAACCCTAAAGAACTCTTAAAATACCAACATTCTAATAGTTATTTTCGTAGCCCATCATTTACACCATACGAAAATAAAATGATTCTCTAAAATAAGTGAGTCTCACTGTTGGCAACAACCTAATCGAAATCAATGCGACAAAGAGCGCTTGTTGTAGTCCATCTTCGCAAAATTGTAGGTTCACGCTAGAGACGCTAGAGGTCAGCAATTCTCGCCGTTGCACAATGACGTCGGTTAGAAAAAGTGGAGTTTAATTCATTTTTAACAGTGCTGTCTTCTCCTATGTTCGAAAGCACCGTTTTATCTCTCCTTGACCCGACTAGTTTAACAGAAAGGTTAAGGAAGGACGGCATAAAGGTTAGGAGATTTGACTTTCCGAATTGGGCCCAGGTCCTACTACGAGCCAACTGAGCAGGGCCAGAGCCTGTCTACGGAGAGCCTTGGCACTCTCCATTGAGCCCCATTGTATCGAACTTGGTTGCAGTTCCATTAGAATTCCACTGGGGGTGAGCGAGTGTATATTGAATAGGGGTCGATGGGGCTGGACGGCTTAAAGGGGTAGTTCGGGATTTTGGACATCAGACCTCATTTCCAAGTGAGCCAGTGTGTTATTTATCATTGGAGACCGTTTGCAACACTTTTCATTCAGTCCTTCTAGTTGCAGAAATCGCTGGTGCTAGGCTAGCGCAAGTCGAAGGGATCTACTAGCCTGCCAATAAAAACAGTTTTACCCACTCCAAAGTACACCCGGGGCAAACCAATTATAATGCCTGAATATCTATGTAAATGTTGTGTTGTTAGAATGTGTTGATAGAATAATATTAGAAATAAAACTATCCTTGTATCGCAATGAACACATTACATTTTGGGGGACTACTTTCTGGTAAAGGTAAACAGAAGCACAGTCCGCCACTGCCGTAGCCTGCTTCCAACTACAGGGATTATAAACTAAATGCAATGCGATGCAAAGGTACGTTTATTTCTAACATTATTCTATTCTATTCTCAACACAGACATTTACATAAACAGTCTGGCGTTATAATTGGTTTGCCTTGAGTGTACTGTGGAGTGGGTAAAACAGTTTTTATTGCAAATCCCTTCGACTTGAGCTAGCCTAGCACAAGCGATTTCTGCAACTAGAAGGACTGAACGAAAAGCATTGAAAACAGTCTCCAATGATAAATAACACACTGGCTCACTTAGAAAGGAGGTCTGATGTCCAAAATCCCGAAGTATCCCTTTAATATGCGAACAAAATACTTTTTTCAACCACCTCCTCTTTCCCTAGACATTTAGTTTTCACCTAACATGCGACAGATGTAATTAGCGAAATTTGTCGCTAGAAAAACCGACGGCAAGATTTGATTGACGGCGCGACATTTTCCCCTTCCACGGGCGAGCGCATTCACGTGGATTGCAGTGCGACAAATTTCGCAGAAGTTTAAATATTTGAACTTTGCCGCGACATTGCCGTGGTGACAGCCAATCAGCGTTCACTCCCTGTGGGTAATGTGGGTGAAGTAACGTAAAACAACCAATCAGCGTTCAACCGGCCGGGCCGACCATTCCCTGCACTCTGCAGTGAACTGCAGCTCGGAGGAGAAAGTGATTGTTGCCGTTTGTGACTCTCGGAGATTTGTATATAATATTATGATATTATATATATATATATACATAATATTATATATACAATATAAATGATATCACGGCACAAATCTGTGTGCGCCAACCCTTCCCTGCACTCCGCAGTGAACCGCAGCTTGGAGGAGAAAGTGATTGTTGCTGTTTCTGACTCCTGGAGCTCTATCTATAATGTTATATATATAGGCCTAATATATAAATATCTATAGAAGATAATATATCCGATATATATAATATCACGGCACAAAGCTGTGTGCGTGCCCCCGGATGATGTTATGAACCCATAAACGACGTGCATGCCGACGTCTCTCCCTCTTCCACAACAGGTAAAGACATGCAATGGTGGTTATCTCGGCCATGGTTGATGAGAATGAACTGGCATAAAGCACCGTTGCTGGGCAAAAGATGTAGCGCTGCATGAAAAATTTGCCTGACATAACTGCACTGCGACAGATTATGATTTGTCGCACAACGAAACTTCGGCAACAGCGCAGGTGAAAAATGTGTCTTTTGGTGTGAACACACAGTAATGGTAAGGTAAAGATATTGAGCGTTGTAGAGGCACTCTGTGTCGTTCAAAGTGTTCTGTACCACAATTTGAAATCAGTCTTAACAACTAGTATTTGAAACGCCAGTGAGGCAAGATGATCTTCTTCGAGAATGTTTACTGATAAAGTTCACATATTCACAATTCACCAGTCTACACGGTCAAAAACGATGTTGCTTCCAACGTCTCTGAATTCATTCTAAATTGAATAAGTCCCATCAGTTTATATTACACTGATGTACTGCTCTCTGATTGGAAGCTTACACTCTGATGGTTTTCAATTTTAATGCATCACTAAATTATTAATTGAACCTAAACATTCTTTCAAATCATAATGTAATTATTTGCCTTTACTATTGCATTTTTATCCTTTTAACTAAATTATTATAACACATGAAATCATGAATTTGGCTCTTACAAGCGTTGTATAAAGGCCACTATTTTTTTTGTCTCTTGTTTCTTCGCCAAGAGACGCAACGTTGATTTGTTATCGCCACAAATAGCACAGGCACAAACTCAATACTGTCTTCCCGGGGGCCGTCCCAAGCCGAGGTGGGCGGGGCCATGAATACTAATTCACCAACTGGCCTCAGTCGGTGAGGCTTTTCTGATCCGATCGTTTGTGCTTCTATTTTTTCATTTGCTAATGCAGGTAATGGAGATAGGAGAATGTTTTCACGTTCAGCATGTATATGACCTATCGTATTTCAAGAGGAGTAATAAACGGTTTCTCGCGGAATGAGACCTTTAAGATTAAATTACCATGCCACATATGGCAGACACCTTCAGATATCAGAGACCCCCTCAGATTTTAGACTTTGTTGCCTTTATGGGAGCCGGTCCTCACTTTATGGGCACTCGGCTGAAAACTGTGAGCAAACTTTTTGTTGTTCATCACGCAGAGACAGCTCATGGTACATGAAAATTCCGGCTTGGGTCGCAATTTTGTGCGCCCCAGACCAATGGCGTTGTTTTTCATATATATATCACCACATGATTGGACAATTCAGCGAATAAATCAAATTGGCTCAGCAACACTCGAGATAGAGAGATAGATCACTAACTAGCAGAGAGTTTTAAAAGCACTTTCCACCCATTTCAGAGGAGGAATTGGACTCTCCAAGCAATGTTTTACTTAAAAGGCAAGTAATTTACATATTCATTTGGTCTTTCGGACTGTACAAAGAACATTGAGACCATGATTTGCCTCAATATCAGAATAACAACAATGGGTGAGCTTGTACGCTTGTCCAGGCTCTGCAAGTCAGGAGGTAGGCTATGAATCTGAATGAATAGTAGGTAATAGGTAATAGGTAGCGGCCATGCCCAAAATGCACCAGAATACAGGTAATCAAATCTACTAAATTAATTTATTTCTGGAGGGGGACCCCCCATCTATTACTGCGCCCCACCAACAACTTTTATCACCAGCTGCCACTGCAGAGACGGGTCCGTTGTGTTTCATCACAGCAATAAAGAGAAGGAAATGGAACTGACATGAAATCAGACAGCAGTGAGCTGAAAGACGCACTCATGATCATACTCCTTTAGGTTATATATAACTGTTATAAGTGGTACGTTGTGATAGCTATCTGATGATACTCCTTTAGGTTATATATAACTGTTATAACTGGTACATTGTGATAGTTATCTAATGATAGTCTGGCGGCCTGTCATACAGACAGGACGGACAGAAAGAGTAGACAGACAGACAGACAGACAGACAGACCTCCTCGTGGTTCTTCTTCAGGGTGATGTCCCTCTGCAGGCTTTTGATGCGTATCTCCAGGTTCTCCCTTGCCACATTCTACACACACACAAACACACACACACACACACACACACACACACACACACTTTTTTTTCACTGTGATTTTAAAAGGTTTTGCCCACAGAATGTCAACATTCGTTTTTGTTTTTACTTCCATTTACTTTACATACAATTACACTTGCAGTAAGTGACAGCCAATTCCCAAATCTGTGGTGCTACTTATTTGAATTTAACTACACTTGTTGTAACTGTTTTTTTTACATTTGTACTAATTAACAGCCTGTTTACAGTTCCCAAATCTGGGGTGTTCCATAAGATTCATATTCAAAACAGTGAGTCAGTAAAACTCCCTCATGATCACTTGGTGTAGTTATTGCTTATTAAGTACATCTGGTATGAATGATAATGTGTCATTCCATTTGATAATCTCATTTAACTTCAATCGGAGTGGATTTAAAATGTTATTTTAAATGTGCGATTAATCGCGAGTTAACTCACTAATACTATGCGATTAATCGCAATAAACATTCTAAGTAACATTTACTAGACAGTTGTCTACAATCTGACTATATTATAGAGTTATCCTTTGATAGAAAGAAGGTTTGTTGAGATCTGAAATGAGGAAACTGACATTGACAGTGTTTGATGAAGATAAATGTATCATAGAACACAATGAAGTGAGTAAACCATGTAGTAAAACAAGGGAGCAGAGAGAGAGAGAGACAGGAGGAGAACCTACCTCTTTGAAGGCAGACAGTTCCTTCTCAGCCTTCTCCTTCATCTGCACCTCCACTTGGAGCCTGGGGAGAGAGAGAGAGACAGAGAGAGAGAGAGAGGAGAGAGAGAGAGAGAGAGACACACAGGGAGAGGGAGAGAGAGACAGTGAGAGAGAGCGAGAGAGAGAGACAGAGAGACGGAGGGAGTAAGAGAGAGAGACAAGTACTGACCTATAGCACAGTATTGGAATAGAGAAGTTGATATCAAAACACATTCATTAAATGTCACGTTTGTTGTCTATTTCAACACCCAAATATAAATGGTGCAGTGTTAGAGCGGGTCACAACATACACATATTTGGGTGTTGAAATAGACAACAAACTGACATTTAATGAATGCACAAAATAAGTCCAAAAAGTTGCAGAAGAGGATGGTTTTTCTGAGGAAACTCAATCATTTTAGAATAGACCGCTCAATAACACTAGAGTGTCAGTTGGCCTTATTTGTGCCTTTGGTAATGTGTACATTAAGGATCAGAAGAAACTACAAAGAATAGTTCAAACAGCCAGCAAGATCATTGGAGTTGATCGGGTATCTGTAGCTCAACTGTACAATGACCTCAGTCTCAGAGAGACAGAACAAATTCTAAATGATTCAACCCACCCTCTTCATCAGAAATTCTTAAGAAGCAGCAAATCAAATGGCAGACTCGTAGGAAAATTAGGACCACTTGTGCCTACAGCAATTAGACTTTAAACAATAGACTTAAAAACTCTGAGGCATTTTAAACTATGAACATGTACTACTGTATATATCAGCACTCAACTATATTATTTACTCATACATGCTTGTCATGTTTCTTCTATGTTCTTACTGCTGTCAGTCTTGTCCTTTTTTTGCTTTTAATGTTGTGTATTTATGTTTTTTAATGCTAGACAGCAGGCTGTATAACAACAGAGCGTGTAATGGTGACCACATGAATTTCCTACTTGGATAATAAAGTTTATGTTGACCTTGACCTTGACATCTTAAACTTAGGCATGGAGCCAAGTGGGAGATGTCTGTGGCACTGCCAGCACAAGACAATAGCAGCCCAGAAACACCTGCTCAGGAGCAGGTAACATTAGCTGCATCATCTTCTCATGCCGTCCCGTATGAGAAGAGGCCAGGTGGAGGAATAAAATAGATGCAGCGGCAGCCAAACCTTTAAGCCTTCAATAACATGTTTCACTTTGTTTACAAACGTGTTCTTTCAGTTTGCAAACCTTTATTTATTTGAATCATTGTAATTGTTCAAATAAAATCCAAACGTCATTTTTAAAGGTTTTATGCATGAAAATGTCACTTTATGAGGTTTTCTAACATTAACATGAGTTCCCTGACATGTATACTGATACCGTGTGAAATCCCGAAGATTAAGAAGATCAATACACTTACTGATAACACACAAAGAGTGGACTTGCTTCCGGGCGGAACTAAGTCTGGACCAACTGACTTTACTATGGGGCAGTTCCCCGTGGAATCGGCCTTGATCAAGCCTTCTGTGGTGAATTTCATTTCATATGTTTGAATAGCTGAATGTGAAGTAATATCGTAATGTTTGTAAGGGCAGGTGCAATCTATGTGTTTTATCTCAGAGTTTGTTTTGTTGTTGGTGGCACAATTGATTGTTGAATGTTCCCCTGTCTATTGTTAATGGTGCTGGTCGCCTTG
>JAOPJL010000088.1:4330266-4343313 GCA_027123545.1 Trisopterus esmarkii | reverse complement strand
CCCCGCCGCCGAGCGGCCCTACAACCCGCCCCCCCCCCCCCCCGCCCCCCCCCCCCCCGCCCCCCCCCGCACCCCCCCCCCGGGCGGGGCGGGGGGGGGGGGGGAGACAAAGGAGAGAGACGGCGAAAGGACAGACTGTTAACGACACGAAGGATGCCAGATTCAAAACACATCTCAGTAATACTCGTTTACTGCTACTGGTACTAGTATTACCACTACTTAATACTATCGCATACTGCAAGCATGAGGACCAATGATTTCCTTTACCGAGTCCAAACAGGATGTAGTAGGCCCCGTGCTGGGTCTGGTGCAGGAGGGGGCCAATCAGCTTGCCTTGTGCTGTGAGGTTAAAGGTCACTGGGCGCCCCAGCTTGGCTCCAGTCAGCCCTGACAGCAAGGTGAGAGAGAGGTCCGACACCTGGGATACACACCACAGAAGAAGAGATGAACGTGACGTAGAGACTAGGATATACACCACAGAAGAAGAGATGAACGTGACGTAGAGACTAGGATATACACCACAGAAGAAGAGATGAACGTGACGGAGAGACTAGGATATACACCACAGAAGAAGTCACGCGGCGGCGTGGAGGATAGAGGTGGTTCTCATCACGGCCGGTGATGGTCCGTATGGTCTCTCAGCGTTACTGTACTTCATTATTAAGTACAGTCACGACATTATTATTAAATTATAGTTGTAAAGGTTGGATTTAACCACTCTGCCGAATGAGTCCCGAGAGCTTCAACTAATCACTTAGTCAACTAGTACTAACCAACGCTTGAACAGTTTGAACAGAACCATCGAGAGGAGTGAGCCCCCAGGTGGTCTAGAGGGGACCAGGTGGGTCTAGAGGGGACCAGGTGGGTCTGGGGGGGACCAGGTGGGTCTAGAGGGGACCAGGAGGGTCTAGAGGGGACCAGGAGGGTCTAGAGGGGACCAGACGGAGGACCTACCTGGTCGGCAGGCAGGGTGGCCACCAGCAGGTCCGGCACCGTGTCCCCCTGGAGGTCTGGGAGCAGAACGGCCTGGGACTCGATGCTCTCCAGGGGAACCGACCACAGCGGTTTACCTGAAGTAGACACACCCCCCCCCTCTGGTTAACATCTGGGTTCAACCACAGCCCTACCCTACTAAGCCCCCTAACCTAACCCTAGCCCTAACCTAACCCTAGCCCTAACCTAACCCTAGCCCTAACCTAACCTAACCTAGCCCTAACCCTAACCTAACCTAACCTAGCCCTAACCTAATCCTAGCCCTAACCTAACCCTAGCCCAAGCCCTAACCCTAACCCTAGCACTACTACAGCCTACCCTTTGGAACGCTATCAGGCCGCTGGAGTTATTTTAGCAGTATTGTATATTAAACAGTGGTGGTGCTTAAAGTAGTAGTAGTATTGTATATTAAACAGTGGTGGTGCTTAAAGTAGTAGTATTGAATACACATCGCCACATGGTGGACCACGCCCTGTGTGGGGGCGTGGTCCACGCCCCCACACAGCGGGCGGGTCCCTGTGGTCCCGGGGGGCCGGTCCCTGTGGTCCCGGGGGGCCGGTCCCTGTGGTCCCGGGGGGCCGGTCCCTGTGGTCCCGGGGGGCCGGTACCTGTGGTCCCGTTGACGGCGGTGAGGACCCTCTTGGTGATGAGGAGGCAGACGGGCCCGCTGGCCCGCTCCCGCTGGCCCACCAGGAGGGGCGCGGTCTCGGGGTAGGCCCTCAGGGCCGCGCCCCCTGCTGGGAGGGGCACCGGCTCGGCCTGGTACTGCAGACCACACTGGATGTACAGGACGGGCTCCCGGGTCCCGTACCGCCACAGGACCCGACCGCTGGTGGCTGACAGGGCCACCGCACTGTAGACTGGGGCAGACGGACAGACGGGGGCAGACGGACAGACAGGGGGGCAGACGGACAGACGGGGGCACGGACAGCTATTATTAGGATGCTTCCCTGGAGGGGATGGGTTCTATACCTCTGGTTCCCTGGAGGGGGTGGGTTCTATAGGTTGTGTACTGGTTCCCTGGAGGGGGGGGGTTCTATAGGTTGTGTACCTCTGGTTCCCTGGAGGGGGTGGGTTCTATACCTCTGGTTCCCTGGAGGGGGTGGGTTCTATAGGTTGTGTACCTCTGGTTCCCTGGAGGGGGTGGGTGTCGTTGGTTCTTTCCGTCTCCCCCAGTAGAACGTCTTCCACTGCGTCTCCGTCCACGTCCCACAACGCCAGCGCTGGTGGAGTGACACCTGGGCGGGCCAATCAACACACGGCTCACTCATCAACCCCATCCCTGGTTGGTTGGTACGGCAACTCCCTGGTGACGGCGTGACGGACTCACCTCCGGCCTCGCCCACCGGCCGCTCCCACTGCGGCCGGCGCTCCGCCTTCTGGCAGGGGATGAGGAAGGCGCAGAGCAGCACCATCAGCATGGCCACCACCAGGGGGACCAGGAAGAACGCCGCGCGCAGCGCCCCGCGCTCACGCTTCCTCTTCCTGTCCGCGTGGCTGCCGCTTGGCCCCGCCCCCTCTCCTCCCGACCCCCCGCCGCCTCCGCCGCCACCGCCACCGCCGCCGCCGCCCTCCCCTTCTCCGTCCTCCCGCTGGCTCCAGTACTGCATGGACTTCCTCTCCTCCTCCTCCTCCTCCATCTCCTCCGCCTCGTCCTCGCTGAGGTCCAGCCTGCGGGGCCGGCCCCCGTGGGGCTCCGAGGGCCCGGGGCCCAGGGAGCCCGGGCGGGCCAGGCCGTTGCGGGGGTAGTTGAGGACCAGGTCGTCTTCTTCGCTGTCATCCTCGCTGTCGGCCTGGGTGAGAGGGTCGTACTCCCCCAGCTGAGACCCCTTCTTACCTGGAGGACCAGGACCACAACATGAGACCCCTTCTGCCCTGGAGGACCAGGACCATAACATGAGACCCCTTCTGCCCTGGAGGACCAGGACCACAACATGAGACCCCTTCTGCCCTGGAGGACCAGGACCACAACATGAGACCCCTTCTGCCCTGGAGGACCAGGACCAGGACAGGCCTTGATGGCGAGCGGCTCTGGTCCTCTGCGGTGTGGGGGTCTGGGCGGGGGGGGCTCAGAGAGGTGAGTGTTGGACACGGGGTTCGTTCTAGCGGGGACACGGAGCACATGGACACTAACTGTATACTCACACTGGGAGGGGGCGGAATGGGGAGTAAGCCCCACCTGCAGGTTCTAGGTTACCCAGGTAAACCTTTGGTCTCTCTTGACTTTAGCGGAAACGGCAGAGGGGCCATGTTTGTAGATCTTTAACCTACCTCCAAACTAATGTCATTAGTAATGGACCAAACCTGACACGGTGTTGTCCCTTATGTGGAGAACAAACATTCATAACTGTTGTTATGAACCATTCCTTATGAATACTTCACTGTCATTATGCCAGGAGAGCATTTAAAGATTAGGAATCTCTTTTGCAATAGTGTCTTTTGTCCGAACAGTATTATAAAAAAGCAGAGAACGATCTGATGGGAAAGTAAAATAATCAGATTGACCTTAAAGTCCAAACGTGTACGGGCTGGACCGAGGATCTTAGTTAAATGTTTATTTTGAGGTAATCTGAAGCAAATTTCAAGCAGAAGCTAGATACTGTATAATACATATTTAACCAATATTCATGTTGACACAGAGGGGGAAGGTAATATTTTAATAAAAACCATTCCATCATCTTTGTTGATTAAGTCCTATACACGTTAGAACCTACCAATAACTAAATAACATGTTATAGGAAAACGCATCAAATTGTTATATTGACACAAACAGAAGCTGCATATCTCACACTCGGAGGTCGCCTGTGAGCAGCAGCCTGAACCTGAGAGCAGCGCCGGGCGCTCCGCTCTGTCCCGGGCTGCGGTAGCATGTAGCCGCTAGCCTAGCCTGCCCGGGGGCCCGGCGGGGGGACCCGCCGCCGCCGCGGGTCAGCCCGGGTTAACCCACCGACCGGCGGCGGTGTCCCACCGGGGGGTCGCATACAAACAGAGTCGATCTGGATATTCCGATCAAACACAGCGGCGGTGGTTGTCCACACAGCTAGTTCTCAGACACAGGCCAGTGGGGCTGGTTCACATTGAACCGTGTACCGAATGGCTTACAGGGAAATTAACAAATCATACATAATAAATAATGTGTCGGTTGATTAGTGGCATCTGACGGTGTGAAAAGCATCTTACCGGGGAGTTTGAGTGCTCGGGACAGCGCTGCAGCCATGATGGTTTGATCTTCGCCGAGCGGTAACGGTGGAGCGGCGGCCAATGAACGGAGCGGTGTGGCTGTGGAGCGGCGGAGCGGCGGCGCGGCGGCCAATCAGCGGAGCGGTGTAGTACCGTGGTCCTGCAATAGAGGTGACTGCTGTTTCAGGACCGCGTTTCTAGGACCCTCGTTTCTGTGTGTGTTTCAGCCTTTAACCTTTAGACTGTGATCAGAGTGTTTAACCTTTAGACTGTGATCAGAGTGTTTAACCTTTAGACTGTGATCAGAGTGTTTAACCTTTAGACTATGATCAGAGTGAGCGACGTTTACGGTGCTGTGCAATTCAACACCCCAGAATAGTTAACGTTAAACCAGAACTGTCCATCTGGACCCTGGTGGCCTCAAGGCGAGGAGATGCTTCATATGGCGTTTAGCAAATGGTTCACTTTGAATAAATTACGAATTTGGCTTTTTTAAATAGGCCTATTGAAGTTTGGATATAGAGTAAGAGATGGTTAGGTTTCGGTAGGAGATGGTTAGGTTAAGGTATTACGTTATAGATATGTAGCCTAAGTTAAGGTTTAGGGTGTAATAAGCCTACGTGTGATATGGTTAGGTCTACGGTTAGGCTATTAGGCAGGTTTAGTAATACCTAAACGTAGTACAGGTTTAGGTTGATATTACGTTACGTGTGTTAGGCTGAAGCTAAGTTGTTTCATCGCGACCAAAATCTGGTCCTAGAACGGCGGCCCTGAAACTGCAGCCGCGTCTATCGCTGGGAGATAACGGTTACAACCGGAGCGGCGCGCCGATGAGCGCTGCCGCCGCGGCAGATGCGCGCTGCCGCCGCGGAAGATGCGCGCTGCCGCCGCGGCAGATGCGCGCTGCCGCCGCGGCAGATGTTCCTGTAGAACAGCGTTCTGGAACTTGTTTTTCAGTGTCGCCCCGAGGCCCCATTTTCCAGTCTGACGTATCGTTGCATGGAAAAGGGAAAAACTGGATTTTTGCCACGTTTACAATTCAGATATAGAAAAAAATGATAACGTTTGTATATTCTGTTTAGCAAATATATTGATATATATATAGTTGTCATAAGGTTAAATAAAATACATTCATTAGTATTGTTTATATAACGTCTTATTAAATGTGCGTAAAATGTCACTTAACAGCTGTAATGTTTAAAATACAGCTGCATGTAGTTTGATTTGCCACGTAATCATAAGAGCTGTCGAAATTGCCTATAACAACAAACAATGAAATGGATGATATATCTGCAATTAATTCAACACTTGAATTAAGATCAAACTTGTATCACTTTCCGAGTCTTCCATAATAAAGTAGCAATATTAAAACCACTTTAACAGATATAAAGTATCTGCCTCAAAATAGTTCCCATCTAAACTTCCAGTGACTGAACCACATCTAAAACCTTTCTTTAGGAGGATGGCATCACTCATGTCCTACACCCAGTGTTTCTTACGGTAACCATGTTTATGACGAGCGCCACGAGTTTTTAATCAAACAACTTCCACTCGATCTTTATTGGAAATAAATGATTTGGGAGGAACATGGAGAAAAAAAAGACTGAAAAGAAAAACTGAATAGAAAATAATGATGCAAGGCTGGATCTTCTTGTAAAATATTAAATTGAACACTATGCCTATATTTTATTTTGAAATTATTAAATTAGGTTTTCATTAGGCTTAATACACTTTGAAGGCCGAATTTCCACTCTGGACTCAGGCTCAATATTCTAACAGTCTATTTGAAGACAAGAATGCCTACAACCTAAAAGTCTTTGAAATGCTTTAATATATCGCATTGAACATAAAAGTCTTTAATAAATCGCATTGAACATAAAAGTCTTTTATATATCTCATTCCGTTGAACCCAAACACCACCACACATCCCACCCACGGGATTGTGGCTGAAACGCGGAGCCGGGCAGCGTCATAAGTGGGTGGTGGTCTCCTCCCGCACCTCCAGCTTCTTCTGCGTCCGGGCCCGCAGCGAGGGGGGTCTCCTCCGCACCGCGCTGGACCTCTCACCCCCCGGGGCCCCCGGGCCCCCCGGGTCACACGGCTCCAGGGCCACCGGCTGACGGTGTCTCCGGGCTCGACCCGCCTCCTTGTAGCTGCTGTAGCTCTTCTGCTTGATGGAGCAGACCAGGTGTGACCGCCTGGTGGTCTCCGTCTCCCCGGGCCGCTCCTCCTCCTCCTCCTCTTCCAGGCCATCAGCCGGGAAGTTCTTGTCCTGCCAGGCGACGAATTCCCCCGCGACCTCCTGGAGTCGGCTGGGGAAATCGGCCACGGCCACGTTGAACAAACCAGCCTTCTCCAGCACGGCCTTCGTCCTGCTCTGGTACAGGGTCTGGATGTTGGAGACCTCGTCCAGTAGCTCCGAGTAGACCAGCTCCTGGACCCGCATGGTCCTGCTCAGGAAGCCGGCGCACAGCGGCTCACTTTGGTGTTTCCGCAACTTGCGGAAGGTGAGAAAGTGCGGCATGGCGACGAAGTGCACCGCCCGGGCCGCGAAGAGCTTCCGCAGGATGTAGATCACGTCGTAATGTCGGGAGTGCAGGGATTCTTTCAGAAAGTTCTGGATGTATTCCCAGTCCTTCAGGGCGAACCGGATCCTGGACTGCGGCACGGTGAGCTGGGCGTTGTAGAAGGCGTACAGCAGGTACAGCCCCCCCACCCGGATCTGGTAGCTGAAGGGGCCGAGGAAGTACCGGGAGGCGGTGTTCAGCGCCACGCCGCAGAAGCGCTTCAGCTCGCCCATCCTCGTGATGCCGGCGAAGACGTCCGAGAAGCTCATGAGCCTCCAGACGGCGGAGAAGCGCTCGTACCGCACCGACTCGGTCTGCTGGAAGCGGGCCAGCAGCTCCTCCACGTCCTCCGTCAGGGGCCGGTACAACACGTCGGAGTACACCGGCGCTCGGCGAGGCATGGTCGGCTGTCCCGGTCCCGGTCCCAAACCCACCCGGACTCTGGGGTGACTTCAGGGCGGAAACGTGTTCTGCCCAATTAAGACCTGACCGTACCACGTGTCAGCACATGAGCCAATTAGGATCCCCAAACAATCAACACGTGCAGCACACGCACACGAGAAAACATCTTCCAAAACTGGAAAATAGTCCAATATGTCTAATATGACTATCCACCTGAATGTTATTGCCTCAGAATTTTTATGTTGTCAACTGACCTGCCCTCCTAATGGGCTAGATGCTCCCGACCCGGGCCGGGGTCATGACCCCCACCTCCGGCTGGTAGGTAGGCCTATATCTAGACTCCTCTGGTAGGTTTGTTAGGCCGTCATTGTCATGTAAGAAGAAGAAGAAGAAGAAGGGGCTACTTACTTTGTGTTTTTGTAGGGGAGAAAGAGGGTTAAAGCGTCAATCGATTAAAATGATTAATCGATCGATTGATTTTCTTTCTCGGGCGTTTTGAAGGGGGACCGGTTTACTTCTAGAGGTGCTATAGCTACATAGGCCTATCCGGTCTACAGGATGAAGCTAAACGACAAAGTGCTCGAAGACATGCTATCGCTATCCGCAGATATCCACAGCCTCTTGGTCGTGACGTCTTAGAGTCTACGGGCTACAGAGTCTGCCCCCCCCGGCCTCCACGACCCGAGCCTCGCTTCGTCTCCCATCTCTCAGTCTCAGCCACTCGGCGGCTTGGTAGGCTGATGTCGAGCGGAGGACGGAAATCCATTCTGCAAAGAGAAGAATAAGCACATTTATTTCTGGATACCTTCAGAATATACACAGAAATGCATTTAAATGCCATGTTTTAATGCATCTTACTTGTTAATGGATGCTGCTTGAATAGGAGTAGGCTACTGCAAAGTCCAACTGCGAGAGAGCAGTTTGATAACTGATTTTACCTACACTAAATGTTTATGTGGAAATGACAAATGCCAATAAATGGTATAGTTAATTTATGTGTTGTTGTAGATTATATTAACATTGGATTACACTGTATATTTATAAAACAACGGCAAGAAAAACGTCCAAAAAACGACATGATATTAAGAAAGATAAACTACCATTAGGCTACAAGAATCATAAAAGGATTACCAGCGCCCGTACTCATTCGGAAATGACCGACACCAAAACATCTATACAACGTCTCTTCTCTTCTCTCTCTCTCATGTGTAGGCTGTCGCTGACTCGGGTGAGCTGGGGTCGACTCAGTGATGGACAGATGATGCAGAATGACTTCGCTGATGACTGTTCGCTACGGCGAACCACGAGCTCCTGCTCTGTCCAGGTAGCCAACCAGTCCGCGGGTTTAAATAGGACAGCCAATCCAACAATGCAATAGTTTGAGGCCTTCTGTTTGGCTTGAGCAAAAGTTGCACAGGCCAAATATGTACCGCAAATGTACCCGTGCAGCGCACTTTAATGGTTTGAAATATGAATTGTGTATGTGTGTGAAAGTGTCGAACAACGTCTCCTGGTGGCGGAGTAGTGAATCGCGCTTTATAGGACCCACACTGAGCCTCGAGAAAAATAAAAAGGTTATTCGGTCAGTTTATATGGTTTTCTGGTTTACTATTAAATGAATGCACACATGTGTGTATTTAATAGGTATTAAATATATTACATAGCTTTAGTCACTAATGATACATTAAAGTTTAGTGTATCATGTGAATAAGTTCAAGATTTTTAATTCATGCACCGTGTGTAAATTGCCGGAGCGGCAGAGCAGGTTACAAATGTTTATTTCTTTCACACATGATGTCGGGGCAGATCCCAGTCCTGAAGGCATCTCACGAAGTAGGTGAGTCACCTCGACAGGCGGACCTGTGCCCGTTCAAAAATTCCTCTCGTAATGTGAACGAGGACACGGGCGTCACCCCGCGTCGTTATTTTCCTTACTCATCAGTTTAAGGCATACCTATTCAGCGGGAGAGGAGTGCACTAGAGACGTCGCACAGGCGTTTGGCATCATGGTGCCCATACTCAATTGGAATACTTTACTTTGTAATTATGAGGCATGACTACATAACTTTTTTTACAACATAAATCATAGAAATGTATATAATATATGGGTCATTAAAGTATATATCAGAGAGATGTTAAACATTTCTAGATCCAGTCAGAATGATTTTCCCGCAAGTGCTCATGGGGGTTGATATGACGTCACAGTATTCGCATTCGAAACAAAAGTAGTCGATACTCGAACCTAATGTATGAGAAATTCAATTAGAAAGAACAACTCACTTCGCATTTATTACCAGTCTGTTTTAACCATCGAGTAATAATTGTAAGAGGGTTAACAGCCGTGCTTGTATAGCGGAACACGTTTTACACGTTAGGCGTCCCGCGTATTTTTTGTCCCAGAGCGGCAGCCGTAGTCTCATTTAAATAATCCCACGCACGGGTCGGACGCATGCGCAGCAGACACTGGGAGCAAAATGGCAGACATCTCCCTGGACGAGGTGATACGACAGCGCGGCCTCAACACCAAACAGCAGACCGTCAAAAGGTACCGAACGACCCCCCCTGAAGCCGCGGACGGTTCGAGGTCCAACCGCTTCTTAAACAGTAGGAGCGGAGCTCTGGGAGCCGCGCGCTGCTTCCGGTCAGCGGCTGTGCAGCGGTGCTACCATGCTAACGTTAGCCTCTGTTGTGTGGCGGCTCCGCTGCACATGGGGTATTATTGTATTATTATCTCTACTAGTGCGTTCACCATGAAACGGTTATGCTCGAACCTTCATTCAATGTCCAGGACGTAGAATAGATTATAAGCGTGTATCACCCCGACGGCGGCGGACCGGGCGGCGGACGGTCTGCTGCCGTCGGACGGTCTGCTGCCGTCGGGCGGCGGACGGTCTGCTGCCGTCGGGCGTCGCTCCGGCTCTTAATAAAGAGTGTCGCACATGTGATTATAATTCAAACGGCCTCACTTTTCCATTTCTGAAAGGGTTATTTTTTAAAGCTAGAACCGCGGAGGAGAAACGCTGTGACGCTTTCTTTAAGTCAAATCGGTCTGGCGGTGATTTATGACGACATGGATCGGGTCTGTTTGGAGTCGCAGGTTTCCAACTCGAATCGGGAGGAGTGACGACCTTAAGTAGACGTTCTTTATCGTCTTTAAATCACATACTAAGGGGTTATGATACATAGGGTTATAATGTACACACGAGTGTGGAAATGGGCAGGTTCCTACAATAATTCAGACTGGCTACTGCAGTGTTTTTCTATGTCAGGAGGATCATCTATGAAATATCAGAGCCCACTTGGGACTCTCAAGTAGGGATTGACCGATAAGGATTTTTTTAGGGCCTATACCGATTTGTTTTCATCAGCCTTCGCCGATGCGCGGATACCGATTTTCATAAGCCGATACTGTTTTGGTTCTCATAAAAATGAGACAGTGATGACAAATGTCACACGTTTCAATAAAAAAAATTACATTTATGATCTGTCTGTAAATCATGCCAGGAAAAAATATATTTAAAAAAATAATCAGTGGAAAAAATCGCCCGATGGGATACACGTGAAGAACGCAAATATCGACCGATCACTGCTCTCGAGGCACACTGGGTCCACTCTAACCTCCCCCCCTCTGGTCAGACCGATGTTCGGACGCGGGGCCGGAGCGGCGGGCCGCGGCTTCGACGCACGGCAGAAGATCGGAGCCAACGATGTCCGACAGAGGATTGGACTCGGTGCCGGTGAGTCCAGGCACCGACCACAAGGTCCAGTAGGACTAAGGGGGTCCAGGCACGACCACACGGTCCAGTAGGACTAAGGGGGGTCCAGGCACCGACCACACGGTCCAGTAGGACTAAGGGGGTCGAGTAGGACTAGGGGGGGTCCAGGCACCGACCACACGGTCCAGTAGGACTAAGGGGGTCCAGGCACCGACCACACGGTCCAGTAGGACTAGGGGGGGTCCAGTAGGACTGGGGGGGTCCAGGCACTGACCACACGGTCCAGTAGGACTAAGGGGGTCCAGTAAGACTAAGGGGGGTCCAGTAGGACTAAGGGGGGGTCCAGGCAGGCATTCTAAAGCCAGACTCATAACCCCCTCCCTGCTTCTCTAGGACATGTATCTGGATTCACTGTAGGTCTCTTAATATAAAAGGTTGGAAGCTTCTGCTAAATGACTGATTGTAATTAAATGGTGCTGTGATGACGACGCAGGACAACGAGGGGCGTTTGGGGTAAGCGACTGAACAGGACGGTCCGCCGACCGGTCACTGGAATGCGAGGATTGGATGATAAGACGGCCTGGGGGCCAACGAGTCCCTCACCTCCTTCTCCTTCTTCTCCTCCCATTTCTCCTCAGGCTTCCAGGTGAAAGACGCCAGAGAGAAACTGGGGCAGAAAGACGCACGCTTCAGAATCCGAGGCGGAGGGGCAGGGGGGGGTGTGCAGGACGCCCGGCAGATGATTAACTCACGGAAGCAGGTCCACCACCAGCTGGGCCCCCCCCCTCAGATGGCTCACCCGCACCCGGCTGCCGGTCAGCACCACCTGATGAACCACATGTCGCAGATGCACATTCACACCGGCCCCGGGTCCCTGGGCGGCGGCGGCGGCGGCGGGGTGGGCCGGCAGTTCCCCCCGACGGGTCTCCAGGCGGGTGTGCTGGGCGTCCGCGCTGGGCCCGTGCCCTCCAAGCCCCTGGACGCCCGGGACCGGCTCAGTCTGAAGAGGGGCCTCGGGCCGGCGCCCAGTCAGATGGCCGCCGCCGCGCCCTTTAAGATCACCAAAACCATCCAGGTCAGAAGGGGCTGCTGGCTCCTCGCCGTGGTAGTGGGCCTGGTGTTGTGTCATTTAAGGTGTACTTAAGGTGGACAACCGTTAGAACTAATGATAGAACTAATGAGAATAAATAAAGCGTTTAAAGTGGGAAACGGTTCAAATGGATACGCTAAAGAGCAAAAATCGACTGAACAAATCTATTTCTATGATGTCTTGAGTCTACCTCCATATCTGCATGGTTAACGTGTCCCATTGTTCACGGTAATCAAAACACTTTACTGTAACTCTGTTTACAGCAACGACCGGTGGGGATGTCCACCGGGATCCGTCTGGGTGGGCAGCAGGTAGCGCGTCTTCATTTTCCACCTGTACACACAAGCCGAGCTGTTGATGTTGCTATGGGCTGCAGCATTGGGGGGCGGGGGGGGGTCCAGGCTAGTGGGGTCCATGTCTTTTGACCGTTGGATGTGCGTCAGTCTTTCACAGGGGAGCACGATGGCGTTCCCCCCAAGCAAATGAAGATCACTACAAGTAACAACAGCAGCAGCAGCAGCAACAGCAGCAACATGCTCCATTCGAGGGTATGACAGTGCTCACATCTTCTGATTATCGTCCTCTACTGCGTTTCCAAAGGGGTCACTAGATGATGTGTGGTCAGATGTCAACAGTGAAACTATTGCAGTTGAGCACGTATCATTATTCCTAGTTTCTGGTTTCTGTTCATTGTTTTGACGTTGTATTTCAATCCACTGAATTTCCGCTGCTGTTAAACGATTTCACAATGCTTCTAGAATATTCAAGGTGTTTAGATCCTGATGGCCATCTCATTGTCAGAACCTGAAATGGGTTTCCTGGACATCCTTTGTGGGTCTTGTAAAGAATGCTATTCTCCGTTCCTGAGATGAAAAGTTAAAGAAAAGACCCCTGCTTTTCTTTCTTCTGCTGTGTTGTAGCCGGGGACCATGGGCTCCACCTTCTCCATGTCGGGCCCCATCACCAAGGTGGTGAAGAACGACGCCTACACGGCCCCTCGGGCCCCGGCGCCCGTGGCCCCGGCCCGGCCCAGCCCCAGCCCCGCCGCCTTACGCACCTCCCGCGCCGCCCGGAAGCCCGTCGCCAGGACCCTGCCGCA
>JAOPJL010000088.1:4259926-4273987 GCA_027123545.1 Trisopterus esmarkii | reverse complement strand
ACACACACACACACACACACACACACACACACACACACACACACACACACACACACACACACACACACACCATGCCCGCACATATTCCGCAACGTCCATGGGCCTATACAATATCATAATTAAACGGAATAAATAGATGGAAATCAATGAAAGGGAAAGGGTAGAGAGAGGGAGGGGAGGTTAGGGGTGTGATGGAGAGGGGGTGCGGGAGGGGAATAGGAGGCTATACATTCTCAAGGCGGTCTTTCTGTTGCAAGAAAAAAACAACACAGTACCCTAACAGGAACACGAATTGGCCGTGCTGCTGATGAAGGCATGGGATTGCAAATGGGATTTCATTTGGAGATATGCATGTGTTAGTGGCGGCTCGCAGGGCGGCGGTGTGTTCGGTATTAGTGGGAGCTTCGCGGATTCACCTCCACAGTGTGTGAAAGGAGAGAGAGGAGAGGGGGGCGGGGGGTGTATGGACCTCGCCGCCTACGGGACCCACAGGCAACCCCCGATTGTGTTCCGCTCCCATCATCATTTCTGGAGGTGAAGACAAAAGAAAAGGGGGGAGAAAAGAGCATAAGAAAGGGGCCTGTGATTCGGGTTGTCGTGACGGGGCCCCCCGACTTCACCGCCGCTGGCCGGGGTTGTCCTGACGCCAGGGAGAGAAAGGGGAAGGCGGCGTAGGAGCCGAATCCAGACCGGGGTTCCAGCCGTTCACCCTCCGAGGGCCCGTTTAGAGCCACAGTCTCAGGTATGCGTCCGGGATAAACCGAGCTAGCCCGGGTTGGCTCGTCAGTGTGTACCGCTGGTAGGTGTGTTGGTGTCTGAACGGAAGGCTCCTGTTGTTCGCAGCATCCGTAGCGTTTCTATTATTAAACGTGATATGCTAACCCGGTTAAAACTGGCCCCCGATCTGCAGAGGGGAAAACATCTGCACCTAATCACCTATTTTCTCTCTCCGAGCTAAAGCTGCTGTGCTCGTCATCCTAGCCTCTTAGGGTAATCGGCTTGTGTTTTGTTCTCTAATACGTCTCCTGACAGCAAGCTAAACTAGGCTATCTGGTTATGGAAGCTAACTAGCCATATAGCCGCAGTTAATTAGCAGCGGATAATAAGACGTCTTGGCTAGCGCTACCAAGCTAAGATAGACACATAGCTCGGCGGCTAATTGCGTTTTAGATACCGATGCTAAGACTAAACGTCTTATGTGTTATTATAGCAACATTCAAACCCCCATAAAACGCCAGAACTTAGTTGCCTATTTTTAGCCTTTTTTCTTACACCAAATTACAAATGAGTCCGTGGTTTTAATTATCTCTGGACTATCCACTAAATATCCACTTGGCTGACTCGCCTGCTTATGCAGTGTTTTGATGACATGATTAAATGGTTTAATTTTGTGTGAGGTGTGTATTGTGAATACGGTCGTCTGGTTGTACTTCAGCTGTTAAGGATATTTGGGGATGGAAACCCCCGGATAGATCCACTGGAGCTGTCCCCAGATGTGTTCACTCAGACCTCTGATGTGTTTTCTTGACTGAGGATATTCTGCTAGGTTGGCAGCTTTAGTCCTACCTTATAGACATTCAATTAATCTAAATCTAATGTCATTCATAAATATACTTATTAGTCCTTAAACGAGTGAATGGCATTGATCCAAGAAATCTAAGGATGCATATTTGAATTTGTTTGAGTGAATTATGAATACATTTGACAAAACCTCTACCAATTTTTGGAGCCAATTTGTATGCACAACTGTTTCGTATAAGATTTAAGACAGCGTAAAGTTCCTATGATAGTGAATTGAGACCAACTTTTAACATTGAACATCATAGTTACATTTCTGATATATTGCAATGCTTATTTTCCAAAAATACACAGAACCTACGTCCTTATTATCATGTCCACATTCAAACACAGCATCAGACTATCTCAAATACACATGAAGGAGATACTTAAATAGTTTTCCTGAAGCACCCTCATTCTAACAGTATTGGATAGATACTTAGTTTTAGTTTGTCCTTAATACACAGCATTGATGCTTGACTTCATCCTGCCTGATTAGCTGACTTCTGATTTGCTGGAGGAAAAAACAATCTTGACAACCCACATTTTAACAAAACAACAACACTGATACATTCACAGATAAACGGTGCACTGCAAAACACAAACTACTAAACACAATGATCTAGTTGCCAACAAAAATTCTAGCAAACGACAAGAACAACAACACATCACTTCACAGATAACCAGGGTGCCATGTAGCCTACTGCACACAACACATCAACTTGTAAACAACACATAAGTCTAATAAAGGGCAACAGGCCTCTAGTAAAGAACAACCGGCCACTAGAAAGAACAACAGGCCACTAGAAAGAACAACAGGCCTCTAGAAAGAACAACAGACCTCTAGAGAGAACAACAGGCCACTAGAAAGAACAACAGGCCACTAGAAAGAACAACAGGCCACTAGAAAGAACAACAGGCCACTAGAAAGAACAACAGGCCTCTAGAAAGAACAACAATAGGCCTCTAGTAAACAACAACAGGCCTCTAGTATAGCAAACAACAACTGGCCAACAGGCCACTAGTAACAACGGGCCACTAGTAAACAACAGGCCACTAGTAACAACAGGCCACTAGTAAACAACAACAGACCACTAGTCAACAACAGGCCACTAGTAACAAGAGCTCTCTAGTAACAAGTGCTCTCTAGTAACAAGAGCTCTAGTAAACAACAGGCCTCTAGTAGACAACAACACCTCTTGTCAACAACAGGCCTCTAGTCAACAACAGGCCTCTAGTCAACAACAGGCCTATAGTAAAATAGTATAGTAAAACATAAAACGACCTATATCTAGTACAACACAAATCTTTAGTAAACACCACAGATATCTAGTAAACGACGTAGAGCTCACAGACCTCTAATAAACAACAAGGTCATTGAAACTCGGTGACAGAAGATGGATTTCAGAACACTATCATACACAAAATGGGGGGAAAAAAATCGTTGTAAGAGTACAACAAGGCAGAGAAAAAATACAGAAATCTAAAAACGTACCTCCAGACATCCAAAGAAATTCAAAGGCAGTATGTTGTATTCAGCATTCACATACCATATGTCTGCCTCCAGGAGATAGGGCGACTTTAAAAATTGAACATTTTTGTAATGTTACCTTTTTATTTTTTTTACAGATATTTTGGTGACTTTGGTGGATGTTTTTATGGAAAATATATATATTGCTGTTCTAAATAAATAACTATATAATACAACTATACTATATCAGCTGGTGAAGTATGAGTTGGCGCTAGATGGGAGGTCTTATGGGAAATATATACTGAGGGGGGATGTCACCAAAGCCTAATGTAATTACACTATCAACCATTTCATAATTAACGCAGGCCCAGCTACGGTGATGAACTTTGGAGATCATTTTAGTAACGAATATGTTACTGAATGAATTATCTATTTATTTTCAGTGGTTTAATGTCCACACATATGTTTGCTCAAACTGACTCCAAAGCCATACCATGCATATAATTCTAATTCCGAAAATTGTTGTTGACTGTACTCTGTATCTACTACACAAGTTATGCTGTCGCGTAATTTTCGATGAAGAAATACGCCTATGTTTTTCATGCAAGACTATTGACATTTTATGGGTTGTTCTTTGTTTTTTCAGCGTTGTGTGGACCTTTCCGGCCATCTCTGGGAAGATGAATTCCACTGCCCGCAGAGACTGGAGAAAGAGAGAGAAACCACAGCATAAACTCCCCAAACTAAAGCAGAGCTAAAAAGGAGATTGTGGACTTTGAGGATATCGATGACATGGAGTTACGAAGCAGAAGTGAAGCCAACAGTCAGAAGGTCGATCGATGCATTACATCCTGAAGAGCACAGAGAAGAAACAAACGGTTAGCCAACAGAGATCAAAGACTGCTACCGACCAACATATCATTCACATGTCAAACTAGTATTAGGACAGGAATGACGAGTGGAAGAAGTGTCTCTGAAGGTTTAATACGGATGAAGATACCCATGGATTGTGTTCCTGTAGGATCTTCTGGTAGAGGAATTCAACTTGGTGAAGGCTTGATTAGTGTCACTGTAACGTCCTCACCCCGCCGTGGTCCCAAACAGAGCTGCAAAGCGCAGTGATGCCCGGAGCGTTCGCTGCTACAGGATGCTGTCCTAGGAGTTAACGGAACCTTTTCTTTTTTTGCACGTGGGTTAGCGATTCCCACCTTTTTATCTCAACCCTCGAGTCTTAGCTCTTCTCTCCTTTATGACACTACAGCCCGGAGAAACCATTTGAGAAGGTTGCGCCTTGATCATCGAACATCTCAGCTGGTTTCGATATTTTTGTGCCAAACTGCTTCAGCAACATGTGAACAGCCATGTATCTTGTATGTTTTTGCAGATGGAACTAATTTTGAACTGGCTCATACACATATAGGTTTTAATCCGTTTTCCCCAATATGAGGTTCTATCTTGTCAGGCCGTATTGAAGGTCAGAGAAAAAAAACAGTAGATCTGCCTTGATCCTTCTCATACATATAATGGTCTGCCGAGACCTAACCGTTGACTCTTTGCTGCTATAAGTGTGAATATTAACGTGATGTGTTCATCTGCCTCCACCGTTTTCAAGAAGAGATTTCATTGTTCTACCATCAAATTTTAGACTGCCATTTTCTTTTCCTTGTCTGCACAGAAGGACTCGCTGCCCTCACTATTACAATTTTTTTCCCCTGGAAAAGTACGTAAAATGCAACACTTTTCAAACAGCCCAGCACCTCCTTCTCTGCCTCCTGGCTTTAGCGGGAGGAGCGGCGGAGGCCCTACTTACCCTCCTCAACCAGCAGATCCCCACATCTCCCCCCGCATGGCGGAGGATTACACAGCCATGCAGCAGGCGAGCCTCCATCGAGGACATCCCCACCCCAGCCAAGCCTCCCACATGCTGGCATACAGTGGCCGTGCCAGGGGGGTCGGAGACTCTCCTGCCCCCCAGGCTAACCTCCACGGCAGCGCAGGCAGCGGCGGCAACCCCTACCGCAAGGAAGCCATGGATTACTATTTCTCAATGGGCGGCAAGGAACGACATAGGAGGGGCGGGGTTATGGGCTACGGGGCTGGGTTTGGCTACCCTGGCGTTGATGGACACATACCTCAGCAGTACCGCCACTCCGCCTCAGGCTCGGCACAGTCACCTGGCATGATGTCGCCGTACCCAGTGGACTACGGTGCCACAGCTGGCTCTGGGGGAGAGGCAGGAGCCTTCTCTCCCTCGCATCAGTACAGTTTGAGCCAGAACCCTGCTGCCATGCAGCTCCGCCAGCAAGGACAGGGATACCAGTCTGCACACCATGGGCAGCAGCAGCATAGGAACTATCCCCAAGCCACGCACCGAATGACCCCACAGTACCCGCACTACTCTCCGCAGGGAGGCACTCCTTCGGGCTCATCGGGAATGTATAGCCCTCCTCCTCAGCGCTACCATGACGGAACTAGCACCGCTGGGTTCGATCCCAAAGTCAACAGCTCCGCAGGTGTTGCCTCCAGCTCCAACTCGGCCAGTTCAGCGTCTGCAGCCCCCAACAACGTTGCACACATGGAGAACGTGCAGCAGAGCTACCATGCCTCCCCCTACCCCGGTTACTCCCCACAGAGTCACAGCCTCCACAAGCAAGCCCCTCTGCAGCATCACAGCTCCCAGCATGGCCGCGCTGCTGGCTACGACCCTCCGGTCAAGATGCAGCAGCAGGGCCCGTCCAACGCCTCGCTGTACGCTAAACATCACCAGGCCTCCAACCCCAATATACCTCACACAGTGTCGCAAGAAATAGCCAAATCCCCAATGCACTCCAACGCTCAGCAGAATCCAATCAACCAAAACTTCAGCCCTGTGTCCAATCCGTCTCCAGCAGCCTCTGCAGTGCAGTCACCCAACTGTAGCTCCTCCCCATCCCCTCTTATGGGTGTCTCGGAGGCCCATGGTAACCCTACAGGACATCCAGCCCACCCTATTGCCGCCCCCCGGGGAGGCCATGGCCAGGGAAGGGTATTGCAGACCGTGCCTCAGCTCAGCCCGACGCCCAACTCCAACAGCAGCATCAGCAGCTGCGGTAGCAGTAGCGGCCACAAGGCTCAGGGCGCGACTGCAGCGGTCGCGAGTGGGCACACGTTGACTAGTCGCAGCCGAATGGGCGCAGGTATGGGAGACAGATCGCGTGAAGATGGCTCCACGATGTACTCGTCTCCGCTGGAGAAAATGCAAGACGCTGGCCTTAACAGTCTGAATGCCTTGACTTCCCAAGTAGCCAACTTACCGAACACCGTGCAACACATGCTGCTCACCGACACTGTGTTTTCTCAAAAGAAGGGCAAAGATGGCGGACAGATGCAGCAGCAGCAGGCTGGGCATGCCATTCCCCAAATGCAACAACGGAGTCGTAATGCGAGTGCGGCGTCAAGCACCAGCACGGTCAGAGAAGGTAGTGGCGTGGGAGGGGGTGATGGTTCCGAGGCCGGGGCAGACGACGACTCCCTTGTGATGTCAGAACGGGGGCCATCGGTCTCCAAGGTAGAGCGAGAGGAGCAGTACTCGGAGGGAGAACACCGGCGAGCCAGGCAGATGAGTGGCGCAAGCAGTGGTTCTGAACCTGCAGGCTTCTGCCCACCTTCTCATAGTCTTAACCAATCCCAGGCAGGCAAGGCGTCCCATGATAAAACAATGACACACTCCGAGCCAATGACAAAACAAGCAGCGTTTTCTGAGATGAAACCAAATGAAGCCCGCATTCCCTCTGCATCTGTTTGCCCCCCACCAGCTGAGCCTGGTCAACACTATTCCACTGCTCCAGTTTCTCGAACCCACTCCTCTCTTTGTGATGATCCTCTTCCCAAACCAAACTGTCGACCAGAGCCACCCCATGGAGATAACCGATATGGCCACAGGAAGATGATGGAAGTGAAAAAGGAAGTGATTAAGAGTGAGAGTGGAGGTGTGGTTAAAACAAGAGACAAAGGAGACAATCAAATGCAAGGAAAAGGAGACGTCAACCTCCTGCAGGATGGTCGCGACAAGGAGAACAGATTTAACAGTGGCTCCAGTGGACACAGTAATGAGCGTGAAGGACCACAGAAGATGTCTGAGGAGCAGCAAAACGCCAGCAGTGTCGGCGTCATTGTTTCGTCTCGGCCTGAAGGAGGTCACCCAGACAAGACCAAGGGTCTTCAGGACCCTAGCGCTGAAGAGAAAGGTCCCCGGCACTACGTTAGAGACTCTAGCAGTCGCAATGGGGAGGAAGGTGTTGATTTAACTGTTTACTCTTCTCACCACCAACTCCACCAGAAGCCAAATTTTGGACGTTCTCAAAATCACCCACAATTGGCCCCGCACAAATATAGCTACCCTGAGCCACAATATGGCCCTGAAGCTTTGTTGAAAAGCAGGGGTAGAAGCGGACCAGGGGGAGCCATGGAGGCTGTCTCCAGATACCCAGGGCACCAGCAGCCCCAGTCTGCGTACGGCCCTGCTCATTCTAAAGACCTAGTAGAAGCATCGTTGAAGAGGACTGAAGGTGCAGGGCCCAGAGTCCATGAGGATAACGCTCAGCTGCAGCAGTTTCCAAGCCTTTTGCAAGAGGTCCTTCAAGGATATAATTTAGACAGACGTTATGGGCGTGCCGAACAAGCATTTCCTCCACATCTCCAGTTGCAACAGCAGTTTCAAACCAGACATGGATTTAGCATGACCGGAATGACTGAAGCCGCTCTACATTCCACCCAAATGGCAACTTCTGGAAAGCCCCAACAACAGTTGAACCACAAGCAAGGACCAGCTTCGACCGATGCCCATCCCAAGATTCCGCCAAATACTGACAGAGCTAAAGGGTCCCAGGGTCATTTCCCTCAGGCTATAGAGTCTGTGCCTCCTCCCACCAAACACATAAACCTGGCAGACTATTCGTTACCACAGAAGAAGACCTTATCTACCATGAGCACCCCCTCCTCTGCAGTACAAGAACTTCTTCTGCAAGAGACAGAGCCGCTAACAGGTAGCTCTAACCAAACTGAGACCCACAAGTCATCCGCTTCGCTGTTATCACTGTCCTCTGAACGTCGCTCCGTGATCTGTGATGTTTCGCCAAACCGTCGCAGCACCCCTGAACGGGAAGAGAGGGAGAGGGAGAAGGGTCTGGGCGGATCCTCTGTGATTCAAGAGTCGTTTCCCTCAGCCTCAGGGGCCAATGACTTGAGCAAAAAGGATCCAGGAGTAAAACCTGTGGTAAAGATGGAAATGGCATTGAAGGACAGGTGCCCTAGTGCTGCTAATATGCAGCCGGATCGCCACGCCAGTGGATCGGCTAAAGAGGGCGGTTCAAAGCATGTTCATCCTGTTGATCCCTATAGACGAGGTCATGTTGACATGAGCCCCATGCCTCCTCATCCTACTGCCACCACAAACCCGCTATCTTCACCCTCCAGGCACCAGGCCTATGGCCATGGGTTTGACCTGACCAGTGGCCACGCCAGTGGGTTTCCTGGATATCGCTATGGGGATACGAGGGAAGGCGGCATGATGCAACGCGGCAACCCCCACTTCCCATCCCATCATCCTTACCATAACCTATCCCCCCAGGCCCAACTGTCAAACCCACAGGCCACCAACAAGCATCAGATGTACCCTCACCCCTGTGGCCCTTCCCACCCACCCCAGGACATCAGCGAATGGGTAGCAGCGATGAACAGGCCACCCAAGGAGATGATGATGATGCAGTCCGGCACCTCCCCAGGAAGGCATAAACTTCCTAGCCAGTCAGAACAGAGAGGACGGATGGTCCCTCAGACTGACGGAATGAGCAATGAACCTCTGACCAAAACACCTCTCCCCCACCAGAGTCCTTACTACGACATGAAGATGTGGGAGGCATCACACGGGGGCAGAGAAGGCGCGGTATTAATGGAGGGAGAACCCTACTACAGAACAGCTCCCCCTACTGCAGCTCCTCCTCCCTCTGCTCCTGTGGCACCCCATGGGGTCCTTCCTCTGGCATCTAGTTCAAACCTTGTGGAACCTGATGTCACTAGAAGACCCACAGAGGAACCAAAACCAGCTCGGTCAGTGTCAGCATCCACCTCCATCAAACCCTTCACCGAGGGCAACTCCGCTCCACTACAGGGGCCGCGACCAGCTAAAGTCGGTGGATCCGGAGATACAAACCCGTTGATGTTGAGGCGGAGAGTGCGGTCCTTCATCTCTCCCATACCCGCCAAAAGGCAGCTGCAGGAGGCAAGGGCAGCCCTCAACTCCCACCATTCCCCCGGTGCCCAGTCAGAGTCCAGCCACAACAATGAAGACGACTCGTCAAGTTCAGACATAGTTTGTCCCCGCCTGTCGTCCCCTATTTCTGGTGAGAATGCCTACTCACAGTCAATGTCTCCCTCTGGTGGAAAGAGTAAGCCTCTGCCTCCCAGGAAAGGGCGCGGTCTGAAACTAGAGGCCATAGTGCAGAAGATAACTCCAAATGTTCAGAAGCCAATGGGACTGGATGGCGAGTCAAACCATTACCCAGGCTATTCTCATTCAGAGCTTGCTTCATTCAGTGACTCACAGGGCCAAGACATTTCCCATTACCCAAGAGTTATAGGTGGGGACGAGGGTTACCTTGATGAAGGTCACTCTCTGAATGACCTGACCTTCAGAGGAGTGGACGACGCCGGGCCACTGCCTCCCATCGCTTACCCCTGTGAGCCTCACCAGACCTCCCAGGGTCTCAAACAAACAGACTTTGACTTTGGTTTAGGGGCTGCGGTGGTTTCAGCCTCCGGTGACAAGGAGGACTTCACCCTGCTGGGTCCTCTACCCCCTCCTCCGCCTCTCCCTCGTCCGGTCCAGGGCTCGCCTCCTCCTTCCTCATCGGCGCTGTCCGACATTCAACATTTCACCAACACCTACCAGCAGCTTGAGACCCGCCGGGGAGAACAGTCTGCGGCGAACCTCCTTAGACAGAAGCTTCAGGAAAGCGGGATTGGATTTGAGGACTATCCTGGCAGGGACTACTACGCAACCACCCCCCCACACCACAGCCAGACTTCGGGCCTCCTGCTGAGCAGACCACAACACCACATGTCCTCCGGGAGGTCCAGTCTGTCACCACAAGACTGCAAGATGTCGGACAGTTCAGTGCCTAAAGGCTATTTTCCGTCAGGCAAAAAGAAGGGAAGACCTGTGGGAAGCGTCAACAAGCAGAAGCGTGCCCAGGGCCAGAGCCAGAACACATCCCCGGGTCACAACAGCATGCAAGGGGGTCCGCTAACGCCCTCGGCGCCCTCTCTAGCTGCTCTCCCGTCCCTGCCCCCCCCACCGGGACAGACCTGCAGCAGCATGTCCGCCTCCCCTCCCCCCCCTCTGGTAGACCGCCCACCCACTCCGCCCCTGGCACCGCCCGTGCTGACCCAGGTGGTGAAGGTGGATGTAGAGAGTGAGGACACCCATCCGGAGGTGGAGGTGAAGCTCATCAGACGGAGACGAAGAGGGGTGAAGGAAGAGGGTGGTGCGGCGGAGGTCAGGGGTCGCCAGAGGAGGAGGCGGAGAGTGGGAGCGGGAGCAGCCCCCATGCCTCAAGAAGACCGCGAGACCTCACCGTGTGCTGCGGGCCCACCGGACCCCAGCAGGAAGGGTCCGTCGTTTCCCCACATCCATGTCGAGAAGAAGGTGCCTGAGGTGGGGGCGGTATGCACCATCGTCAATGCCAATGATGAGGAGAAGTTGAAGGGGGAGCGTAGTTTACCTGGAGGAAAGACTGGTTTGGATTCTCTGCTGGTCTCTGCGTTTTCCACCCAGCTCACCCGGAGGGAGAGGGAGGCGGAGCAGCGGGAGTCAGATGAGGCGGAGAGCAGTCTCCCTGCGGTGAAGGCTCTTCCGTCCTCCGGATATGTGGTCTCTGGACCCGTGATTACAGAGACTAACCACTCTGGCCGCCTGCTCTGCTGCCTCTGTCAGAAATGGGCAAATTACAAACACTTGGGAGATCTGTACGGGCCGTACTACCCTGCCGAGTATGCCACCAGGCTGCCCAAAAACCAACCACAGGTCCGGCAATGCCAAGCCACCGCTGTAGCTAACCGTACGGGGCCGAGCTCCGACCACAACTCAAACGTATCGGGCAGTCTCCAAGACTCGGCACAACAAGACTGTCAGATCCCTAGACCCCCTGAAAGCGACTATGCCATCAGCCTGCTGCGACAGGCCACCTCCCCTCACCTGGCAGTGAGCGGGTTCTCCCCCGCTGGCGCAGATGAGATGATGATGATGTATCTCTCTGGGAAGCTGAGCAGCAGCTGCAGCTCGGGCGCCAGTAAAACCCCGTCGCTGTCCTGGGACATGCACCTGGACACTCGCCCCATCCCAGAGCTGAAGAGGGAGCCGGATCTTGAGGTTGAGCTGCAGCCCAATCCCCAGCCCCCGCCCCCGGAGGAAGCTCAGCAGCGACCCCAACACAGGAAGCTCACCTCCCACCCGCGCTTCAAGCGAAGGCACAAGTCCACCGAGGACTCCCCCAGGATGGTGCCGTCCAACAGCAAGGCCTCGCTGCCATTCCAGCCCCCTCCCCCCGCCCTGGACTCCCTGGGACCCCTGGCTCAGCTGGCTCAGCTGCCCCAGATGCCCATGGACCCCGAGGAGCTGTGGTTCCACGAGGGCTGCATGGCCTGGACCAGCGGGGTATACCTGGTCAACGGCAGACTGTACGGCCTGCAGGAGGCACTAGATGGTGCCAGAGAGACGGTCAGTACATCTGAACATGTCTTCACCCATATTTCTGTATTTGTGTCTTTTTTTCTTTTCTGAAATGATATATTGTGTAATTTCCCATGTTGGGTCCATACTTTTCCTGTGCTGTGCAGAACTGCTCCTACTGTGAGGCGGTGGGCTCCACCCTGGGCTGCTACACCAAGGGCTGCACCCTGCGCTATCACTACCTGTGTGCCATGGAAGCAGGTAGCCACCCCGCTCCGTTATCATAACCAGCCTGAATGTTACCGTAGCTACGCTCTGAAACTCTGGAACTAAATGGAAGCTAGTGTTTTTTCCCCCCAATCAATATCCCACCGTTTCTTCTGATCTTTATTGCTAGTTAACAGCTACGCAGCTCTCGACTAAATATGAATCTGTGCTAACTATAAAGCTAGCTATAAAATTACAGAGGGACTGAATTAACACATCGCCTGTGTAACATACGTATTGATGTGAATGAAATGTAACAAGCATTAACATGTGCACCACAAAATGAAATAACATGGAAATAGGGGAGAAAAATAAGGTTAAACTAATGTTCTACTTTAAAAACACCAAACTAACATCATATGAATAAAGTAATGTGTCACGTTCTATGATGCTAGATCTCCAAGGTTAAAGACTAACAATCTAAACTGCATACCTAACCATGTCTAAACACTGTTGCCGTGTTTACATCTGAACTAAATATCAAAATATTGTCACTCTTCCTGCTGAACTGAATTGACTCACTGCCATGGTACTAGCCACTAGGTGGGAGTGTAGGACATCATTTTTTACAGACAGCCCATCAGGTTTTTTGAATGTAAACTTGAATGTAAACAATTATATTAGTTAACTTGTTGACAACTCGTTTTTTTTTTCCAAGTCTTAAAGGGTCTATCTAAATGTTCTCTCTCTCCCAGATTGCACGTTGAATGAAGATAACTTCTCCCTTCGTTGTCCGAAGCACAAGGTAAAGATGGAGAGGTTGGTCTTCTGTCGTTACCCACAACATCCAATAACACCACCTTTTAAGATTCCTTTTGTTGATGACAGAGGTATCGCTCTTCCTCTTCCTCCTCCTCCTCCTCCTCCTCCCCTCTTTTTCTGTAGTTCATTCAGAGTGGTCGGCCAGCCAAGCCGATCTTCCTGGAGCAGTCAGAGAGAGGTTGACACCAACGAGGAAGAACAGACGCCGGGGTCTGGAGACTGTGAGTGAAGGCAATGGAGAGGGAGGGATGAATGAACTAGGAGAGAGAGGGAGGGAGAGAGAGAATAGGAGGTGGAGAGGGTGAGGGATAGTAAAGTGTTCTTTACGTGAGATACTTTTGTGTCGTGCAAAGGGTGATATTGTGTGCCATGTGATCTATGCATTATAATAGTCACATCTAGTGCTACTACCACTACTGTAGCACTTGGAGAATTTTGCGTGTTGGATAAATATTATGCCCTTGCATGATTCTTGCAGTTTTTGGTTTGAATCTCTGTTATTATAATATATACTGTATATACTAGAATAATACTTCTAGTAGAAGCTCTACTAGTTATTCTACTAGTACCTGTATACCTGTATAAGCTGTATGCTGTATGGGATTATCATATCTATGATGTCGGCTATTAGACGTGCCTTCTTGTGTTGGCTCCATGTCATGGACCAGTGGTTCCTGAGTCCTGGTCAGATGTGAAAACAAAAGCCCACCTGGTGTGTTACAGGGAAGGATGGAGAGGAGGACGACGAGGAGGAGGAGGAGGAGGAGCAGCAGCAGCAGGAGGATGAGGAGAACTTCTGAACCTCGTTGCTGCAGAGCCGGTCTGTCTGACGGACGGACTGACAGACACAGAAACCTTTGTGGAATGTACTTCTCACCCGTTGAGAGAAAACAAACCTTTTGTAGGCCAGGCGTCGCAAGGAACTTTTGACCACCGATAATGAACAGCAAGGGTTACCATGGATACAGAAGTGTGTTGGAACACTGGGAACAAAATATTAACAACAACTAAGTGTTAGCGGGGGCGGGGGGGGATAGGTTGCAGCTGAGGACCACTTCCTCTTCAGGCTCACAGAAGATCATCACGTGTCCTAAAAGTCTTGGCGAGCGTGTGACCTTTGTGTCTTCTTCTACCGACTTAGTGAGTCGGCGGCGGTGCAGACGCAGTGCAGTGCGTTGTGCGTCCGCCCCCCGCCCCTCCGCCGCAGGCTGAGACCCTCGTGTCTGAGAGGCCCGAGGCTCAGAGGCAGGAGGCTCAGAGAGGCAGGAGGCTCAGAGGCAGGAGGCTCAGAGGCAGG
>JAOPJL010000088.1:4220163-4234298 GCA_027123545.1 Trisopterus esmarkii | reverse complement strand
ACCGTATCCCCCCCCCCCCCCCCCCCAGCATATGTCCCTCTCCCTCATTGGAGATATCGGCAAGTCTGTAAGACAAGGCTGTAATACAATTAAGTAAATCTACACAACAAAGAAGTCAGTCGATTCGTCTTGATATTGTATATGATATAATGTATGTATGTGATATTTCCATGACACTAACGCACTGCAAATATATCCTGCCATGGATCTCCGCAGAGAAAATGTGGGGAACGACTTCATTCTTATGAATTAAGTTAAGTGAAAGGAGCAGTTCATGCAGAATCCTTGGTGAACTTGCATCCCCTCCCTTACTGTCCTGCTAGATTGACGGTGAGGACACTGTCTACCAGCTGAAGCTCCAGGCCATCATCTCTCTGCCAGGAGACCCAGCCTCTCTGCAGGGCATCCCTGTGAGGTAATATGGAAGAAATTTACCCCTACATTTGATGGTAAAATGGAATTATTATTATCAGGCCTATATGCTATATAAATATAATAATGGTGGAAAATATCTTAAGAACGCAGGTTGCTCCTCTTCTGTGGATGTGGAGCCAGAGTATCTACAGGCCAGAGACAGAGGTCAAAGATAAGGGTGCACTGATGTCAGTGTAGGCACAAGGCCAGCTGCATATGATTAAAAGTGCGTCTCAAATGATGATTTCTGGCCGGTGCACTGACGTCAGCATAGGCATTAAGTGTGTCTCAAATAATGATTTCTGGCCGGTCCAAGCTAACTAAAGACAACTGAGTAAACATTCTGTGTGTGCGGGAAAACCAAATTCGGAACAAGGGTATTGATAGCATTCTTTGATGGCTAGTATGGATATATAGGCAGGGGTCTTAAACATCTCTGTCAGACCAACTCGGCTTTGCTCTTACTTGTTTGTGAGTAATAAGTCTTGTCATTCTTGCTCCGGTCTCCTCGAACTTTCTTGTTTAAGTTTTAGTGTTAAATGCGGTTTATCTACCACACTAACACCGCAAGTCACAGATTCGAAGGGCCCCCCAAGGACAAATGGCTAACTTGCGCCACGATATGGTCTGGATTGGTTGCCTGTAATGACTTTATTTTTATGCATGTCGCCCCTTAGGTTTACGGTGGAATGTAGGTCATCAGCAGATGGGTCAGATTCAGTGAGTCTGGAGGTCGTGAATCCAACCCTGGTCAGGCCTGTCCAGACCACAGAGCCCCCTCTGGTCATCCAAACAAAAATCGCCACAGGTTGTACTTTAAAAAATAACTAATAATAGAAGCATATATACCAGGTGAATCAACATTTTTTTTATTATATAGAGGAGATATGATGTTCTTCACTAAACCAAGATGAAATTTGGGAGTAGTAAAGCATACAAAGGTATAATCGAAATAGTATCAGAAAAGCTTCACGTTAAGTGACACGCACTACTCCATCTGTAGAGAACAGAATTATTATTATTATTATTATTAGTTATATGATGCACACATCTAGCACTGGACTAGCCTTCGTGTTCTAGTTCTGTGTTAGCATCTCTGTTAGCATCTTGCTGGAATGCTAATTCTTTCCAGTTCTAGTCCTGGTTTCTAGGGTTAGGTGGACAGGGTTGGGTTTTTAGAGTTGGCTCCCTAGCATTAAGTTGGTTTAATAGTTTGGGGTTCCTAGGTTTGCAGTCCTAGCCTTAGGTTTTCAGGTTGTATTCCTAGGGTTTTTTCAAAGGTGAAATATATCAATATTCCATCTTCTGCTTCCAGACGCCTCTTTCACAGAGTTCCTCCCCGAGCTCCACCGGCCCCTGAGCTCGCTCCAGGGGCGGCCCCTGCACCTGCAGGTCAGGGCCCTGGGAATGGGCTCCAGGCTACTGGTCCACTACTGCCTGGCCTACATCCAGGACCCCCACCCTGCCTGGACGCTCCTGTACCATGGGTGAGGGGGGATTCTGGTGGTCCTGAGCATGACAAGTCCTCACACCCTCCATTTGACAGTTTCCTACATTTACAATGCAGACACTTTTATCTTAAGTTTTTAAACAGGTCTTCATCTTGCTCTAGGATGCCTGCAGGGAGTCTGGACATTAAGAATCGTTAGAATGAGCTGGGGGTCTAACCCCCATTCTTGTTGGCTTCCAGGTGTTGGAGCCAGACCCCTCTAGGCCTGAGCCAGCCAACCCCCTCCGCCCTGAGAATCACCGTCCCCCACTTCATGGGCTTGCCCCCTTCCTTCCAGCCCCCCAGCCGTGGACCTTCTGATACGAAGGATCCTGAGGTCTCTCTCTCTTTCCATAACACACATATATTGTCTGGTTTGAGATGGCGGAGGGCCACTTCTGACCTGAAATGTGTTGGTCCTGCAGGTGTTCTTCCTGTGCGACAGCCAGGTGTGTTCCGATGCCGCCGACTGCTCTCTTCACTGTACCGGCTGTGAGTCACGCACACGATTAAGCTGTATTATTCACATGTTGTCCTGACAGTATTTATATTCATTAATAATTATGCTATTACAATACTAATACTAATAATTGGTATACAACACAGTAGTGTATTTGTTTTTGATGTGTCACACGGAACGGTAACTTTAAAATAAAATGGTGGTTTTTAAAGTCTCACAAATTCCATATTATCAACCAATAACAAATGATTTCTTATGTTGTCTTTGTAATTTAATCAGCTCTGTTCTTGTCTTTAAAGTATAGTCATGTTTTCATGTTACTTTGGAAACTGATATGTTGGCTTGGGAATTAAGACAATGAAGGTGGTTGTACTTAGACTAGGGAGGTCCAGTCACTGCACCACACAAACTGACAACAGCCCTTCTCTCTCCCCAGGACCAGCACTACCATCATAAGAAACTTTCAACTGTAATAACATCATGTAAAGACATGAAAGTGAATGATGTAAATAAAGATGTGACGCTAGAGGATTGCCTAAGAGTTTTTTTTTTTTTGGTAAAATATTGAATCATTGTACCTTTATTATTTTTTTTTTTTTCAGAAATTACTAAGTGAGAAGGTTGTCTACTGACTGTAAGGGACGACTTTTTGGACTGTACTGACTGACTGGAAGGGACTTTTTTATTTTATTTCAACAGAACACAAACACAGTTTAAGAACAAACAGGATAAAGTCAAACTTGATTCTCGTTTGCTAAGGAATGTAGCCGGTACACCATTGTAGCCCATACACCTTTTAAGGACATTTTTTACGGACAGAAGAATACCTGAGTAAATAGAGCATGATCATGGAAAGATATAGGCAGTAAAGTTACCATGCATACATTCAATGAGACAATAGGTGTACATGATTCTTAAAGGAAAGCGTTCACATCATTGGTAGTAAATACAAAGGTTGGGGAGTCACCATCGTGGAGAGTTTAGGATTGACCAAGGCAGGAGAGACCAAGGTAAATTACAATACACTATGGGAAGTGGACATGTCAGCAAGAGAGTTAAAGGAATCAATAACCAAGTCAGTCAATTGGCCTCAGTATAACACTCTGTGGCTACAGTGGCAATGTAAATGCTAACTATCCAAGAATGCCTAGAAATTCCTTTTCAAGTTACTAGTAATGAAAACAGGGTGTAAATAATTTGTATGTAATTTTCTAGTTATGACTAATATTTCCAAAACAACCAGGAAGAGATAAGAGTGTGAATCTATATTCACATGTTAATCATTAAAATAACATCCCTCCACATTTACCTTTTTATTACCAAATGTGAACTATAATTAACATCTTTTCCATAAAAAAGGCTCATGTCACATTGCACTATTTAAATGAAAACAACTCTTTAGAGCATGACCTGACCCTCGAACTATCACATTATTAATTTCTCACATGTGCAGTTTTAAACTTTAAGAATACCAACTGGAATGTTGAGTGAACGACGGTGCAAGACAACAAGGCAACAAAAAAAAGGGTTTAAAAAAAACACTTGGACCTATTCAAAGTTGTTTAAGAGGAGGAGATGACCAAACGGTGGTGGATGGGAAGAGGAGGAGCTCAGTAAACACTGATGTTTTGTGGGATGAGCTGGTGGGTCCTGTGTTTCTTCTGAAGTCCCATGAGGATCCCAGCAGCCACCATGGTTGCTACCTGTGGAAGGTGAACCAAAGTAGGGGGAGAAGGAGAAGCGGCGGTCAGGGAGACCATAGGATAGGCGGTGAAACCTGCTCCTACATGCAAACCAAAGGGGTGAGAAAGTGAGGAGGAGCAGAGTTAGGCCTCTGCCAGCAGGTGGGGTTCCATGGTGGTGAGGAAGACACCATCACCAGGATAGACGTAAGGGTGGAGGTGGGGCTGGGCTTGGGTGCCAGAGATGGAGACCACAGACTGGGTGAGCTGGATGTAGCGAGGGGACGCAGTCATCTTCAGAATTTTGTACCGAGCCAGACTACACAGTAGAGAAAGGAGCTGGATGGGTTGGTGGGGTGGAGGAGTGGGAGATGGAGGGGTTGGGAGTAGGAGGAGGTGTGAGGAAGTTGTGTGTATTAGGTAGTTGAGAAGAAGAAAAAGAGTGAGGAGAGGAATAAGGCGATGGGAGGGGAAAAGACACGAGAAAACGAATCCAGGTGTAATTCCATGTCTCAAAAAAATTGAACGGCTTAAAGTCCATCAATCCAAACGTTTAATTTATTAACACATTTCCCTGTTTTTGTCCCTGGATTTGGGCGACCAGGGACTTTTAAATGAATTTCTTCTCCCACACATGAAAAGTGGGGATCCGACATTGCAGGTTGCTCTTTTAACAGACAAGGTGTTCTTACCAACAGCATTGCATTGCCGTAGAAGATGCCCATGGCCAAAGGAGGTTTGGCTGAGAAGACGTCCTGCAGAACAGTAGGACAGGGCTGGAAAGAGAAGGCATTCAGCAGTCTGTCTAAAGGTAAATTTAAGAGCTATAATTTGGGTGTAATGTATTAGGGATACCACAGCATTTTGTCAGCTGTGAAATGCTCCATGAGTATATCCGTTGTGGTTGACTGCACCTGCCTCTGTATGAGACTATGAGACTTTCTCGGCATCTCAAAACTGATGTTTTCGGGGAACCATCTATTCTGTTAATCACATTCTTGAGGTTTCTGGGGGTTTATTTTCTAATTCTTGCTATTTTTGCTCTTTCTTTACAACTCTGGAATCCTACAGCACCTTCTAAAACAATTCAAATGTGGGTGTTCATGTGGACAAAGCGGTAGGTTTGCAACCAAATCAAAAAGTACTGCATTTTGCTTTGATTCAAAGCCACGATTATGGCGGAAATGAAGTGGTAGAAGTGCTAGTGTATCGTAACTATTTGAATTTCACCTGTGTAAGTGTGTTACAGACATTATCCACAAGTATTGTAATGTTACTCAAGTAATGTCTATTGACCACAATTTTTTTGTTTATTACATACAGTACATTTCATTTTGGACTGAAGCACTGTATAAAGTAAATAAACCCTAAACTAGCTTTATTCACTTATTCACTTTTTTGAACAGATTACGTTTCTTTTAATACAAGAAGTTTCCTACTTCCCGCCTAAAAGATTGGCGCATCCGGCAGAACCATCCTTTGCCAACCATTATATTAAACAAAAAACATCACCAATTTTCTTTGGTGTATTACAGACATGAAGTGGTAGCCTGACATGTTAGTGTAATAACACTAGTGTTAGTCTAAAGGCAAAAGTGTTATGTCACTTGTGTTTGTCTACTTACCGACATGAAGCGCTCAAGAAACCCTGAGGTATCAGGGCAGATGTGGGAGATGGGATCCAAGCCCACCACTCCTATGGCTCCACAGCAGTTCATCTGCAAAAACAACAAGAACAATTAGAATACAAAACAATCACTAAACCTAGTGCTAACCCTGGTACTTACCCAAGTACACCCCTCTAAGGCCCCGTCCCATTAGCCCTAGATTTGTAACCAGACTACGCCAAATGGATTGATTTGCATTTGCTCAGCATATCCATCTGGGAACCTTCCATTGGAGAACTTTTGGGAAGGGGCAAAAATACTGGTCTATCACCATCTATGTTGGTGATAAACGGGCCAAATCAACCAATCAGATTAACAAAGCGTATGACAGTAACAGAGCGTTGAGGCAAAGCATAGCTCAGCAAGCAAGCAACATGTCGGTAAAGGATGTTTGATAAAACTTGCTTGATAGCTACACTCATCTCATCCGTGGAAACCGCCATGTTGTTTAGACTGAACAGTCGCTTCTTGTTGCGTCACACCTAAACCCGCCTCAAAGCCAACACTGTTTGTTTGGCGAACGGCTCCAAATTTTCTTCATCGCAGGTTACCAGACTGATCGGTGAGTAAATACAATGGAGCTCGCGAGATCAGGATTGTCTCACGAGGCTACTAGATTTGAGCCCCAGCCCTAGAATTTGGGTGTGGCCGTGGAGGGGTAGGGTGTTCCAATACTTAGGGAGCAAGAGGGAGGGCCTATTTTCCCTTAATCATTAATTTTCCCTCCCTATCATCCCTTGGCAGCTAGCCAGCACTTAGGGAGTATCACAAATTACCCAGGGTACCTTGCCAACTCAGCAAGTGGAAATTTTCCCATGTTTCTCGAACAGTTATACATTATGTTAAATATTTAACCAACGACTGGATTTAACTATGCAATCTGAATGTGTAGGTCGTTCGACACAAGGGTCACATTTTCAAACGTGAATGAAAATAGTAGTAGGCTTCTGCCTGTAGTGTAGACACGTCAATGCTGCGCATGACGTAGGGGAGCATGATCGCTACGCTAATTTGCATAATATGAATTATAGTGGTGTCCCATTTCATAGGAAAAGATCTTCAATCTCAATTCCCTCTTTGAGGGGACTTCACAAAGAAGGGAACTCAAAGCAAGTTCTCTTTAAGGGGAGAGTAATGAGACGACAACAACCGTACCCTAATACCAATCCTAAAACAAAACCCTAATAGGAAACCCAAAAACCTATCCCTAATTGGAAACCCTTACCCCACTACCAAACCATAGAACGGAAAACCAAACCAAACTAACCCTCAAACCTGACCCTAATTGGAAGCCAACAATCTACAACAAACACTTAGTCATCAAAACAAATCCCAAACACCAACAATAGTCAGAAACCCTCGACCCAAACTTAGGGTTGGGGTTAGGGGTTCCAAGGGATTGTGTTTGAAGGTTTCGTTTTAAGTTCTAGAGTTAGGGGTTCTTATTGGAGGGGTTTGAAGGTTTGGTTCCCAGTTCTTGGCTTAGGGTTAGGGGTTCTTCGTGGAAAATGTAATTATATTAAGTAATATAATTGGGGACTTGAATGTAGTAGTATTGTAGTATTAGTGTGCGTATTCATGTAATAGTATTGTAGTATTATGGTAGGTATAATGGGTTATTACGTACCGTGTAGTGGATCACCCTGAGGGTCCATCCAACCACGGGGTCTTCAACGGTGATGACGTAGAACGTGTACAAGTATACGTAGAACTCAGCCAGACGGGGTTCCACCTGCAGAAGAACCGCCATCAGACCACCGTCCCATCCGGGAACCATTTCACTTCAAACGTACTTCATCTTTAAAGAGTAGTACGGCGTATCACAAGACTAGGACATGGTAGTATAGCATCACCAACTCAGCAGGCTCCAGGCACTTCACCTTTAATAATGGCTATTGTAAAGATGAATAATGTTAATATTGTCATTATCTCCTGTCACAGTGAACACAGACTCACACATACATACACACAATCTTACCTTTTCTCGTTGGACGTAGAGGGCTAGCTGGGCTGCCATCAGGATGGCCAGCAGAACACAGAACTGTGAGTAAGAGGGAGGAAGATGAGCTACAGTATGGGCCAAGCTTGTTCTGTCTCAGTACGCTCACACACACACACACAAGCACACGCACACGCACACGCACACACACACACACTATAGTCTTGTGTGCATAGCTGGTTGCTGGGGAGTTGCAAGGTGAGGCTGGATAGTTGAGTGTTGCTCGGCAAGGGTTGTTTGCTGATGGCTGCCAGGTAAGGCTGGTCGCTGGGGGAGGTGTGGCAGGGGAGGGTTGCTAGGTGATGGTTGCTAGGTGAGGCTGGTTGCTAGGCAATGATCGATAGGTGGCTGATGTTTCCTGGTTGAGGGTTGTTATGGGATGGTCACTAGGTAAGGTTTGCCATATGAGGGTTGCCAGGTGATGTTTGCCAGGTGACAGTTGCAAGGGGAGGCTGGCTGCTAGACAATGGTCTCCGGGTAATGGTGGCTAGGTGAGGCAGCATGTGGTGCATCTCACCGAGGCCAGAGAGGCGGTCTGCTTAATGCAGCCGCCAAGGTCTCCAGTGAGCGCCACGATTAGCATCACAATGCCAACCGCTATCATCACATTCTCCCCTAAGATACAGAGAAATAGAGAGAGATTTTCTTATGACAAAAATACTTGTATATGTTGCAGAATAAAATACCAGAGCAGTGCTGCAGACAGATACTCACCAGTCACGAGAGACTCATCTGGGTAGCGAACTCTCAGCCACACACCGACGATCAGAAAGGCAAGACCCGCCACCTGTCAGTTAATAAATCATCCAACTTTATTTGTATAGCACTTTTCATGCAAGCAAAAATAACACAAAGTGCTTAATACAATCCCCCCCTCCTTTCACTATGAAAACCTAGACCACATCAGGTTCACTATGACAACCCAGACCACATCAGGTTCACTATGACAACTCAGACTGTAATCTTTGCAATTGTTATTACTGTCCTGTTATTTCCTTGTGATTCATAACATTAAGGAAATAAGGTATGCCAGGTGTACAGTGCTTGTACAACCACACTGTGTTACGCAAGCCTAGGCCTACTCTAAGTAAGTGTGGCTTGCTTAAAAACCAAAAACTGACTTGGATTCCTTATTCAGTTAAATGATTGCATATTGATGATAATTTGCATCATTTAAGTATCGTTACCCTTAATGTGTGACTCATACTTACAGTGTACAAGAGGTTGAAAATCATAATGACGGATTTACAAAGTATGCCACATACGCCCATGATGAATCCCTTTGAGATAGTCTGCGGAATGTTACAAAACAGTTACACATTTTCACACATCTTCCAGGTATTTTGGTATAATAAAGCAAAAACATAACATACCTGCTGAGGAGGCTGCTGGCGATTCCTTACGAGTCTCAAACTAAACTAAGGTGTGTGCGTTTCTAGCAAAACCGCAATTCCCTCCCACTGATCAAATGCAAGTATTTCATTGGCTGAAATGTCAGACCGGAGGGTGAGGGCACTGGAATATAAGAGATGGGTGATTTCCGCGGAATCGAAACTTATGCAGAGAAGTGAAAGTAGGAAGAACAAAGCAAATCCGTTCTTGACGGTTGTATTATTTGAGAAACGAATGTGATAAAATGCGTGTGTGTACATGTGTCTTCTGTAATAAAAACTGGGGACTTGTAGTTTGTCGGTCCATACATCAACAAATTATGAAGAAAATATTATTTCTGAAATGACAAGAAAGGACCCATTTACGTTTTGAAAATTCGTAGGTGTTAAGAATGAATTCTTATTTATTCTTAACACCTACTGTAGTACAATATGGTGAGGTAGGACATCATGCCCAATGGGCATGTATTTGTCAAAAAACAGCCAAAGTATCTACCGTAATAGGGAGTATATTGTATTTATAGCCTATTGTTTAAGATCGGCCATGCCTGCTTATGCTATAGCCTATAGCATAAGCAGGCATGGCCGATCTTAAACAATGGTTCAAAGTGAAATCATAAAAGAAGTGAAGGAACATAAAGTGTTCAGTGTGCTTGCCGATGCAACAAAAGATCTGCAAAAAAAGGAACAAATGTCTATAGTATTACGATATTATTACAATCGTGAAAGTTTCTTGTGTTTCCAAGCAGTTGACAGCCTAAATGCAGATGGTCTCAGTCAAATGATTATCAGCTGTTTAGAGAGCTGTGGTCTAGAAGACTACAGGAATAACCTTGTGGGACAAGGGTATGACGGTGCAGCTGTTATGAGTGGCAAGCGTTCTGGTGTGTGTACAAGAATTCAAAGAAATGCCAGATTTGCTTTTTATGTTCACTGTAATGCGCATTGCTTGAATTTGGTTCTTGTTGATGCTACTAAAGCAGTGCCAGAGGTGGTTGACTTTTTTTTGCACTTTTGCAGCAGCTCTATAACTATATCAGGCTCGTATGTGCATATGAAATGGCTTTCTGTTCAGAAAGAGCTGTACCCACAACAGCAGCCCAGGGAGCTACAAGCATTGTCAGACACACGATGCCTGAGTGTTTCCTGGCCTGACCTCCGGTGAGTACACACACAGTGAGGTCAGGCGTCCCGCTCTGGGATTCATGGTGGAGCCTCAGCGGTGCGCCTCTCTCCGCCCCCCTGCAGGCCCTGGCTGTGTGCAGGCTGAGCCACTGCGTGGCCCTGTGGCAGCATCTCACCTCGCTCAAGTCCCAGAACATGATCAAGAGGCTCAAGAGGGTAAGGCGGCCGCTCAGCACTGACGCACATACACACCACACCAGTACGGGCTGGAGAAAGTCATGTGGTCAGATGAATTCAGATTCAGTAATCATCCCACAGGAAGTTGCGTTGCACAGCCATTGCTGAACAATACAATATGAGCATAAGCTTGAAACACAAGCAGTTATTGTTTGATACCACATTAAAACTCAAGTTTTATACATTCATATGATGTACTGCGGCATGTGTGCAGGATCCGTTCGCGGCGTTCCCCGGGGACTACAAGCTGCCTCTGAGCGACGAGGACCGCAGGCTGCTGTCGGGCTTCTTTGTGAAGTCCGTCGCTGACGGCTTCCTGCTGGAGATGCACGAGTTTCTCCTGCTGGAGCTGAAGAACCCCCACGCCCCCGACAAGTACAGGCCGGACTGGGGGGGAGCGGCTCCTGGTCACTCTGGGAATTAATTACTTTTCTAGATAGATACACACATGTATCTATGCGTCAATTTACTGTTTGTGTGTGTGTGCGTGTGCGTGTGCGTGTGCGTGTGCGTGTGCGTGTGCGTGTGCGTGTGTGTGTGTGTGTGTGTGCTGGTGTATAGCAAATATAGGACATGGGACATTGCTTTCCAAGTAGCCAGTGGATACATGTGTGGTGTGCTTTCTTCACGACCTCTTGTCATTTCAGGCTGAACGTCACAGTGGTGTCCTACATGGAGAGCAAAGACCTGGATGTTTCTCCTGAGGTGGAAGACTTCCCAGAGGAGATCTGCCTCTCCCACTACATAGAAGCTTGGAAGTTCAGTGTGGTCTTCAAACAGCAGTCAGAGATCTTGACGTTGAAGTGATCGATCAGGGATATCTTTCCTAGAACAGCCAGATGATATTTTCGTGCTATTTTGATATGTGCTTATTATGATGAACAGTGAAAGGAAGAAAAGAAAGAGAAAGCATGCATGAGAGATGTGGTTGGTTTGACCTGCAGCAAGCAGTCAAACAGGAGTGTAGCATGAGTACAGCTTCCAAAATATATATTTTTGTTTTGTTCGAAATTTAGAAATTTAGAAAGATTTGTTCTTGGTTCTTTCGTTTCCTTCTTTAGCAGGACAATTATACTGAGCTGTTTGGTGAGCGAAATCTGTTATTCTTTTACACAGTATTACAATGTGAGGATCTCTTGTTTAAATAATTATGTGAGTGCTGCAATGTTTCTTTCTTTAAAATATTAATGTAAAATATTATATATATTTTTTGGAAATATTCAACTTTTAAAGTATTATTATTATAATGGGAGTTAATGGGAGGACGGCATATCCATCCGCCGATTCTCTTACACTTCATCTACTTCAGACTTTGCAATGTCATTTATAATTTTTCTGAATCAACAGTTTAATTTCATACCTGCTTCTTATTTTTTCAGTTGGTTGTGGCTAGAATTCCACCCGCTCTAGCTCAAGGTTGTTATCACAAACGCTAACTATTTCGGACATTGCAGAGCCTAACAACGTCAAAATTTAACAGTTACAGTATTTCTTGTTCATTGGTGCGATTAAAATGATTAATCGATTGAAAATATGATTGTTATATATCGGGCGTTTGTGTGTGGAGACCCCCTATTTATATGCCTAGACACTATGTGCTTCTTACATATTCTGTGTACTTCCTGTAGAAGCTAAATGCTAACAACAATGCTTAAAAACTATCTATTTCAGGTCATGCACACAAACAAGAGGTCATACAAAAGCTGTGACTCCACGGAGTACAAAGGTTTAAGCCTCATCGTTTTGTGAGCATGAAAACCGTACAATTCTGACGTGTCCTATATGGGCAGGTTTGTAATAATTTGTTGCAAAATGTTGCAAATTCAACATCTGCATTCTTTCTTCTCTATACATAGTGCACGTCAATATTGCTGTTTCGTGCCACTAGCTAGCCTTTTAGTGAGATCAGAGAGTGTTGAGAAGGACAGTAAGAATACATACACAGTAATAATACATAACATACCTTTGGTAAGATGGATATAAGAAGAGAACCGCAGTGAATTCAACCCGGTCCACTTGACATCGGGTAGGTGCATGACAGTGTTTTGGTAGTTGTGCTACAATAATGGCCCCATATGGGCCTGCCAACAAAAACAGAGAAGGAGAAATCAAATGACGCTTATTGCTTAAATGACTTGTATCCTGCATAGGCAATAGTCTTTCTGTGTGTATAAGGAAGAGGGAAACACAAATACACATATACATATATATATGTATGTTTATGTATATATATGTATATGTATATATATGTACATATATATAGATATATATATATATATGTATATGTATATATATATATATATATATATATATATACAGTCCCCTAATGAGAGCAGGCAGTGTGGGGAAGTGGAAGGCAATGGATTGTAAAGTGTGGTAGTGGGTGGGGGACAAAAGCGCAAACGTACGCAGGAAAGTTTCTCAAAGTGAAGCGTCGACATAAATTGGCATTCAGGCCCGAGTCCGCCTAGGATCTCTGCCCCCCAGCAAGAGGGAGCTTAACACAAGAGCTGGGGGGTATCACACACATTCAGTGTGTATTACACATTGAATGTGTGTAATACTTGCTTGTTTCATACTTGCTTGCTTGTTTAATATAATATTTGCTTTGTTTCTATGAATCATTATGCAGCCAGTTTGTATGCACAGGACTTGTAGGAGAACTTAAAAGAAATGGCTTGCTAAAATCGATCATCAAGTGTCTATAGCTTATATCAGCCATCTCCAGCGACTCAATATGCATATTAGCAGACCCTCTCCTGACCCAAAGGATGGGAACTACTGATGTACACTGGGTCTGGTTGGTCAAAAAATTCAAAAAAGCATATAATTTGTATACTAAATTATTACCTGGCTAGTCAGTCCCTGCCACTACCAAACCAATGCCATATAAGGAAATGTCAGTGCAGTCAGGGCCACTCAAGCCAGCGTAATGCCTTTCCTGTTGCTCAAATAACCAGTTCTTATATAAAACAGTACAGTGGTTCAAAACCTGCCCAGGCTGCTTATTCATGGAGCCGTTTTCACTTAGCCAACAATGGTTGCGCTATTGCTATTTTTGTTTATCCACTATTATGCACTGCTTTTGTTTTAACATAGCAGTCACTCAAGACTCAATTTTAATAATTGATGCAGATTTCCAGTAAGAAACCAGTCGGAAGCCAGTTGCCACTATTATGCATTCAATTCATAAACCAATTAGGGATTATGTTTTAAGAAGAGTTATAACATGAATCAAAGTGCTACCTGGTTAAGATGATTTGGCTTGGATTGTGAGCCCCTCTTCAACTCTTTTAAGGAGAAAGCACATCAAAGCATCTTTCAGAGATGGCAATAATTGAAGATTTCACTCTAGAAATAAAATGGCATGTGTTTTTCTTGGTGTATCTGTGGGCATGTATAGAACCTGAGTCACAACAAATACACACATCTCACAAATGTCAGCAACCTCCTGATGAAAAGTTCGCCTCATTTATTTCAGCTTTTACATTATGTATTACTCGAGCACCATTATGCAGAAAGTATTCATGTTTAGTGCACTTGCTTTGGAAATGACTGTGGTGACGTCAATCTCTCAATGCAATCGTAATACCTACCACTAGATGGCGGTCTTTGACTTTCTAGTAACTATGGGGCGATTGCTCCGAGCTTTATTGCCTGTGGGTCTTGGG
>JAOPJL010000088.1:3606571-3616701 GCA_027123545.1 Trisopterus esmarkii | reverse complement strand
GACAGACAGACAGACAGACAGACACACAGAGAGACGAGCAGACAGACAGACACACACACACACACACACACACACACACACACACACACACAAACTATATATAAAAAAAGTCAAAACTATTTACTCTAATAAATGAATAGAAATAAAACAACATAACATTTCATTCCTTGTTGAAACTAAATCCACCAACGTGTTCTCTGGGCCTGCTGGTTATTTGCATGCCCGGTTGGTCGGATAGCTGCACCTGCGCAGGAGTGGCCTAGAGGCTTATGACGGCGACCACACCAGCCATTCTTCCTCTCTGGCATGGTGCATTGTGATGCACAATTGTGTTGTTCAGACCACACCGAAAGCGCAGCTGAGCCAACCTTTGTATCAAAGCTCACCGGCACAGTCGACTAGAAACAAATCACCTTCAGAGCACGGAAGCAGAACTCAAATGGTTATCGTAATATGAGAGTCAAAATTTATGACACAATATTTACGGAGTTTCCCTGAAATCACCGGACTTCCTGGTGACCTCATATTTCGGTCTGGTGCAGCCTTCCCGAGCCTTAAGGTGACACAAGCGGAGTTAACGGTTAACCGGTGACCGAAATAGTCACCAAAAGACACACATTATAATCAAGTGTTTCACCTAGAATATCCTTCAGCCCTGATGGTATGCAACAAAGTGATCACAAGGAGAGGGTGACTTAAATAAAGTGCATTTATTGCATAAAAATTAAATATGAACTTTGCAAAACATATCACATCATGAACACAGTAGAGTAGTCAAAATTCCTCTATAATCACATTTGAATTGCATTCCTTATTCTTTTTAACATTCAAATTATATATTCTCAAATTTAGCCATTACATTGACATTCACTCTACGCCTTCGTTTTTGGTGTGATTGTATTGCGTCAAGTTATCGCGGCCTTATATATATTTTTTTTTTAAATGTTGGCCTGATGGCAGGCGGGCCAGGCCTCTACAATTAGAGAGGAAATGCTGCACTTTACACTTTAAAATACATCCACCGGGGAGTATGGAGTAACAGTCACAAATGTAAACAGACTTCAACTACCTAAACGCCAACCATTCCTCCCATTCTGTCTCAGAAACCATTCCTATTTGGTCATTAAACTTGCTACTTTGTGAGTGGATTCAGAACCCTTTCATGATGACGTAAGCCGGTAGGGGTTCTTGCCCAACGCTGTGGATTAAAATAATCTACTGAATGACTGAATAATAAAAGTATGGCTGACCCAGGGTGTTTGAAGTAGAGGGCCTCCTGAAGTACCTGCATCCACATGACCCTTGCTGCTCTCCCCTTTCCTCTCAAGCCAATCCCAAGGCGCACAGGAGCACAACTGTGCACAAGGATTTGTAACAGACTCACTAGCCGTTTTCTTTCAACCAAGTGTCAGAAATACTGTACAATATTTACTCATGTCTTATTCCCATAATTGAGTAATTAATTACATGAGCAAACAGGTGAAGGTCAAAGTGCATCGCTTTAGAAATATAACACAAGAGGAAAACAGGATAAAGAAATGGGTGGAGAGGAGAGGGATGAGCCGAAGGGAGGAGTCAAGAGAGACGTCACGGTAACAACCACATCGGACCATACATCATCTCTCTGATAACGCACACTGCCCCAGACACACATGAATACACAGAAGAGTACAAAACAAATCCAGCGACGTATCAAAAGGAGAGCCCTGTGTGTCTGTTGAGCCGGAGTTAGACGCCCTGTTGATCTGCCCAGACGGAGATCCCAGACTAACCACCCACCGGTCTGGGACTAGGGTTAACCATCTGAAGCCCTGACGCACGCGGGAATGGAACCAGACACCTCCATACTTTCAAGTGAACCGGTTTAACTGCCGAGCAACAACATGGAAGGCATACTGGTTAGCAGTCAACCCTCAGAGCTGAATCCACTGGGCCCACCTGGGAGAGGCCTGTCAGAGCCATAGATAGTCCTTTGTATGTCGGTTTTAGTCATCTGTAAAAAAAAAAAAAACTGATTTTCCAGCATTGTCTTTCACCGCATGCTGCGTTTGGGCGGCATCATGGATGGCCCTCAGATTTTTGAGGACCTTCCCCATCGCCGTCTCCCAACAGTAGCCGGCGCTCTGGTGGTACCTTGGTTCTACATGCTTTGTTCTGTACCTCGGTTCATCCTGATCATCTGTTCATCTGAGGACCGGGACCCCCCGACGATCCCCATCATCCAGTCCACCCCGCGGTGCTTTGTCCGTCTGCATCATGGTGGATGGGGTCTGGGAGGGAGGGGATGTTAGGATCCTGAGGACTTTCATTTCCCATCGGGGGCACCCTGGGGGGCGTTGAGGCACGCGGCGCGCGTCAGGAGGCCTGCTGCTCGGGGTGGCTCTTCAGCCGGTGGAACTTGACGCTGGTGAGCTTCTCGAAGCGCTTGCCGCAGTGCTGGCAGGTGAAGCGGTACTGCTCCTCCGTGCGGTGTTTCTTCATGTGCCAGTTGAGCGACGCGCGCTGCCGACACTGGTAGCCACAGACCTCGCACCTGCAGACAAGACAGGGGACGGCGCCCTGTGAATGTTATCATATTCCCTTTGTTCCGGTCCAATGAACAATAGGAATATGACTGAGGTGGAGTGGCTAGCTTCACTGACTTAGGATGGAAATTAGACTTTGGCTATAATCCTGTATATTTACTTTTTTTTCATCAATATAGTTTGTCCCTTTGTGAAATAAATAAATAAATGAGGGTACATCTAAAGAATATATATTTCTACAGATCTGAGTGGTTGCATTGTTTCATTGGTTCTTTCATTGTCACTCCTTTGATGAGAGTACGAAAAACGGAGAAACCGAGAACTTTCACAAAATGTCTCTAAATTGGGAACTTATTTCAGAATCAGTGATAAAACGCCATAGATTACCGTGTTGACGATCACATAAGACAAACGTTTAAAACAAAAAAAAAAGGTTGGTTCTGCGTTCACCGTTTCTCTTTAAGAAGGTGTTTTTCCACTGAGTGTAGTTATCTGAGGGCGTGGGCGTGACTCACTGCAGGGGCGTCTCCCCGGTGTGCGTGCGCCGGTGGACCTCCAGGTGATTCTTGCGTTTGAACGACTTCCCGCACGTCTCACAGATGAAGTCCCGGACCCCTGCAGCACCGCATCACAGCAGAAGGTTAGGGAGACTCCAAACCATTTTCTAAAAGGTTGTCCGACAACGCTACAGTATTAAGGCCTTTTTCCCCCCGTTCAAAGTCAAAGTCAGCTTTATTGTCAATATTTTTTTCACAGGTAACAGAAAGACAAAGGAATCGAAAAGACGTTTCTCACTATCCCACCGCGAGAGTTCACAGGCACAACAGATGAAGACAGGACATTTCCTAACACTAAAGTAAACAATAAAGTGCACAACAGATAAAGACATTTAGTAATCCTAAAAAAAAACGATCAAATATCATAAAATATATGACAGATGTAAGAGTCTACTATGTATATGTAAGAAAGTAGCGGGAAAAAAAAGGTTTCTGTAGTTGTAATAGCGCAAAACGCAAATATGTGAATCCATCAGCGGCGACCGGTCAGAGAGATGCTTGTACACATTGGATCAGCACCGTGTGGACATGGACTCTGGTAGGCCGGGTAACGACGGGTGAAGCGCACCTGAGTGGATGATCATGTGACGGTGCAGGTGGTTGGACAGGTAGAACTTTTTCCCGCAGCCCGGGTGGGGGCAGACCTTGGTCCTCCCCTTCCGGTGCACCAGGTTCACGTGGTTCTGCAGAGAAGAAGAGTTCACTCCTCACTATTCTGCATCAGAACCATCACTCCTCACTATTCTGCATCAGAACCATCACTCCTCACTATTCTGCATCAGAACCATGACTCTTCAGCATTATAACTAACTTTTTACTATTCACCACTAGAACTTATTTACTATTCACCATTAGAACTCTAATCACTTTTTAGTACAAAAAAAAAAAAAAGTTCTAATGCTGAATAGTATTCAGCCTTCAAACTCTTTACTATTTATCTTTATAACTATCACTCACACTTAGCATTAGAGCTCCATAACTCTCCGATACTATTTACAAAGGGGTTCCTTTATGTTAACATGGAGTGGGAACTCATTGGCCGCATGAACACAAGGGTAGTAGAAAAGTCTTCATCTGCTCATCATCGCTAGACTTCAGAGCGTGAAGAGCGGTCCCTGGATTGCACGCTGCTTTTGCTTCCTTTGTGACAAACTCAACAAACGGACTGAAGAGGCCATCCAGGCATTCCCTAGCTTCAATCTCAACGATCCACCTGGCTGTTAGCCAATCAGGAAGCATGGGGAGCATTCTTGGTTTTTCGCCGCATTCGTTGGAAGATTTCAAGATTATGAATCCGAGACAAAGCTGCTTGGCAACCTCGAAGGAAGTCTGCAAACACTCTGGGCTCAATGCTATGTTTTGATCTTAACATTGGCAATGAGCTGAGCATATATCTGAAGGCTTTAGCAATCATTAAGGAGCATCCATATCTTTCTTCCAGGATATCCCATGCTGAATGATTAGGCTGCATCTGTGCCTAACAGGAAGAACTCCTTCTGTGCAGATCCACCGACGTACTTGTCTCTAAGTGCTCTATCTGCCTGTGCTTCTCTTCTAAAGCGTTTAGTCTGGCATAATTTTTCCACTTCTGGTTGTGCAAGATCTGTCTGTTCTCAGCGTCACGGTCTTGAAGCTCTTGCTTCTTGTCAAGTTCCTTTTCCTGCAAGACCTTCAAAATGGACACGGGCTCTGGGCAAGGGATTCTGGGAAGGCACGCATGCGGGGAAGGGGGGGGGGGGCGGGCTCGCATGCGGGTGGGTGATCTTGGCGGGCGTAAAGGGGAGGGACAATTAAGGGTTACCTGGTAGCTGCTGATGGCGACGTACACCTGGCTGCAGCCGGCGTAGGGGCAGTGGAACATCTTCAGCATGCCGTCTGCCTCGATGACCGGGCCGCGGCGGCTTCTCCTGGACCTGCGGAGCGAGCCGCCCGTTAGCAGAGTCCGTCCCAGCGTCGCTTTAAGGGGATTTGTCGAAGAGTGTTTTTGGACGTATCGTACGACGTATGTGTTTGGGTGTTTAAATACCTGCAGAGGCTGCGGGGCCGCTCCCGCTCACAGCTGTCCTCCAGATGTTGGTCGGTGGGTTCCAGGATGTGTTTATCACTCAGACCTGCAGCGGGGGGGGACCACATCTCTGGTTAGGATTCATTACTCTTCCCGGTAATCCATTCTGCTCGAGGTCCCAGGGAAAACATGCCCCAGTGAGCTTGTAAGCCATGATAATTATCCGCCGTATCTATGTATCCAAATAAAATAAAATTTGAGGAACATGAATGAACATCTAATACATTACTAATCCTGACTCACTAACTAGTTCACCAACTAGTTGACAAACCAGCCGACGACGGTTCGATGACCGACCTGAGATGGAGTCTTCGTCCTCCTCGGCAGCCCTGAGCTCTGCGTCTGAGGGACACACCTGGTCGAAGGCCACGCCCTGGATGACGGTGCAGGTGACCTCCTCCACGGCCCCGGGAGCCACGCTGAGCTGGAGGCCCTCGGGGGCCAGCGCCCCGTAGCCTGGCCCCGTGATGATGATCAGCTGCCATAGAGAAAGACTGGGTGTGATTCGGTGATGAGGCCATAGAATTGCTGTGATTGGCAGGAATATTAGGCCCGCCCACTCGGTCTGAGGTTTGAGTTATAGAGGGATTAATAGACCTAATAAGAATAAGGCTTCGGAGGCGGGACTTATTCTTCAGAGGTCTATGTGATCAGGTATTTGTTGTGGTTGACTTGGTGCTTTTGTTTGAGTTTATATTTGTACTTGTTTTCCGTTGTTACACACGCATGCATCTTGAAAGGAGCAACTGTGACGTAGAAAATATATGATCGTTTTTAGAATGCTTTGTAGAGCAGGTGTGTGATATCACAGGACAATAAAATAACTAACCTCCGTGCTTCCGTGGTATTATAAAATGTAATAAAATAGAATATAAACACACCTACTATCTTACTAGGTCTATATAGCGTCTATATAAAGCGTCTATAAAGTGCTGCAATGTCACCATCGAAGCCATTTCATCTGATCTACCAACATACATTTAGACAATGCCATTTGTGAAGTCACTAGAGATCTGAATGACCGATCAACTTGTACACCTCGTGGTGAGAAAGGGCCCTTTAAACTAGCCATATTGTCGGTTACCTGAGGGCCGTCCAGCGATGACCTCTGACCCTGGATCTGGCAGCCGTCAATCATGGTCTGGAGCCCCTGGGAATCGAACAGCTCGGCATGCTCAGGCTCCGCCCCTTGCTCAGACTCCGCCCCTTGCCCGGCCCCTTGGTGGGACAGAGCAGGCTCCGCCTCCGCCTTCACCAGCTTGTCCGTCAGGGCGGTCGCCATGACAACGCACGTGTAACCGCCGGCGGTTATCTCCAGCTCCTCTGCAAACTTCACGTCCCTTCCTCCACCGCCGGCGGCGGCGGCGGCGCCATCACCCTCTCTTTCTCCCGGGTGCTCCTTTCTCCTCTGGTCCCCCTCCGGCTCCTTGTTGTGCAGGCCCCTCCCCGCTATGTGGACCGGGGGCTCTGCGCTGGCGGCCTGCATGGCGCTCCTCTGGCTCCCCTGGTCCACCGCCCAGACGGGGTTCTCCGGACCCGGCAGGGGGGACCGGGCGGAGGCCCCGTGGTCCTCGCAGACGTCTGGTTGTTCATCCACGTCTGAAAACAACGTACAGAGATACTACGTCTTTTAGGTTCAACGCTGGGGTCTCCCAGAGAGAGGGTGCTGGTTTGGGTCTTTCGTCGTTAGCATGGTTGCCTGCTTCACCCCTACCTCCAGGAGTTGGTGTTTACCTTAGCATGAAAGGGTACTTTCAGGTAGCATTTCTGGCTACCTAGCATGTTTAAGCAGTATGTAATTTTAGGCTCTCAATGATTTTTGGGTACTGAGCTTGTAAGGACGCTTAACATGTTTTCTACTTGACATGATACGTTTAACCAGCAGACAAAACACCAACACGTAGAACGTCATCCTCATAGCATTCAGCGATGTTCCTCCATACCTTCCACCCGCTCGTGAGCACGTTTGACCCAGCCCCTTCTCTCCCTGGTCACCGGGCCAGTAACCCGCGCTTGGCTTCTACTGATTGTTCCCTCGCTGTCTCCCTCCACCTCTCCTTCAGGCTCTGACTCGCTGGTGTCCCCTGGCGGCGGCAGCAGGTACTGCACAAAGGAGTGTTCGGCCGGGCAGCGCCAGGCCGCAGCGGTGGCAAAGCCGGGCTGTGGCTCCAGGCCTCGCAGTCGTGGCTCGTAGGGGCAGCTGTTGCTGTGGTCTTGGTACCAGGACACCAGGCCCTTGAGGCTGGAGTCCTCTTCCATAATCCCTGGAGGAGTGAACAGTACCACGCACTTAGCCACTACGTTGATCAGCCATCACAAGCCATTTAAAAACCGACTTATTAATGACACCACAAATGGAAGTGTCCACCAGAATGAGTGATAGCTCAGCCTACCAGTTGGTACAAACAACTTGGTAGGCTGGCCTACCTACCCTATATTTAGACAGAGTTGACACTCACATACTTTTTGAATACACCATTTTATCATGTATACTATGAGTGCTGCCCCACCTTTTCTGTGTTTCGCAGGGAGTTCGGAGGCAATCTTCTCCCTGTAACACAGAGTCCCACACAATAAGAGTTAAGGCACAGCGCCGGAGCTTGACCAGGCATGGTGCCGTTCATCGCATCTTCCTACTGTTTTATGATTCAGCAGACGCTTCTCTCCAGAGCGAACTCGTTTCATGAAGGAGCAGGTAGTGGTTGAGCATGTTGCTCAGGATCATCGCAGACATTAGGATCAAACCCAGCTCTTTTGGCCGGGAGTCAGACCCCCTCAGCACAATTCTGCCATGACTTAATCCATTTGACTCAAAAAAAGCCACTGTTGTGGTAAAATATTGGCCACCCAGGTTTTTTTTATATATATTTTTAAGTATAAAAAAGAGGGGTCTGTAATAATAGGACCCATCTCGAAAAACCTTAAATTCGGTGTTCAACAATATCGTTTATAACAACAATGCATTATGGACAGCAGCATGAGGCTTCATTTCATTCAACAGTGTCAACATCCTCTCTGTGGTATGGTAACCTACCGCGTGTGCATTATAACAACACAAACTAACCCAACATACCCACGGCGGTTCTGCAGGTACTTCTCCCCGTAGGTCGAGTCCAGCAGCATCAGATACTCCGCCAGCCCTGCGTCGCTCAGACTCGTCCGGCCGCGGAGGTCCGTCCACCGCCGGTGGGACTCCCCCAGGTAGACCCGCCGCACGTCGTACTTCTTCCGTGACTCCAGGCGTCGCTGGGCCCGGTCGGTGTCGGTGAGCCGGGGTCGGCCCCTGCAGCGCCTCAACACACCGTTTGTGTGGTCCAAGGGAGACTCTGTCCCTGCATAGAGATCCGCCATGTTAGCGACGACTACACAGCAGCTGTTGTGTTGTGATTGTGTTGCAAAAAACGGAAGTGACATCTATCATAACGGACATGACAAAATAAACTATTAGTTCAGTCCGATTTGTTAAGATATTTGTTTGATTACTTTTGTTAAATATGCTGTTCTGTATTGTACCGGTATTGTATGCAGAGTTGTTCATTTCAATACAAAATATATATTTTTGAAATATGATAACTTTGAAATTTGACCAATCTTACAGGGACATATCAAACGTATCAAAATAATAAATTCCAAATCAAAGCGTACCGTACCGAGATCATAGACACATTTCAATGCAAACACATATTTAGATAATCCCGATAAGCGGAACGTTGTATTCAATGTCAGCACGTTTCGCTCCGACCCGTCACCGCGACGGACAGTCACTTGGTAAACGTAAACAGAGGCACGCCCATTCCCTGTCACACCTCATCTCATTTGACTGACAAATGTCTCCAATAATAGTCCCCTGAAAGTATGGTCGACGTCTTAACGCACGTATTCAGTACGTTTATTGCTAAAGGAGGCCAGGTGAGCCATGTGAGTGGGGGGTTATCGTCACCATGCAGCGCCCTGGTGGTCGGCGACAGCACCATGAGCCGCTCCGTGCTGCTCCTCGCAGCCCTGACCGCGGCCTCCCGGAGGGGCATGAAGGTGTTGTTCTTCACCCGGACCCAGATCCAGACCCTACCCCCTTCCGTGACAGGCTGCCTTCCTAACCTCAGCCCGGATAGCCTGAAGGTAACGTGTTAGTTTATATATCAATATGATCAACTCCAGCATTTGCATGAAGTGGACAGTTGCCTGGCGTGCTGGAGGGAAAGTTTTCTCTTTTGCTGTTCTCCCCAAAATCATGGTTATATTGAGAGAAACACTTCAGAGAACAGCGTTTACCCAATCACTTGGTTGTCTTTATTACCTGCACTATCATTATTATTCATGATACGTTATTTTATTACGTATCCCTTTCAGATGATCAAGTTCTGCTATCCGCGGACGCTGGAGGAGCTTCTCCTGCAGGTGGCCAGCCTCCACGAGCCCGTAAACACCTCGCCCACCGCACCCTCCCTCATCATCGTCGACCGCCTCCAGAACTTCCTCTGCGGCCCGGGAGGAGGAGGAGGAGGAGGAGGAGGAAGAGGCGGCGGCTTCCACCAGCAGTCGTGCGCGGCTCACCTCTCGGCCCTGCTGCTCGACACTGCCGCGTTCCTCACGCAGGTCCTCGAGCGCCAGGCCCCCTGGCTGGCTCCCTGCCGCCTCCTCGCCTCCTTTCAGCCGGAGCTGGAGGCGGGGCCAGCTGACCCCGGCCCCTCCCACCCGGCGTTGGCAGTCCTGGATCGATACTTCGCGGCGCGGTGCTCTCTAGAACGGGACGAGAGCTACGAGGCCGTGGCAGCCGGACTGGAGGACGTGTGGCGGGTTGAACTATCAGGGGCCGGGCCCATGGACCCACCAGACCGAACGGACTGTACATCACAGGAGTGGCAGCTGGTCGTCTTCACAAACGGATTAATGGAGTTTAGATCAGTGTAGTGTGTGTGTGTGTGTGTGTGTGTGTGTGTGTGTGTGTGTGTGTGTGTGTGTGTGTGTGTGTGTGTGTGTGTG
>JAOPJL010000088.1:3056928-3077359 GCA_027123545.1 Trisopterus esmarkii | reverse complement strand
ACACACACACACACACACACACACACACACACACACACACACACACACACACACACACACACACACACACGCACGCGCTTTGCATTAGTATGTTGCACTTACTGTGGCTGAGCAGCGTGGATGAAACCAGCCACAGGTCTGTGCAGGGTTCCTCCGATTTCAGCGCCACAGTCCGGACAACGGCTTCTTTCCATGGGTTGACCACACTATAAGAAGTAGCAAAAGCAATGATGAGAATGATGGGCCGAAAAAACCCAGTGAGAGTTTTTGCATTGCATTTCCCTGCTGCTTGGAGGGATCCGAGAACACAGTCTGACCAGAGGTGCATTTTTAGGGTGCGTGGTTAGAAACAAATATGCTTGAGCTGTACACACCTCTCCGATGGTGCAGGGGTGGTTATTTGGACAATCTGTTGGGAAAGGGGGGAAAAAGAAACTGAATTAAGGAATTAAGGTCTTGAGTGAGTGAGACCCGTGTACACATGAGTGTGGAGCTCGCGTCTTTGACTCACAATACCAGTGCACCGGTCCCATGGCCTGTTGAGCTACAAACAACATGTCTTCTGGCATGGTGGGCAAGAAGGCTCGCTGCACCAAGAAAAGGTTGAGACAAAGACATTAACACAAAGATTAATTTAGTATACAATGAATATGTTAATATTTGCATACATCAACCAATACTTGATACAAAAATAAAATTCATTCATTATATTCTAATTTAAATAATGTCTTTAATGCACACAGATTAGCAAGACGCACTAGAGGGTGGATAGCTAATGCACTCACTTGCATGTTCCCTGTTGACAGTCCCAGGTTCTGAAGGGGAACGAGAATCCGCTGGTTGGAGCAGAGCAAGACCGAAGCCATGTGGACCGTCAGCTCCACCACCGCAGAGCGGCCCCCGGGGGCCCCGGGCACAACGGCCAAGGCCCCCAGATGGTTAGCCACCAAGGCCTTAGCAAAGTTCTTCAACTCTGGGCGATCCAGGAGTCCGCAAGCATCGATGTGAGTCACCAAGACTCTGCATTGCTGGACGGGGAATGTGTACAATGAGACACAGAAACACAGAAGCAAGGAAGAAGCAAGCAGGGCATGGCTCATGGTCGTGATGAAAGGGTGTACCTCGGGTGTGGGATGGCGACCACCGTTGGCATTTCCGTAGAGAGAGGTGACTTCTCTGAAGAGGGCCAACAGAAGACACACCGCCTTCTTTTGTGGCAAGCACTTGCACGTCTAAAAAGAGAGCGACAAGCAATGTTTCCAGAGAGCACAGTAGTTGACGTGAGGGGTTGACACAGTTTCAGCGATGCTAGGTTACCTCGTACGCTTTGTCCAGCACGTCCACTCTGCCCTCCATCAGCACCGTAGCCAGAGCATCGCGAATTGTCTTGTAGTCCTCTCCGCACACGAGGAAATGATCAATGGCGCTGCCTTCTTCACCCTTCAAGAGACAACGCGAGATAGCATTGAGTGTGTCATATCACTATGATGCGTTTCCAAGTAAAACAGCAGTTACGGTCGGACAAAATGGGACGGATCACTCTGAATAAGAGCGGCTTGCGAAAAAACGACAGACAAAAAAAAAACTGAACGCGGTCGAAGGTCAGAGAGCAGTACCTGTTGAATAACTTCTTCAGGGAAGACCCAGCGCAGATCCTCCACTTTGAGGAGACCCTGGACAAACTCCAGGCCGTGTTGAGTGCAGATCTTGCGGATCAGGTAGACGCGGAACCAGTCGTTGTTACTCTGAGTACACAGCTTCTCCACGGCGGCCAGGAAGGCTGTGACCGCGGCCTGGCCTTCACGAGGGGCTCCTTATGTGCAAAACATCGAAGAGCGGAACGCCAGCAGCATAATACATGAGACTGATTAGGGGGGGTGAATCTTTTGGTATCTTAAGACTCAATAAAATTTTCGATTTTCGATTCTTCGGGGTCACATTATTTTTTTTTTGGTATGCATGCGATCACACACCTTCAATTTGTTGTACCAGCAGATTGGCGGCCATGTCCAGGCCCATGCGCACCCGGGCCACCTGCTGCAGGTGCTCTACAGTGGCGCTGTCGGGGCGTACTGCACGTGTGTAGCTGGACAGGAAAACCCTCTCGTCCTGCAGGTAGGCCTGTTGCTCGGCACCGGAACAGAACTGCGTCCGCTCAAACATGGAGTCCTACAGGAAAGAAAATGGGGGGGAGGATACTGTATACTGTCATACTGCTTTGTGAAATAGGCTCCTATCACAATGTATGTGGGAATCCTATTGGGGTTGTCCAGCGAATCAGTACATTTTAAAATCAATGCAAATATTGATTGAAAAGCATACAAACAAGCAAAAATAAAAACCAAGGTGAAACTATTTAAAGCATATGTATGCCTTCATCCGTACCTCCAGGCAGTTAATGTACATGGAGTACAGTTCGGTTTTATCAGCCGGTTCCAAGATGATGCTTTGCTCCACTTCTGTCAGATGCTGCTGCAGATAGTCTTTCACCCGCTCAAAGCTATAGAAAAACAGTTAAAAGATGTTACGGATTATATACAAACAACAGTGTTGAAATTCATCTGATTGGCTGCTTTGCTTAACGATGTAGACAGACGAGGACTCCTCCTCCTCCTCCTCCTCCTCCTGGACTCACCTGAACTTCAGCAGCAGTTTGAGCACAAAGGAGCGCACCACTGGGTTTTTGTCCACAGACTCGTCAAACGGTGAGAGGACCTTGGTCAAAATTTGTCGATCCCCTGGGCGAAAGGACATCATCAAAATGAATAAAGGGAAATTTTTCAGGGGTAGGTAGGGGTTAGGCATCCTGCTCAAGGATGTCTCCAAGTAGACCATGGACATGGGGGATTGAACCCAAAACCTTTACAGCTGGGTGTATAATACCCATTGGAAAGTAATAAACATTTGAAATTAGTGAAAAGTTTAAAAAGTATTTTCCCCACATGAACAGGACCTTAGCTACTGTACCTCTCCGAGTCAATGGTAGTGGCTAACAGAAAGTAAAGTCTAACCCAGCAAACTCCCCTTCTGGATGACAAGCAAAGGCAATTTACAGATATCCTGGTGCATCCCTATAAGCAGTGATGCAGGAACACCCTAGCCACTTGAGTATCCTACCCCCAAGATATTAGATGAGAAACAGTTGGCACTAAGTTACCTCTAAATATGCGGAGGGATTTGGCATCCACCATGAGGAATGACAGCAGATGGAGGATGATGGCAGGACATGGCGGGGTGTTGTCCTTGAAACACATGGTGGAAACCAGGTCTATGAAGAAAGCATTGCACCGCTTCCTGAACTTGGCATGTTGATTGATTTGAATCCTAAACAGGAGAATAATGACAGAGCAGTTTAGTTGTAGTATAAGGCATGATTAAAGGTTCACAGATAGGGTTAGGGAAATCCATGACCAATACTTGCGGTAGGTGAAGCCCTTACGCGTCTTCTAAACATGATCACACCTTAATTCCTCTGAAGGCGTTGTGGAGAAGTCGTCAGGAACAGGCTGCATGCAGAATGGACAGTACATCTGACCAGGGCCCAGCCAATGTTTGATGCAGGCCACACAGTAGATGTGGTCGCATGGCAGGCTGAGGGGATCTTGAGGGTCCATCATGCACACAGGGCATAGTTGGGGGCCAAACCTGAGAAAGCAGAGAGAGGAAGTATCTCAGACCCAAGGTCCTAGAACAATACAGGGCTAGTCAATGCAGTCCAAGAAGGTGCAAGATGAGTCCATACCTGAAGATGCTCTTTACCACTTCATCTTTGCAGGCTTTGAGTACACCAATCACCTCCTCAAATGGCCTCTGCTCTTTGAGGTCTGAATTCCTCTCCAGGATCTTGGAAGAAGTACAAAGAGGCAATGTATGTTACCAAATGGGATTTCATGGGATTATTATCGCATGAATGGATCCTATTAGAAAAGGAGGAGTCAAAGGAATGTCTGTATGTTCAGTCGACGCTCACCTGCCCAAGAACTCTCATTTGGTCCAGAACCAAAGGCTTCAGATTCATCTCCGTCTCCTCATCTCCAAGCAACATGTGCTCCACGAACAGCGACATGGTAAAAATGCGGTTCCACCCATGCCTAAACCAAAGAACATAATGAAGTAACACCTCTGTCAAGACCACCATCCAACATTAACAACCATAGTCAGTATTACTGTTCAAAACAGATCAACATGTGAACTTGCATTACAGTCCATATTGGTTCTCTAAAAAACAACATATGCCTCCTAAATGACAGCATCCAGTCACACTTACCGGACGATGCAGACCATCGTCTTGCCTCTGTCTCCATAGTGCCTCACGCTGTCTTGAGAGCATATCAACTCAATGGGAACCTGGAGCTTTTTCACCTGCCTCAGCCAGGCTTGCCTCTGGCCGTCAGTTTCCAGTTGTGTGGGTTCCAGATGCTCAACACAGGCGATTGCAGCATAGATATCAAGAACCTTGGAGCGGGGAAGAAACTGATCAAACCAAGATCCGGAAGTCCAATTGCAAGGGCCCATGTATCACAAGCATGGAACCAAATCGTGCTTTGAGGGCATAGAGTATAGTGTAAGTATACGTATAAGTATAAGTAATTTGGACGTACCAACTCTACCCCTTCCTGATCTTGCTGGTTCAGGAGGATCTTGGTAATCCTAGGCTCAAGGTTGACCATCCTGGCAAAGTTCTGCAGTCGGTTCTTGAACTCATAGTAGGCAGCATGGACCCAGGGAAGAGAGGTCCCCTCCTTTTGAGTCTCCATTGTCCGCGACTGCATCTCATTCACACAGCAATTTAATGCTCTGCGAAGGATCTAAATCAGAGAACAGTAGAAAAGCAGAGTCTTAATACTTCAAGAGCTTCAAGCAACCTTAAAGGAAATTGAAATGTGGCCATGGAAAGGGACGACAACCTGAAGGTTTTCCGGGGATCTGACATTCATCGTCATGGAGATGAAGTCTTGTAGGTATCGCTGGAAAAACTCGGACTGCATCTCCGGGCTTGCTTTGGCGATGGATCGGCCGAGGGGAGTCTTCCAGAAGAACTCGTCAAACTGACTCTGTGTTTGGCCTGTCCACAAACACCAAGGTGAGTCAGGATTGGCTTGTGGAGACCGATCTGTCTGCCTGAACAATTAACATGGAGATTTTGTGTGCTGCATGATGGTACCTTCATGCTGGAGAGCATAAACCCAGAGCTCTTCCAGGTAGTCCTTTATCCTCCAGCTGAAGGGCATGATGCAGCTGATGTTCTTGTCTAGAGCAAAGCAGTTTTGCACCAGGATGGTTCTGGTCGCAGAGCTGTGAAAGAGAGCATCATAAACACAATATTTTCCCTTAAAATGCAAAGTTATGATCTGCAAACCATGATTACTTTTGCATGACTGGTACTACTTACTTGAGATCAATAGTCAGCGATGGCACTTCCAACAGCTTCTCCGTGCCAAAGATGTCAAGCCACAATGTCTTGAGAGGCTCATGGCAGTTGGTGTCAAGCAGAATGTCCAGATTTTGATCTCGGTCGATGACAGAGACCAGCTGGGCTAGGTTAGGAATGACAACCGCCTGGATACGCTTCCATAGTGTGTTCCTGTAAAGCCCCAACAGGTTAGAACGGCTGTTTTAAAAGCAGGCATTAGCTCCTTGGTTCCGTTTCAAGTGTATGGTGCATACCCTTATACATTGTTAATCCGCTGAACAAAACCAGAACGGGTGTATTGTTTAAGTGGTACTAACCTTAATTACAAATGAATCCAGGCCTTCAAAGCCCATTGAGTGATATTTAAAAGATAAAGGACAGACAAATACCCTTGACTGACCTGAATGTTCCTCCTTCCTGTAAGGCATCAATATTTGAGGCCTCCTTTATCACCCAGTTGCTTTTGATAAACGAATGAGTGTTGCCATCCTGGGTCGACAACAAGGAGTGAAGGCGCCTCTTCAAAATCCTAAGAAATTCGCCTGAAACATCCAGCGAAATGTTTATAGGTTAGTGTTTGCACAGAAGTCTGCACGTGTAAACTGAATCTAAAGAGGCTGCATAGTAAGTAACCTCTGAAGTCTTCGTTGTCGTCGAGAAGGGTCAGTAAGATTTCCACTCTTTTAGTACTGCGGTAGCCGTTCTCCACTTGGTCCCTCAGCAGGCCCACTGCACTCTGCACACAGCTACGTACCAGAGCTGTGGTGTCCAGGACATAGTCCCATTCCTACAGCAGGTAGGTAGGAAAGAAGGCCGGTGAAAGAAAACAGGAGTTTAAGACAACGGGAATAAACCCCGGGGATAGGGTGTGGTCAATATTGTAGAGTGTGTGTGCCCTGCACCTGAATACCACTGCATATCGAATGTTAACTTACAACTTGGTTTTCAACTTCTGTGATGTGTTGGAATCCATCAGAATACATATCATCATGCTCCATAGCTGTGAACAATCAAAACATGTCATGTGTTACTGAAGAGAAAAAAAAGAACAGAGAAAGGTATAAAAAAAGTCTCACATCTTTACCTTCAGGCTTAGTTCGGTTTTCGTCAAACAGTTCACTGATTGTCAGGTTTCGCAGAGCCTTGATATCTGATACGATATCCTCAGATTTCCGCAGGTCATCGATATGAACCGATTTCCATGGACCTTCGAAGAAAGAAACAGCTCAAACTAGCACTCCTAGGGTGTATTTTGGGTATGATAATGAATCAAGTGTTTTGTTTTGTAACCCCCTCACCTCCATGAAAGCCAACGTAAGAAGTCCCCCCTTCCATCCTTGGCAGTTTGGTGATAAAGTAAACAAATATATTGTTCTCCACCATATCTTGGTTGATCTTGTTCATTTCATTCAGAGATGAATACCTGGCAATGACCCGCACAATTCCTTACTTTAAAATTATGTTAAAATAATAACAATAATAATAATTAAAAAATAGACTTGACCTACTTTGCAGATGCGATAAGATGTGCACTGTGAGATGCTTCATCAAAATCACTCTGAATGATGAGGATCTTGTTGCCAAAACCACTGTTTCCTCCATTTTGAGTTGTGAAGAAAAGTCTATATTGACCACACAATACAGATATTCTGTCTTGTTATCATACAATTCTGAACAAAATCCTCAAAAGATCAGATAGTCACAAGTCCCTCCCCCTCCTAAAGAAATGTAAAAGATTGAAGGCTAAAGGTGAAAATCAATACAAACCTGATCTTCTTGAGGAAAGACTGCTCCGTTTCAAACTGCTGCAGGGATAGCAGCTCCACAGCATGAGGTAGCTGCTCCAGTTGTTCCAAGTCAGAGGCTGTGAGGAGCCTGGAGAAAGTAGTCACCTGCAAATATCACTTTGGAATTAGCAAAAATGTACATTGATGAGTTTGCATTATAATAAATAATGCACTTGAAAAAATTAAATTACCTCAGTGAAGGAGGCATGCCAATGGGTATCCTGGTTCATGTGAGCAAAAATGAAGTCAGCCAAACAACTGGTGTTTTGCTCTTCAAAGTAGACTTGAGCCAGTCTTTCACTTTCGACCTTGGGGAGCATTGTGCAATCCAGACGCACTATGGAGTCAGGCGTGGCGCAGTTCAGCAGCACCAGTTCAGATGCTCGCAGTATGTCTGCTTCGGAGGTTTCCGATTCCTGCCTGCTCCTTTCAATGACCTGAAGAATCACTGAAGCACATGTGTCCGAGTGGTAGCCGATGAAGACATCGGGTGCTTGGTATTTGTACCCCTGAGGCCCCACTGTGTGCGGTTTGCTGAGAGAAACAAACTTCTCCACCCATCTTTCCAACCTCTTCACAGTACTCTTCTGCTCCTTCTTGAGGACAGTGTGGATGTCCAGGTAGTGCTTCTCCAGCCGGTTGATGAGCGGTATTGGGAACTGCTTGTAGACAACCTCCTTTTCCTCGATGACGATGAGTCGGAAGTCCTGATGCACCCTGCATTTGACGCGGTGGGTTCCGAGTCCAAGATCTACGTATTTTTGCCCTCCGAGGTAGACGTAGTACTGGTTGAGAGCGTCATAGAGACTTTCGTAAAGGTTCTGCAAGTTCAAGAGGATCACGGTGCGCCCCGTTTCCATGCAGATCTTCACTCGGTTGATGTTGCGACATATTTGGGTGTACTCTTGATCTTTAGGGAAGCTGGAGCCAAAGATTATTTCAGGCTGTTCGTTTTCGGAGAAGAAAGTTTGCTGCAGGATCTGCAGGGCAGCATAATTCCTAGTTAGAACCAGCAAGTATCTGCAATCTTCCTGTCCACTCGCCAAAATGTTCTGTCTCACAAGGTCAGTCACATCAATGCTCTCAAGATTGGGTGAGATTTTAAGCCTTTCCGTGAAAACAGAGAGTACGTTGACATTGTCTTTGCCACTGAAGTTCCTCAACACTGCCTCAATAATTTTCACATCACTGGGCTTCTTTTGAGTATCTTTTGAGTCTTTTTTGGCTATTGCAAAAATCATCTTGACCAAGCTGTAGTAGTCTCGAAGACCAAAGAAGCCCTTTCCTTGTTTTCTGCAGACATTCAAGTAGGCCCGGGCAAAGGGCTGGAAGAGATCCCTTACTGCCTCCAGTAGCCTTGCATCAGATGAGCATATGCCTTTAGCACTCTCAATGAGCTCTTTCTCATCAGGGTCACCACGGGAGACAAAGATGCCCCTGTTCATCTTTGCAGGGTCTAGAGCCCAGTTGGAGATGCCGATAAAGCCAACTTTCTTGTGAGGCAGTGGTTCATCATCAATGCACCCTTCCTCTAGTAAAGGATGAAGTGTTTTAAGTGGCATTTTAGGAGAGTCTTCGGCCAATCCAATTTCATCCAATACCACAACAGAAATGTATTCATCTAGGTTCTTGCCTTCTTGGAAACGACCACATTGCTTGAATGTGTTAATGATGCCCTCTGGCGTTGAATGGGGGCTGCACTGGAAGGACACCAAATGGATTTGTTTCAATTTTTTGAAGAGCTCACTGTGAGCAGCTTGTCCTTGCATTGCATCTGCAACAAGAGTTTTAGAGAGAGATTTTGAACTTCCAGGCTTTCCAACCAAAAATAAGGGAATCCTAAGTTCAATGCATAGGACCATCATGAAGACATTCTCCTTGAGTGCACTGTTTTTTGCAATTGTTTCACCCATAGGCACCCCACTTAAAAGTAGATCCTGCATAAGTGAGATTTCCTGCATTACTGTGAAGGGGTTGCAACTCATCTTTTTACAGATTTTCTGTCTGTATTTTTCTTTGTTTTCCAAGCAGGCATGGTAGCAGACCCCTGCAGCCATGATCAGAGACCAGAGCACAGGCTCTCGAACCTTTCTGTCTCTCTGGCTTACTTCATTCTTCAGTGCCCGCTGTTTTTGCTCAAATTGTTCAAGTTCAGTGAAGAACATGACATGGTTCTCATAGAACCACATGAAGGCTTGCATGCAGCGCTCCACATCCCGCAGACTGACAAAGCTGCACTCATCTTTTCTTTTTCGCATATATCTCTGAGAAGCTGCAAGGACATCTGTGATGACCTTGATGTATGCTCCATTGATTGCTTTGAGTCCAACTACTCTCTGCACAATCTGTTGAATGTACATTTCCTCTGTGTTGTCATTCAGTTGTCCAAAATCCCATACCAGAGGAATCATACTTGGTGGCAAGGCCTGAACTCTGTAAACTAATTGGCGGAGTGGGATGGAACCAAGCTTTTCATCAGTCTCTTCAGCTCGGACTCGATAACCCAGGCCAGCAGACTCTAGTTTTGTGATCATTTCCTCTGTGTGTTTTCGATAAGGGTTGCATGCTGCTATTATTTGCAATCCACAGTTGGGTGTCAAACTTTCACCTTTCAGGGTATGGTCACAAATGATCTCCTTGATGCTGCTGATAGCCTCTGTTGTGTTTGCCTCATCAAAGAACAGGACAGAATCAAAGCCATAGTTTTCTTTGTTTGTCAAAGATATCGCTTCAGCTTCTCTGACTTTGGTGTAGATTATATCTGAACTTGTTCCTCCGTGGACTTTGACCAGTTTCATGTTCTCAGTAGCCACTCCACATCTTTGCAATTCACACAGATATTTGATGAGCCTAGTCTTGCCACAACCTGTCTCACCCATAATAATGACAGGGATGCCACACCTGAATCGCATGTGGATTGCCAAAATCTTGAGGATGTTGTCAGTTGTGAGCTCATATGTTTCGTCAGGATCAAGGGGCCACTGGATTCCAAGGACATTGCAGATTCTCTCTATCTTTTCCCCTCTTGGTAGTTGATCAAAGTTTATGTTGAACGGAACTCTCTGTAACGTTAGGCCGTCAAAAAGCTCCTTAGTCATGATGTCTTTTTTTATTATCCTCTTGGAAGAGGGGTCGATGGCATCCACAGACTTATTGGCATTAGGCTGAAGATGGAAGCCAATGAAGGTCATGGAGACATGGTCACCATTGAAGAAGATGTATGGGTGTGATTCTGACTCCCATCGCTTCCTGATCAGAAAAGGAGCCAAATCCTCATCACGCAGGCCACTCCGGTCAAACGGAAGTCTTCCAGGACTCTGGTCAGAAATGTTGAGTGATGGTGTGGCAAAGTCCTTAGCCATTAGAATCATGAAGTCAACAACAAAGTTCTTGAATCCTCTAAGAGTGTCACCTACTAAATCGACGTCACAAAAAACTGATGTCTCACAGTCTTTTAGCTGGAGGTTTAGAAACCATGCAAAGTTTCTGATCTCTGCCCATGAGGGGTCCATGATGCCACAGAACATGAGGAGCATTTGAAGACACTCCACATGTGACCCTTCAACGGCATTGTATTTGAAGGTGTCGAGATTTTTGTGGTTATGGAATTGCATGAGGTACTGGTATGGCCTTTGGAAGGCTTCACTCCTGAATTCTTCATCATCCATCAGTGGCTCGTCAAGGTTGAAGAGGGCAGAACCCTCATTCTTCTCCGTCTCTAGCTTCAACACTTCTTTAGGTGGTCGGCAGAAGATGTTTGGAAACCAATCTATGAACGAGCTGTTCGTAGTTTGGCTCTATACATGAAAAACAATAGTACAAATGTGAGACTACATAACAAATACAGGAAGATATATGTAGCACTTTTTATAAACCTTACCTGACGTGAAACATTGCTGGGAAGTTTCATTGTTGATTTCAAGATTTCAATGAGATACAACTGCTTGTTGCAACACTTCCACATCATTCCCTCAGAGTCCATCAGATAACGAAGGATCAGCAATTTAAATAGAAAGTCGTGAAGGCCTTTCCGGACCTTTGACAGTACAATTAAAATATTAGAAAAATAATTTCATTTAATTCATTCAATTAAAGTTGATCTATTTTTAAACAAAAGGCTACTTACCGATGACGTGACATCTAAATGGAAAATTGTCAAATCTCTTTTATTGGTGCTTTCCAGCAGTGACTGAAGGATGGCATTCTCGTCCACCTTTGGTTCAATCAAGCGAATGCATTTTAACACTGATGGCTTTTTGCTCAATCGCTTCAGTTTCCCATGTAGTCTCTTCACATAGAGGGATTTACCTGAAGTGAAAAAAAGATGTTCTTCAATATAGATTCAGTTAAACTATTGGCAGATACGGGGACTGCCACATAGACACAGGTACTCACCCACGCCAGCTCTTTCCGATGACACAACTCCAACAGAGAGTCGGTCTCTGAATACAGCTGCAGCGCTGCACTCATCTGCAGGGACACTATAGTGTCTGCTCAGGTAACTCTGAATCCTGGCTGTTGGCTCCTGAGGGACCATGTGCAAGCGGTATTGACTGAAGGCTGAGGGAATATATGCATGTTCCCGCTCGGAACTGCAGACCAGGACTAGTCTGTAATCTTCCCTCCTTTGCATTTTCATTCTCTGGAAAAAACTCTCGACTTTGGAGCTCACGTCGTAGGTCAGAAGGTCACCATAGAGCAGAGTGTGGATCTTTCGTCCTCTGTAGCCAGGGGTGAGACAGCGTCTCAGGAACAGCTCCACTTGTTCATAAGATGTGGAAGTGTTGCAGAGTAGGACTTCGTCATAAGTGGGCAACGGTTCATTTTCATTGTTCATGTAAATGGAGAGGCAAGTGTTGAAGACCTCTTCCTGTGAGCAAACAATGAGGTTGGGATTTCCAGTTGTCAGGCCCTTCGGCATTCCTCTTGTTATGAACGAATTCCCTATACTTTGCTTGTTGGCCAGTTTTTCCAATAATTTACCAAGGCCTTTTATATCGAGAATATGTGGAAGGAAATTCTTCATGTCCTTCATGTAACTGTTCCAGAGTACATCAAATTTTTGGGAACAATTGGTCTTTTCCACAAGAAGCACCCAGTCCCCTGTGATTGAAGAATCCCTGCTCAAATGTTCTGGCACTTCAACAAAAGTGTGAAATTCAATGTCTTGGTTTGGTTCTTCTTGGTTGGTGAGGATTTCGTTCTGTAGTGCATGCCAGACCTCTCTCAAATCTGCTGCTGTACAATTTGGCTTGACAAAAGAGAGCATCATTAAAACCTCAACCTCCAACTCAGCCACATTTTGTGGAGATAACTTACTGCATAGGTATACAATCTGTTCTGCTGTGTAATAGTTAAGGTAGTAATGTTGTGATCTTTGTTTGTCCACAAAGTCCTTCCAATAATTGAGGCACTTCTCAATTTTCTTGCATAACTCTGGAAGCTGAATGTCAATTTTTCCATCCACGACAATGACATCAGCCACATTGCCAAGGTTGAAGTCAATAATGATACTGGGCCCTTCATTGCTGAAGCTGCAATTGATGGACGCTTCCCAGCTTCTGAATAGAGGGTTCCCAGCAGTGTACAAAGCAATGAAAGCCTCAGCTAGTCTTTGAACATTGGCAAAGACCTGAGGAGAGAAATACAAATGAATACATTTAGTAGTAGTAATAATTATTAGTACTTTACTTACTTACTGGCCTTTTTTGCTGCAATAATATTAATAAATAAGTTCATGAACATTTATTGTATCTTTCTGTGTGAGCACATGTGCACAGCGGAGAAAGCCAAACACATGTAGACCTGCCTCTGCAAAGTGGTCCACCTCATGCTGGCCCTGGTCCTTCCCAGACATGAGCATGAGTTTGTTCTGGAGCTCCCGTAGGTCTTCCAGCGTGTACCAGCGCAGTTCCTCTCCCCCGTCGTGCTCCTCTGGAATCCGCAGCTTCAAGGCTGTGTCAAGGCTCAACTGCAACAGAAGAAGACACCATGTTACTGCCTTCCAAAAAGGTATTGTGACATGCATGTAGAGACAGCATCTACCACTAACTTGCACCTCTAAATTCCTTTCTAAACGAGGGCCTAAGGTGGGAACATTTTTGCCAACAAGTTTGGACATTTTTCGGATATCTTATTGCGATTCCAGAGCATGACAATTTTTAAAATATTAAAGTCTGCTGTTAGTCACACTACCAGGGATTTGGTTCCTGAAAAAAACGAAGCATTACTTTCTGGTTGTAGTACATACTGTTAAAAATAATATGTACCAATAATAGCATTATTAACATTACTGACAAATCAAGGTTAGATCAGCATTAACTTCAGTAGCAATCAGTTACTTACCCTCTTTACGTTACGTGCGCTGATCACATAGGTGCCCTTGGTGTTGATGGATGATGCTAAAGAAAGCGAGGAGAGTTCCACTGAGCCATGACTCTCCTTCACTGTCTTAAGCCATTCCAGGTGGCGTGCAGTGTCGACCTGAAACACACAACAGCATGCTTTAAGGTTTTGTACACATATAAAATATGAATGAATGAAATCCAACAGATAGTGGGTATTATCTTATCCTACCAGTTTCTTTGGCAAGTCACTGTCATTCTCCAGAGCTCTCCAGAGTTTCTTCAGCACATCCTTGAAGATTTGGAACCCTGAGTCCTTCTTGAGGTCATACAGCATTGGCGAGTAGCCAAGGACTGCATCGTGAAAGCAGGCAACCCGATCCACATCCAAGTCATTCTCTCCAGCGGAAATGGAGGCCAGGTCAACAAACACCTTCAGTTCATTGATGTCTAAAAATAATGACAAAGTTTGTTTGTTTCATCACAAATGCAAGGCTTTTCTTGATCAATAATGAATATTAGAACATTGGAATACATTAGCGATCAGCAACAAATATTACCTTCGAGGGCTTTCTTTACCCAATGGACAAATAGTCCTCTGTGTCCTAACTGTTGTAGACAGTTTCTGCGTGAAGAATTTATGTCCACAAGAACCAACTTGGCCTGATTCAAATTATCATCAATTCGATTGAGAGGTTCTTCTTTGAAGGCTTCGTTTGTCTAAAGAGAACAAAATAGTGTAAAACTTAATGAAATAGAGTTTAATTCAGAATGTTGATCATGCTGATGGACATTATGAATGTATTATTATTAATATTACCATCGATATTATTGTTATTGTTATTATGTCAGATACATTACTAAATGGTTAATGCATGCTCAATATTAATACAGGCAATAGATTGTTGGCTTGTATTATCTTTAAGAGTACGGGTTTGAGGTCAGATGACTTCGACTTACAACTTCCAGCAATGTGTGCAGGATACTGAAGTCACCTTGAAGACACAGTGTCTCCTTGACAAGCATGATCGCTTGAGCCGATTCCACGGCAAGATGAAGTTCGTGGTACTGCTGAATCTGCAGAGCCCTCTGCTTGATCCACTGTTTGTCATTTGAAGGGTCCACTGTGCACATTACGTCAAAGTCCTTCTCAAGGTCTTCGTACTTCTCGGTGTAATATTTGAAAAGGGTGTCAACCTCCCCGAGCGTTATACTGCCATCCATCAGGCAACAATACATGTCTTGGTACTCCTCATAACAGGGCTGGAATATGTCATCATGAATCATGGTCGGTGTGGCTATCATATCAGCAACACCAGTTTCCTCAGGGTCTACATATTCTCTTGCCTGTCTATCAGCATGCTTGTTCCAGCAAGCTTGGAACAAGTAGCTGTCTTTGTAGGTGTTCAGGACCTCAGCCATTTCCCTGATTTCGTCACCAAGATCAAAGTACGTCACCACACCAGCTCTTATGGGGGACTGCTGGTCGTCGAATGTGTGAACCTCCATGAATTTGTCAAGGCTCATGGTCTCAATGCTGATTTGTTGGCTTGCTTCCAAGGTACCGACATTAACTGTTATTAGGATTAAATATTTTTAATTGTTAGTTAGTGGGGTGTTATTGAATGGGCGGTGGGTAAAATAATAACAAAAAATTCACGCTACACGCATACCTGTCATACGATCTTCCAGTTTGTGGCTCATTTTCACAACAACATCTACCAGATCCTTTTCGTTGTACACAGCTCTCATCTCAGCATCTCTACGCCCCAACAACGTACACATTCTTTCCTCGTCCTGATACTGAGGATTTTCGGCGAGACAATCTGTGAATGTAAAATCACACCCTTGTACCATGTCTGTAAAACAATTCTGGAAAAAATATCGCCGGCTATGCATTTTTATCACGCTCAATGTGAAATGATTGAATTACAGATTTCGGTTTATAAATTGTGATATACCAATTACCGATTTTCAGCAATGCTAAGAAGGCATGGGTTCTTTCCAAGAGGAACTTCAGCAGGTTGATCTTAATGTTTCCCTCGACCAGCTGATCGGTGATGGCTGTGAAGGTAGATATTGCTATCGCCATTCTTTCTCTAGCCTCTTCTGTGAGCTTCTCAACCAGCTTCTCATTTGCCCCTGACAAAGACAAAATATGATACGAGTGTTTTTTTCACTTGGCCCGTAGTCAGTACCCTTTCTCCCCACCGGGGCCCGTGGTGTAACGGGGCCGGTGACTGGAATGGGTCTGCGTAACTACTAACTAACTCACTGCGAATAATATCAAGTGAGATAAAAATACTTGCGTCCAAATTGCCCTTAATCTTTACATTTACATCTTTGCCTGTACACATAAACTGTACATCTGATGTGCTGTTTACCATGTAGTTTGAAAACATCTTTGGCAGCCGTCCAAGAGAGGATGTGTCGAAAAACCTCTTCATCCTGATCCCTTCCTTGGCTGTCCTTTGGCCATGACTTCTGAATCATGGTTGAAATGAGTTTTCCAAATTTCCAAATTTTCAGTTTAAATTTTGCCAACAGTGTCCCCTCCTGCTTTGCCTGTTTGTGAAAAAATCAAAAATGGAATGAATTACCTATTTTAAATATTGAATATGTATTACCACACTACCACTACCTATTGACAATTGCCTAATATGGTAGAACATGTACACATATCCACAAACAACAAAGCTGATGATATATATATTTAGCCAATATTCAGCTTTAAGATGTATTAGATTAAAATACCTTGCACAGTGAGGTGACTGCCTCTAGAGCACACTTCTCGATAACAGCAGCCACATTTGGGTGAGAATGACTGAGTTCTTCGGTCTTTGAGCAGTAGAACTCAATTTGATCCAGTGCTGATTCCTAAAGCCATACAAACATGCCATGTTAACATTTTGGATTTCACCATGAAAATCTAATTTGTAATAATTGTGGTGGATACCTTCTGGAATGTACCCTCCAAATCCAGTGTGAACTTCTTCCTCCATTCCATTTTAAAATCTTCATTTTTTAAATTGAGCGAGATTACATTTTCCCACATCTGTAATTGATAATCATTAAAATGCTACATCTAACAAACAAAAAAAAGATTTTGTACTATAGTAGTACATAGTAGTAATAGTACAGACCTCTGCATAGAAATATTTTGGGGGTACTCACTTGTATTTCAGTCTCAGAATGATTGCCTGAGAGGAAGGAGGAATTAAGAAAGGAAGTTTTCTTGAAGGTCTGACTGATCCAGCCTCTCATGATGGACATTGCTTGAATTAACAGTTCCAGGTCTTTCGCATACTGCTCGTCATTTGTCCCATCTTGAGCCACCTTTGAAAAGGATCAACACTCATGACATCTGAAAGCTTAGATGTTGGGAGATCCAGCTGAGAGAACCACACAAACCTGGTTCTGGTCTTGGAAGTCTGCAACCAGTGCAACGAGATTCAAGCAGGCCACTGGAATATCCATGTAGGTCTGACCAAACTGTGCATGTTTGACTCCTTTGCAGATTTTCTCCAGCAATTTCACAGCTGCTGCGACACACTCTCTGCCATAAGCTATGCTAAAATAACTGTTATAGACAAGGAACACAGGTGGATGGCAATTAGCAAGTGACAAGCTGTATATGTATGCAATGATTAATTTTAAAGTAAATCACCTGTACTTGTGCTCAATAAGATATTGTTGAACATGTGAGAGAATGTCGGATACATCCTGTGAAAATACAATTCAAAATCTATTAAACTATTCACAGTAGTGTGTAAAAGAATGTCTGGGAATGTGTTGCTATTGCTTCACCTGGTGATTGCTGTAGGTGATGTCCGGAGAAGTCTTCATGTAAAAGATATGAAGGAAATCCAACAGCTGCATGTTCGTGATGATGCTGCACTTAACCAGTTGATCAAGGGGCATCAGACACATCCAGGATCGGGCAGTTAGTGGGTCAATCTCCACTAAATGTTTATTATGGCTCATCAGGTTTTGTAAAGCCCTAGAAATCAGAAGGTCATATTAATATATACAAGAAAGAATATAGAAGAAAGCTAATCATTTGACTTTTATCATTTAGTAAATATTTTAAGCTGACTTTAAGCCAACCATTTGACATAAATATTTTGCACAACAACTTACTGTCTATCTTGACTGTTGCAGTCTGCTTGGTTCATACCAATACCCTCCAAACCTGTCCAAGGTAGGTCAGGCTTGGAGCGAGGTAGTGGCTGGAAAGGCTTGGAGGTACTCTGGAGGAGGTGGAGAAGAGGAAGCACCAAAATCCACCGATGTAGTCTCTCCGATTTCATAGAATTGATCAGTGATACCAGCAGATTTGGCAGACTGATCAATTTAAAACAAAGAACAGTCAGGGTTCTTGAACAGTAAGTACTAAGGTTAGAACGCAGATTAATGCAGGATACTTCCTGCTATGTTATATAAAATTAATCCATTCCCTCCATTTAAGCGGAAATGCATCCTTGATTGAAGGGTTTAAGATATAAAAAAATAAGACTACTTACTCTTTAAGACGAGAGACATCAAGTGACAATTTGTCCCAATACTGGAGAAACTCTTCTTTGTTGAGCTTTGGAAAGCACAGAGCTTGGCAGAGGCGATGATGTTCTGTTCCACTCAGTTTGATACCATGATGGCGGCACACATGCAGCATGATTACTGCTGCCCTCATGGGATCTTCGACGAAGGAAACCATCTTCCCAGCTCCGTCTTTATCCAACTGAGGAATCACTTTTGTGAGCATGAATTGCTTCATCATCTCCCGGACCTGAGAATTTCAAGCAAATGCAAAAGTAAGGTTTGATGGTTAATTTACCAGTACAAACTGCGCACATATAAAAATAGATATAGTTATATAAATATAATATAACAAATATAAGACTTGCTCTGTAGATTAGGAGCATCAAAACACAAAAGTTCATATATTGACATTTACCCAATAGAAAAAGATGCTAACATATTTCAATCAAAAACTTTTTGATACGACATTAACATTAAATAATTACATCACAAATAATCCTTGATAGTTTTTTTTTTATGATATATCTGAATTATTTCCATACTTCTTTTTCTCCATAGTTTAGAGAGATCCACCTCTTGTGTGTGTCCTCATACACAAATGGGTTTGCATAAATGTCAAAGAACTGTTTCAATTGGATGAGGAAATTCTTCAAGTTGATGTCAGTCCAATTCCGAAGGAGGTCAAATATGGAGACTAGCATGATGTTTCCTGCAATCTCTTTGCCTTGGATGACACTTGTCCTTTGTTCAGACCAAATAGCGTTTTTCACGCGTTGGAATATATCCTTGGATGGTGCTTTGCAGATGATGTCATCATACTGATGCCAGTCCCCTTTTCCATAAAAATAAATCACATGTTTAATTGGACAAAGTTAAAAAAGGCACTTCATGTAAAAATATAAATTTTAGCGAATGAACAGAGAATTGTTGCATCTCTTACCTTCCTCATTGAGGAGTGCAGGCTTCACAAACAAGCATCGATTTGTAGGATGCTCTGTATCCAATTTGTAAATGTATTCATACTCCTCTTTCCCCTTTTTGGCCTTGTAAACAACATATTTGTATGGTATGCTTTTAGCCAAGGCGCGTGCTTTTGTGGTTTCAAATGTTCCCTCAACTAAAAGTCCATGGTCTCCAAGATCCCTGTATTAAAAGTATTGACAAAATATAGCACACAAAATAATAAAAATACAATATCCAATATCATAGATATAAGAGCCATAAAGTACACCATATGTACTCATACTTACTTAGATATAAAGACCTCAGTCAAGTTCTCTTTCCATTTCCCAATATGGTCGCCAGCTCTGATAATGATTCTGTCTTCACCTTCTAATTTAAAATCCTTTGACAAAACCGCATGAAAGTAGATTGTGAGCCTGTCCTTTGCAGCAACTGTCGTGTTGACATTGTTTATCCTAAAAGTGTAAAAAAAAAAAATGTTAATAAAATTGGGAGGGACAGGATTATTTTTTTTAAATGTTCGAATGATTATACATTTTTCTACTACGATTCTACTCTGGCTCACCATTTTGGCGGAGGTTCAACACGGTCCCAAGATTCTTGATTGTCCTCGGTCTTTACGATATCTTCTTGTGCATCACCTCCCCCAGTGGCTGACTGCTGATTCCCCGCAACGTCAACCTTAGCATCTGCGTCAACTCTCAAACCACTGCGTTCAGCCTGCAGAAGACACACAATTGTGTCGCGTTAGTAGCATACACTCAACATTCAACTGACAATTTTCGGAACACTTATTATCACAAACCTATTGCTTTTTAACTCTGTTTAATATAAGTCTTAACTGTAAATCTGATTACCTTCTTTTCCGCAGCAGGGCCTTGTTTACCAGTCTGTTTTTTCTTTCCTTTTTGATCTTGCGCACCACTTTCCACCTGCTTCTTGGATTGGCGAGCATCATTCGCATTTTCATCCATGGATGGTTTCTGATCCCCTTTGTTGTTATTATTTTTGGTGTCATCTTTCTTCTTCTTCTCACCTAGGTTCTTCTGATTGGTGGATTTTGTTCCTTTACCTTCTTGGGGTTTCGTATCCTCTACCGAATTGGTGGAAGAAACTGAGTCTACCTGAGCTGACTTAGATGACCCAACTTGACCCGACTTGGATGACTTGCCTTGGGCTGACTTAGATGCCTCATCCTGAACAGACGTGGGTGACTCAGCCTGCACTAGCTTGGATGACTGATCCTCAACAGACTTGGAGGACTCATCCTGAACAGGCTTGGAGGACTCATCCTGAACAGGCTTGGAGGACTCAGCCTGCACTAGCTTGGATGACTGATCCTCAACAGACTTGGAGGACTCATCCTGAACAGGCTTGGAGGACTC
>JAOPJL010000088.1:2483684-2499526 GCA_027123545.1 Trisopterus esmarkii | reverse complement strand
TCTCTCTCTCTCTCTCTCTCTCTCTCTCTCTCTCTCTCTCTCTCTCTCTCTCTCTCTCTCTCTCTCTCTCAGAGACAACCAGCTTACCTTTGGTGAAGTACAGGTAGAAGAAGTCACAGTAGAGGATTGTCTGGACAACACCAGCGACAATCGCAATCATGTCAAAGAAGCCCTCGAAGTAGAAACGCCAGATCCAGTTGAAGAGGTACAGGGTCCGGTAGAGGCCGAGGCAGAACAGGTAGTGGGTAGTGATGGTCTCAGCCTCACCCGTCTTGCTGATCATGAACAGCTGTGGCAGGATGGCCACAGACTCCAAGTAGATGGAGAAGGTCCACAGGATCTGACGGGGTAGTAAAAGCCATTGAGTTTAAAGAAAAGATGATGATAAAAGATGGTGTTGCGTTAAAAAGATTCAACTTGGTGATAGCTTAATCTGTCCGAGGCTTCCTTTACACACAAGATAAGACGACAAACCTCGAGTAGAGAGAAGTCATGGTTGATGAGTACAGAAAGTCCTCCAACGGGAACAACCAAGAACTCCACTCTGAAGCTGTCATGGTTGCCGTCGTATGTGGCCTTAAACTTCATGTAGATCAGGTAGACCGTGGCAAAGGCACAGCCAATGTAGATCATCTGAGGAAAAGGGCACAACATCAAGTATACTAAATGTTTTACTTTCAGTGGAACAGGTCAATAAATGTCGTTAGAGGCACTCACCTTCATGCTTGTGTTGTATAGGGAGATGAATGAGGTGAGGAGATCCAGGTATCGCGTGGTAAACACCAGTGCAAACAGAATCTGACTCTTTCCAGAGATACCTGAAGACAATTGCAACAGATCAACAGTTGAGAGAGCGAAGAACATCTGAACGTTATTAAGTCAAAAAAATGACAAAAGCAATAGGAGGTTTTGCATGTGTTAACTTTTCCAAACATATTAGAAAGCCATTTAAGGTGCGCTTCAGTTTGACGTTTCCCCTGAGTAGGATTGATATCCCGCTTTAGGAGATAAAAGACTTCGGTGCGACTAAAGGTCTGTTTGTATGCTCAGATAGCGATCGGTGACCCAATGACAGGTTGAGGAGGTGGCTTTGTGTTGACCAAGGTCTTTTTTTTTTTATAACGATACGGACACCAAAAGTGATACACTGCTTATTGTGGTGACAGTGATCGGAGTTTGCTGTGTTGGGAGTGTGCGATTCTTCCGTAGCGCATTCTAGATCGCCACGTCAGACCGTCCAACCAAAAAAAAAAAAAAAACACTGGTCACAGAAGTTAGCGTTAACCTCAGCAGGGTCGTGGGTTACGATCGCACTTCCAACACTGTTGACCAGCGAAACAATACTCCGTCCGCTGATTACGCAGTCAATCGACTCGATCACATGGGTTTTAAAACACAGAACGATCGCTAAGCTCGGTGATCGAAACGCTAACGCTTAGCCACCTAGCTAGCTGGCTAGCTAGCCAGCTGGCTAGGTGTGTAGCTAACGGGCTGGTGTATGAGCATGCACAAGGTTCTCCACACAGCCGGCCTCGGTATGCAGCACTGATTGACTGGCAGTGTGCAAATATACCCAATGTTTAGTCTGAATAACGCCTTGATGGTACGCAAGGTCGAATATAGTGACGAGACTATGTCACTAGGATGCATCTCTCCGCGGTTAGCCTGCTCGTCCAAATGAATGGGAAACCCACTATTGACGTCCGCGTAAGCTAACCAACACAGTAAGAGGTGGACGTGTCCAGCCACGTTAGCGAAGGCAGGTATATAAACATGTGTGTCTGGTATCCGTGGGTCAACTGGTCGTTTACCTGCACACGATCTGGTCTTCCATATCTTGAGCAACAAGATGATGATGGCAGCCAGATGAGAGAGGTCCCCCGTTAGTCTGAAGATGTTCATCGTGGCGGGGTTTGAAATAGTTTATCCCCCGGTAGCCGGATGTCCTCTTCCTGGGTCTGGAAAAACGAGTTTATTCCCACCCGAAACTAAACAGACAACTTTACACGGCCCGAAAAAGTCGCCGGCCACTGTAGTGCATTTGGTTAAAAATATGGCGAGAAGAAGTCGACGTGGAAGGGGGCGTGGCTACACCCCGGGGGGCGTGGCCACAGAGAGAGGAGAGCGGCTCTGATTGGCCACACCGGCCCTCCGCCGAGCGCTCGTCTTCGCCCTTGTACGTTTGTGGCGGAGCAGGACTTTGTTCTCAGTACACACACTATCGTATCTTTTAACCATCTCCAATGCCGAATGTGACCGCTTATTGAATTATGTACGTACTTATTGCCGTACGTTTTCAAAAATGAAAGAGGGTCGAAGCTCCAATCATGTCCATTTTTAAATCCGACACAATTTGGATATGGATATGTGTATGCCCAGTTGCGGACACCTGATGCTTTCGACCACGTTGACCACTGTTGTAGCCGTAGTCCTTTGCCACGCCTTTGTTGAGCTAGCCTGAAGGAGGAAACCAGGTATATCCACCTCTGAACCTCCGAAGTCAGACGTAATTATTCTGCCCAAATAAGGGTTTCCTATCCCATTGGTCTCGCCAGACTACTGATAACATAGCCGCACAAAATAATTGGATAAAACTACGTCTATAAACTATAAACGACGTTTATATTATTATTATTATAATAAACGGAATCGTTTTGAATAAATAAGGAAAATGGAAAACAGAATTGTCTGCAGAATATTTTTATATGGATGCGTATAATTATTTCACATGGCAGCAGAAGTAAATTCCCTGTTTATATCAATGATTGAAGGTTGAGAATGTTAGAGAGGACAAGGCATGCGAAAATTCTATGTACCTAAGTATAATGACAATAAATATTATTATAGAAGTCATCATCACATTATATGGGTGGACCCATTGAGTCCAGGAAAACATAATAAACAAAGAGCTGGGAGCCGAAAGAGCTGTCTCTTATTGGTGAGCCGAGCCAAACGATCTGACTCACTGAAAAGCAGGGGAATGCCCATCACTGTCGGCTCAAAACAAACCGAGAAGTTGTTTTCCTCATTTGTTTAACTTATTTGAAAACACTCTCATGTCACCAGTACATTGCTTTATTGTGCACTGTGTTTCAAACTTAAGCTTAATCCCAGCAAAAATTAGCAAATCAAGTAAAAAGATTTAAGCACTGACTGAGGGAGGCAGAGGAGCCAACCACAATGCTTGTTAAGTTCGATTTTTATTGTCTTACTGGTTGTTAAAGACACCCAGAAAAACTTTTAACATTCAAAAAAAGAAAGCGACTAATTTAATGGCTTAAAATACTTTGTGAGTGTGAGTGGGCTAATGGCATGAATGAAGAATTGAATAAATGAAAGCTGGCACTAGTTCAATGCTTTCCATCACTTGTTTTTAACCATATACTATAAACCCCATAAGGTATAAAGGTTATTAACATTAAAATGAGACGTACTGCCATTCTATGCCTGCACAGAAGGGGGCACCCCCATGCTGTCCATATTACGGAGTTGGAAAGACATCAACAGGATTTAAAGCATAACATTGTGGAAGACCTAGGGGTTATAACAAAGACAAAAACAAAGACAATAAAAACAACCAAAGTACCCAAGAATGTACCAGCAATAACAACTTTTTTTAGCTGCCACTGTCTCGCCAGCTGATCCATCTGTCTTTGTAATCACCTTGGCAATGAAGGGTGGTAAGAGGAGAGAGGAGGAAAGAGACTAATAGTGAGTGAGTGTGTAGAAGAAGAGGGATGTGGAGAGAGCAAGAGAGCGAGAGAGAAAGCTAGGAAGAGGGTGGAAGTGAGATTCAGAGGCGACGCCTTGGACTGGGGAAGAGAAGGCAGAGGGAATATATTCCGGATTGGGTTTTGCTTGCTGGTGGACATGTATTTCAGATGGGTCACACTGGTGCTCTGCATTGCAGGAGTGAAGGTGGACCGAGTTTGGGCCAAACTGCAGACAGGTGAGCCTTCTTTTCCCCTCTTTCCTGTATGTGATGTGTCTTGTCCTTCGATAGTGCCTTCTCACCATGCTCAGACTAAAAACATTTAAACATCCTATTTATAGTACAGAGAACACTTATACTGCATGAGAAAGGGTGGACATGTCTGGGTTATGAGAAACCATGTCTAGACCAGTGGTTCTCAACTGGTCTAGCCACAGGAGGATCCACATCGGACTTTAAGTCACGACCCAACAATTATTACAAACTATTCACCAATATTGCAGTGATCAACAATGCCTTCATGTTCTGTTAAAAACATTGTGCAAACCAAATGCTGTAACAGTTTGGGCTAAACTCAATGAAACAGAAGATATGAATTAACATTGAAACAGGTCTTCATTCATGGGCTTCTCTCTGAAGATGAGGTTTGATCCGCTTTGCGGCCCACAACAAATGCCCTCGTAATCCATCATTTGAGAACAACTGATCTAGACGGTATTGAGCCAGCGACGGTTGCACAACAAGTCACTGATATCTGCCATATCTGTGTATCCCCTTACCAACACAAACCAGACAGGGCCATCAGACAGAAAGTATTTCGATTGGAACAACATTTATTTCAGATCCAAAAAAGAAATTGACCGCGGCGCTGACCATTTCTTCTAAAAATACAAATCTGAGTGTACTCTGTGATTTGTTGCGGCTCCTGCATGCATTTTGTTTGATTTAACCCTCATGCCACCGTTGGGAGAGGCATGGATCAACACAGACGAGAGTGGCTGGACTACGCCTGTTCAGAGGTGGTGCAGCTATTCATTCTGAACTAATTGATGCGCCGATTGTAACTCTCGGGTCGACAGTTGTGCATGTAAATGTAATTTTAAATCTTCCACTTTAATGCAAGTCAAACCTCAGGAATTTTTATTGAGCAAGTGACATAGCTAACAATAGTCTACCATTAAAAAAAAAATCCACCCGCATGTGCTGGACTCTAATCATCCAGCCACAGAGCCAGAGACTTAAATTTAGAAGTGAAGTTTATTTTCCCTTTTTGCCTCCAAGCTATACAATGATCTGTGACAATCCACATCAGCTGGTATCAACTCAACAGAGACTAAGGTTGAACCAAGTTTAGTCCAACTTCACAGGACACGGTACTTGAGCATTCATGCCCCATGCATGGCACTAATGCACTCCAGCAGTGCAGTGGTAAACAACTGTCTGCTCCAGATACTTCCCAACCCTTATTCCATGCCATGAGATCACAGGTGTCCAGCCATAATAGCTATATGGTTAGTTCCCTATTTATATGATTAGAATTAAAATACACGACCGGGGCGAATTCAGTTCAACGCCATGTCCTTTCCTTTTCCAAATCGTCCTGCTCTTATGTTATACTGTGTTCACTATCCTTCCGTCTTATTTATTTTGTCTCTTTCTACCATGTACAATCCACTTGCAGCGTTCCTACCAGACCATAAAAACACAGAGCCCCGAGGGACAAGAATAAGTTGTGTGGCAGGTGATGACCTCAGCTCTGACGTCTGAAGAACAATTCTAAGCAACTCCGTTACTCATGTCAAACATAGGATTTTTTTTTCGCCCTATTGTTTACTTCAAAGCAGGAAACACGTCATTATTTCTTCATTTAAAATTCTCGGGATTAGCATCTTCCATAGAAACATACCATTTTGGGAGTGGCAAAAAGTTTTACTGCCATGATTGATTAAATTTATGAAAAAACATTCATGTAATGTTTTTTTATTTGACGGAAACTCCCCTGGTTATCAAAACAATATTCTCATGCTCTCACGCAACTGGATTACTGGAAACGTTCATGATTTCCATTGCGACTCCTCGAAAGCGGTGAATCGGGGTACAGCATCTCGCCCCTAGCGATAGCCATCGCCCTCAGGAACCCATGGACCTATATTGAATTTAACCATTCGACTTGTTTTAGTCATGTGCATCTGGGTCACGGCTCTGCTGGGGCCGAGCCAGCTCAAGCTGCCTCACAGGAAAGGGTGTGTCCTCTCCTATGCTGACCGCCCTCAGAAAAAAAAAAAAAACCTCCAGAAAATGTTGTGGTCAGGTACTAGACTACTTTTCTCAACCAGAAGGTTTGCCTTTTATGTTTTTGCAAGACACAATTTCCTTCTTGCTTCTATTTCATCCAACTACACAGCTTTGCTTTTATTTAATCAGGATTAAGCATTTGTGGTTTGCCTGGATACCCAGATTTTGTTTTTCTGTTTGTGGCCTTGTTACAGCATACAACCAGTTCAGCCCATCATTCCCACTGACAGACCTTCAATTTACTAGAAGCAAACATGCTGCTGCATGTCCTGCTTGATGTTATTAGTGCAGGAAAGCATGTGTAGGATTAACAGATAACAAACTATATAAACGGTTGGATCTACAGTGTGATACGTCGTGTTTGAAATCACCCTTAAAGTCACTAAGTCAATCCGTTTTCACATAGGGCCATCCCTATTGTCCTTCACTGAACATGTATGGACAAAGCTTGCTATGGAGTAGTAACAGTGCGACTCCGTGAACATGTATCGTCTCCTTCCTTGTGATGGTGGTGACGTGGGGCCCATACGGAGCTAAAGCTAACCCACCACAGCTAGGTGGTAAACGGTGTTTCAAAACATCAACCGTTTGCGACCATGCCTTCAACTACACAATGCAAACGGGAAAACATTGTTAGTCGGGCAAACTGTCAGTTTTGATCGCATCGAAAGCCGTAGATCGCAGTGTCCTCGCCACCAAAACAGTGACAAAGCCAACGAGTTTGCACGACTTTTCACCCTTTAAAAAGTGGAGTAGTTCGACGGAATCGCGTTTGTGAATCAGACCTTGCAACGGTTGAGTCACGTCAATACATTGTCAATGAAAGACAAATAAGAACTTTTAAAAAAAAAACAGACGGATGATCTTTTACCAGAGAACGATTGTTTGAGCGTGGGCGGATCCGGACAGATCAGGGAGACGATCAGTCGGAATGCGCCCTGCTCAGGTTGCTCTGCTCACGGTGATCCATCCCGCAGAAACGACTAGAGCAGCAGAGACCAACTCTTCGCGGCAGCCGGGCTGACCACGGCGTGTTTCTAGGGTTTTCTGACGAGAAAACGGAGCATGACGGGGGTGATCTTCCACGCTTTTTTTTTAGGTTTTGTTTAACCAACAAGTTCCGATCGCGGGTGGACAACCTCCTGTAGTTAGCTGAAAGCGGGAGGTGAAAACAGCAAACGGTGTATGTACGGGAGGCTCTCAACATCTAGGGTTAGATGAAACACCCCCGCGCGAAAACACTTGAAACGCCAGGGTTTATATATACGACACGTGACGTCACAACTGTACCGTACAATTTTAAAATTGGCGAAAGACAATATTTTGAATGGTCGTAAATATCCTAATATAGGGTGTACACGATGTCGGTAAAAACGACGTTGAGAAAGAAACATATATAAAAAGGTTAGCACTATTTGGTTGGAGGTATATTTGGGTCCCAGGTCATCTTGATAATCTGGGGTTTAAGACTTAAAATACCTACTCAGTTGCATGATTGTCAAGCTCCTATTGGTTCGTTGACCAGTTTTATGGCGTCCTGGAGTTCACTCAGGTAGACATAAATACAGTATATATGCACATTTTGAGGGCGACCTGTGTTATTTTTGTGCTCTGAACAGATAGCGCTATCGGTGGTGTCGAACAATCGTGGGACGATGCAGCCACCGCTGGTGGAGAAGCCTCCAAAGCCCAGAACTCAGCACCAGGTGGAGAAAGGAAGAGCAGGGAGGTCCAAGCGGGAGATCTTACCATAGACACCCTACCAGACAACATGACACACTTAGTGGTGAGCGTTTAATAACACCGGGTCTGCATGACTGCTGCTGTTTGTAGATGTTTATAACTTCTATACAGAAGTTGTTTAAATTAAATAATATCAGAGTGAGAAACTCTGCCCCCTACTGGACTGTTAGTGCTACGTCACTTGGACTGGAGTCAAGAAATGTAATAGATTTAGCATTCCTTGTAAAAAAAAAAGTTATTGGATCCACTTGTCCACCCCTCAACCAAGGGCATTTTTATCCATTCCACTTTGGTTTTAACGAGCGTCCTCTGTGTGCTTCTCTCTGTGTGAAAGGAGGACTCTCGTAGCTACTACACACAGCGTAGCTTCGGCCCTGGCGACCGGCACGCAGGTGCATTCTGGGTAGACATGGATGACCTGCAGCACGGCCAAGTTAGAATGCACGGGCTCCTGTCAAACACACACAAGCAGGCTGCGGTGAGTGAAACGCAAGCGCATGTGCCGGTGCATGACATTCTACTGTATATCAAGAGGGGGCCGGTAAACAAGTCTGATTGGACAGCCAACGGTTGGCCTGGTTATGCACTCTAACCGAAAGCCGTCTGCCGTCGTTCTCGTTTTCTTCATCCCCATGTGACCTTGTCCTTCCAGAGGGTGGCCCTGTCGTTTCCTTTCCCATTCTACGGGCATTACCTGAAGCAGATCACCATAGCAACAGGAGGTACCTCTTTGTCTCTACTCACAGGGGGTGGTGGTGGCTGTGGAGGTTGTGCCCCACGAGGGAAGGAGGCTTGGCAGTTTTAACGTCATTACGGATTTGAAACCTTTTCAGGCTTTATTTTCATGGGGGACGTCACGCATCGCATGCTCACCGCCACGCAGTACGTCGCCCCGCTCATGGCTAATTTCGACCCCAGCTCCGCCAAAGAATCCACTGTGCAGTACCTGGACAACGGTAACCCATCGCCCCACGTTTAGGAATTTGGATTGATGCTTTGTCGGGAAACTATTCACGACCTTTGACCCTTGAATTGTGTTGTCGTCGTCCCCCCCGCCCAGGTGAGATGTTTGTGGTGCAGTGGGAGCGCGTCAGGCTCCACGGTAGAGAATCAGAGGGGGCCTTCACCTTCCAGGCCGCTCTGTACAGATCAGGGACCATCACGTTCAGCTACAGAGATGTAAGCCCATCCCATCACTCCCCGTGCTTTTTATAGCTAAACCTGCAGTCCCTAGCTCTCTGCTACACCCTCAACAGTATAAACTCCCATCATCACTCCCACAACGCTGATAAAATAGTTAAACTGCAGTCCAAGTTCCCTGTGGTACTCCCCACAGTATTAGTATTCCAGCAACACAAATACAATGTTTATATCAACAATTCACCTTCACGATCACTGAAGGGGATGATTCATATCAATTTATGATATCAGATGATTAGAACAGATTAAGTGGTAACAAAGCACACACATCATTTTTATACGCACATTAATTAAGGAGCGTGTTTTTGTGATTGTCTGCATAGTTAAGCACAGGTCTCACTTTTTTTCTCACTTTATATTGTTGACTTTACATCTCCATGTGCATACTCCCTTTTCAGATTCCCTTGTCAGTAGAGCAGATCATCTCAGGTCAACATCCTGTGAAGGCAGGTCTGTCTGATGCTTTCATGGTCGTGAAACCATCATCTAAGTCTGCAGGTCAGTTGTGGCGATACCACTTTTACCTACCCTCCATTTTAGCCATCCAACGAGCGCAAAGATCTAGATTTTAATAACTCGATGAACTTTACTTCTACTGTAGATGCAAAACAACGCACAATCTATGAGTACCATCGGGTTCAAATCGACACAGCAAAGATCACAAACCATTGTGCCTTTGAGTTTACTGCACTGCCAAGTAAGAGGTCTCACACTCGCTTCCATGCAAATAAAAAGTGATGAAATCCATGAGGGTTTAATACCCTGCCTTGAATTTTTATTCTCTCTCTCTCTCTCTCTCTCTCGCTCTCTCTCTCGCTCTCTCTCTCTCTCTCTCTCACTCTCTCCAGGTTGTCTTCAACATAACAGCTGTGAACTATGCTCGTCAGCCAATCAAACCCTTGGCTGTAAATGGTGCCATGTGCTGCAAAGGTTAGTGGGACAGCCCTGCACGCCAACATTGAAACACTATAACGACACACATATGTACACACAAACACAGCCACACACACACACACACATTATACATGCAAACTGCTGACAGATGACTTCACGCTTCATCTGTCCTAGGTGTTCAGACGGTATGGACCGACACAGACAGGAGTGGCTGGACTATGGCTGTTCAGAGGTGGTGTAGCTGTTCATTCTGTGTTACGTTGTTGGCGCACCTTAACACTCAGATGGCACCAATAAACCAAAGACTATAATCCCGTTCCTCTGCGATGTTGTTTTCCGTGGACAGAAGGACGATGTCAGGTGTGAGGACTACTCCAGAGGGGGGACCGAGGCCTCGCTCCGTCCGTCTGCCAAGCCCGACCACGCCACGGCCAGCCCGGGGCTATACGGCTGTAAAAGTAACGGTGAGGCTGGAATTGGTCCTTTTAAATTGTCATAGATTTAATTCAATGTACGGACAATGATGAGAGCAATGCTTGGAACAAACAAGGAGTGAAATATACAAAATACATATAGATTATAGAAAATAAAGATATAAGGAAATAATGTGGATCACACAAATGTTCAAATTATTTTAATATCAGATAAAAGCTGCTATGCTTACCAGTCTGTGGTTAGTCCCAGCTGCACACACCTTTTGAGATCCTCAATGTGGTGTGAACTCTTGCTTAATCGCAACGCATAATTATTTGCTGACAATATTTGGACAATATTTACAATTGGACAATATTTACCACTTGCGTTGCTTTCCTATTCCAGACGTGAAGTCCGCTCTCCCCAAGTACACAAACCGGTTTGCGAGCGCCGGCGCTACCGCAGGCGTCGTAGCGGGCGTCGCGCTGCTCCTGGCTCTGCTGGTGCTGGTTCTGTTCTTGCACCGTCACCCTACTCCCACCCACCTCCTCCGTCAGGTGGGTAGCGACCAAGTTCAACGCCTGTCCAGGAACACCACCACATACACATGAGGGGGTGTGTTAGGGGATCAGACCCGGGGCAGTCCCCATTTCAGGGCGGCCCGTCCTCGACTGGAGCTGTCCCTGGATGTGTCCACTTAAAAAAATAAATAGGATTTAAAAAATATATACGAATAGAGGGTCTACCGTGCTCATGAATATTTATCTCTTGAGTTGGTCATTAGTCTTAGTAGCTTAGTAAACTAGTAACTTGAGGCTGTGCAGTCACCTCCCTAAGTGGGGGGTGTCTATTGACTTCATACCATAAGCAGGTATGGCCAACATAAACAATAGGCTAGCAATACGATATAGAGCTATTCCCTATTTGTTTGGCCTAGTATTTTTGGCTGGTTTACCAAAGCTGAATACTGCTCATATTAAAGCATAAGGCCTAATGTATAGTACTATATTAACCATGATAATAGGACAAATTCAAAAATCTTCAGAAAGAGATGGAGTTCTTTCTCATTCATGTATTATTTTCTGCGTTTCAGCAACGCAAGAGCTACTGGCCATCCCTGAAGTTCCACAAGCAAGGACTCCAGCCTGGTTACACAGAAATGGAGGGAAACCACGACCGAGAGATCATTATGGAGACTGGATCATAAGGAGAGGCCAGATATCATGATAGGGAAAAAAACTCAATATGATGTTGTCAAATGGGGTTTCCCAAACCTATTAAATTCTAGTTTACAGATATCAAATTATTGTTTGATTAAAATGTGTTTGAGATCCTAACTGTTTACTGGTGCTATCTATTTGGGTTACATTTTTTCTATGTCAATAATAAAAAGAAGGCCTAACAGACTCTCTGCTTTGAAATATGCTGACTTCACAACACAGTGTAACTGACAAAACGTCTAAATGTACAAGTATGTGACAGAGAAACACAATGGTCGAATTGCAGCTCATTACTAATGATCATTTTAAGATGTGAACAGTAAGTGTATAAGAATAGTGTGAGTAATGGAGCCATCACAACGTGACGAGCCTTGTATCTCCACATCCAGCAGGTGTCGCCATAACCAAATACATCACCTTTTCTCCTCGCATAGGACTGAGGCAGAGCGAAACGAACGTGGCAGATTGATTATTATACGTAAATGTGACATGCGTATTATGCGAAACATTCCGACTCCAGTTATTATTCATAAGAGTCCAAAAGGCATGGACTCAACCTCCGATCGAGCGGGTCTCCCCGACACACGACCTCCGTCGCCCTTTTCCAGACCCCATCCCTGTTCATCAACCCCAGTCATCAACGCATTTCCCCACACAAAACACACCCAAAACCAACCCTTGTTTATAAACGGGGGGGGGGAAACATCACCGAGCGTTATAAAAAAAACACACGGAAAGGAAAGTTTGATGAGACCTTTATTAAAACCGGTGGTGGCAACACAAAAAAAAAAAAAAAAAAAAAGCGAAGCGAAGCGAACCTCCCCCAATCGCCCGTACTCCTTTCCTCCCTGGGAGCGCCGCCACACAGAGCAGCCTGAACTGAGTGACAGCCAGCTGTGCGGGTTTAGCGCCACAACAACACCCCACCCCGCCGGACCCGAGACCCCGCGACCCACCCTGTCCGTCGGAGGAGAGCAAGTCGCCCGATCCTCGAGCCTCCGTCTCCGCACCTTAATTAACGTCCAGCCGCCGTCCGCCTCGTAGCTTAGCTTAGCTTAGCTAGAAGAGCCATTCTCTCTCTCCCCCCCCGTCCCCGTCCCCCACCACCACCACCACCAACAACATGAATCCGTTGTGTGGCAGATGTAACCGAGTCGTGTACCCCACGGAAAAAGTGAATTGTCTGGACAAGGTAAGACGAAATACAGCATTTTTATTGCCTTTTTTGGGGGGTTCAGAGACACCCTCGTCTGTTTTGTGTCGCTGTGTGTAGCGTGAATAAATTCCGACCAGGGCACATGACAGGTATGTCGCTGCTAGCTCCGCCGGCTAACCTAGGTTATAGCCTAGCCTCACCGCTAGCCCAACAAGTGCCTTCGCTGCGATCACCCCCCCCCCCGCGGGGGTGATGGTTGATTTAGTCTTTTGGCTGTTTGGCTTCATGTATCTAGTCGTCGGTACGTGTCTGAAACGGAGTGGTGGTGTGGTGTGTTCTGTTCTGTTCTGCAGAGGTGGATGGGGTCCATTTCCAGGCCAGTCTTGTGTGTTGTGTGGGCCTGAAATGACTGGCAGTGCTCGGGCAGGTCTTCATGTTTCGCAACCTTTCCCTTTTTCGTCAGTCCGATTGTGTGCATGTTATAGATTCTGGGAACTGGAAACGAGCTGTTTTGTGTAACTCATGACACACTACGGATGGTTTTGGCTTCCCTGAAGTGAACGTGGACTCGAGGACATTCGTGGGTGTGCACCTAAAATGATCCACATCCAGGTGCCTGGAATTAGATTCACAGGGAATGAGTTCAGTTGAGGTGGCAATCTCATCCAGGGGATTCATATCATTAGTCTGGACGTCACCATCACGTGGTATGATGTGTCGCCCAGCCGTGCTGTAATAGATAGGGGAATGCGACGTGGTTTTGTGTGATAACACACTTTGCTAAATGCTTTTTATTTTATTTTATTGTTGGAGTGACGTTCAGGTGGAGTCTCTCATTCGTTGAGGCATGACTAAGAATTCTGATGTTATTAGCAGAAGCGCTGTTGACACGGCAAGTTCATTATTTGCGTGAACGTAATCCGAATGGACAGCGGGGATCCACCGCTGTCAAGAGATTCTTATCTTGTCGAGTGAAAAATGGAGGCCGTTGTGGGGGGAGATGACTCTCAACAGAAAGCACAGTATCAAAAGAAACGATTTTATTCTCTATGTAATTCCGTGTGTTCAATGCATCATGACTGACGTTTTTGGACGTGAACTGAAATGTAAAGATCTGCATTAATGGGTGTTGCTACTTGCTATAGGTTACAAGCGAGGTCTAAATGGCGTTTGCCTTCTAGTGTTTGAGCAGGAGGGTGATTGATAATCACTTATCAAAAGTAGAAGCAGCGATTGCCCTGGAATCTGCCTGGAGCAGTGTGCATTCCAGCAGCCAGACACTCCCATAAAACGTGCTCTGTCAGAGGCCTGCTGGGCCGTTTTCTGCTCAGAAGCCCAGAATTGGAGTACATATTTGCTGCCATTTCAGTTCTCACTGCATAGCCACAATCAAACCCTGACCCTTTTCACCACATAGCACCAACCAAAATAACCTAGTTATCTTCCCTTCTAACGGGCAACAGCTAACTATGTCATTTATCCTAAGCAGCCATGGTCACAGTGTTCTTTGTTCTTTACCGGGGATATCTGATGGATCCAGTAGGGAACAGTGATCTGCAAATTGCTTAGCTAATGTTGAATACCTCTACCTGTTTAGTGTTTGGTTCTGTAGTGGAACTGCTGTGGTGAGGCCTTTCCATTGAGCATTGTTTGTCTGTCAATCTGCATTCCTCTAAAGCAGGGCAGGGCCCCTCAGCAGCAGCAGCAGAAGGAGGGGGTGGTGGTGGTGGTGGTGGTAGTGGTGGTGGAGGTGGAGGTGGTGAAGCAGGCAGATGAGGACGTGTAAAGACAGGAAGTCAGGCTTACGTCTAGCGCTTTCTTTTTGCTGCATACCCTCTGTAAATAGACTGGTTGTTGGCTGCCTAATAATTGTGCACTTGTTGAATTTAAAATGACAACAATAACAACTATTTAAGGCCTGGTGACATCAATGTGGCTGCAACAGAGGATCCTTGTTGAAATGGAGCCTCTCAAAATGGGAGAGCAATTATACTATTAGTGCAGAATGAAATGTAGATCTTAACTAGGCAGTAATTGAACAGTGCACTATTGCCAGTCTATGTATTTGTAGTTTGAAGTGGAAGCTCTGTGAAATATACAACGTTTATGCTTCAGCGCAAAGTCAAGATCGTCTTTGTTAGATATTGTCTGCTAATTCTATCTCACCAAATCAATGTCCTCTGTGGAAGAGTGTGAAATGGGCTGGGTTCTCGTTGCTCACTCCTCGTCCTCTTTCTCCCTTCAGGCAAGGAGATCTTCCAAAACCCCCTACATTATTTGGCAAGCTTCATTAATATTTAATTGTGACACACAAACCCCTATAGATTGAGTGTAATCAGTACACCAGAAAAGCGACCACTAACTCCATGAGAAAACGCAGTTTAAAATCTCTGGCCAACAATATGGCGGAAGCATAGCAATCAGTCTTATAAAAATCAATATATAAATCCAGAGAATAGTGTCTCGGTATTCTTCTAGAGCAGACGTTAAGTCTGTCGTAGGATCTCATAGGACTTTTTGCAGCCGAAGCAATCGGAAGAACAATTTGTTTATTGCTTGAGTTTAGAGTTATATAACAGACATAACCTGCACATGAACTCTGGACATTAAGCTATCTGTGTTTGTTCTCTTTCATAATGTATATGAGCATTCTATTCATGGTAGTTATTTAAATCTAAACATTCAATGGTTAAATAACATGCAAAGTGTCTACAATTCGTATTTTGAACATTCATTATGTTTATCATGAATAATGAATTATTCGTCAACCTATCCAAGATGCAGTTGTCTACTAGGTATATTTCCATTGAAGATGATATGACTCAGGGAAATGTTGATTATGATTGCATCAGTCAGTTAATTACGTCAGCTTCAGTATTTGCATGGCAATGAGCAATATTATTTTGATGTATGAACGCCATCCGAGTTCTGGTTTTGGGGTTTTGGGGTTGGAGTTTATTTCCTGTTTAGACAGCTGCCCTCTTATCCCATGGAACAAATGGAAATGGTCAAAAGGTCAGAGGAACAATTTTCCAGTGATGCAGGGTTCGTGCATTTTCTGTTGGTTCAAAGTAGAAGATCTGAGTTAAGCGATGCAAAAATGCAAATGCCTGATGTAACTATGGCCATAGACACGTGTGTGTGTGTGTGTGTGTGTGTGTGTGTGTGTGTGTGTGTGTGTGTGTGTGTGTGTGTGTGTGTGTGTGTG
>JAOPJL010000088.1:2258288-2270050 GCA_027123545.1 Trisopterus esmarkii | reverse complement strand
ACACACACACACACACACACACACACACACACACACACACACACACACACACACACACACACACACACACCTATGTAGCACAGTGGCTGTGTTTTAGAAGTTATTGTGTGTGAGGAAGTGGAACAGCAAGGTGAGACTTGGATTAAGATGGGGCTGCACCCAAGGACTATTTTAAAAGTGCAATTAAGTCTATAAAATAGAAATTATAGCAATTTCCATCCAAGGGATTCCTTAAATGTGCTTGTTTGATCTGACAAGCAGCCAGCTTTAGTAGTGTCATCGCATTAAGCAGCAATTAAGTTTGTTACTTTACTTGATAAACAACCAATGATTCATAGATAATCAGAATTTAATTGGACACATTTCTTGGCGATCGATTAGCATAAGGCTATGGCTCATCTGAGCCCACAGTATTGGGTTGGTAAAAGGGTTCTCATCTAAACACACACACACACACACACACGGAGGCACACTCCGTGAATCCTAATACATACATTTCACGGCCATTGGCATCACTCCACTTAAACGGCGGAAATCAAGTCTGATTTGGCTAGATGGATCTGCCCACTTGACTTGTGTCATGGGCTCTGATTCATTCCCTCCCAGCCCGGCTCCCCATGGCTGAGGGAGGGCTCTCCGGTCCGCTAATAAAGTGTAATTTATGGTCCAGGGAGGCTAAACAAAAGGAACAGCGACCGGGTAGCATACATGACCCAGTGCAGCTGTGTTCTGGTGCCTCTCGTTGCACAAGGAGACACAATGCCGCCTTCTAAATAAATATTGTTTTTTGTTCAGAAAATGTAACAAATTGACTCTAAGCCATATTCTACCAGAACTATCTCCTCAAATGTATGTCTTTCTGATAATTCAAATGGGGCTTTCACATCTACTGAATTATTTTGAATTGTATACAAATGAAATCATTTATAAAGCTTTTATTAATTTTTTTTGCTCTGTCCATATTAACGTCCTGGCTCATGTGTCAACCCTAAGATGCTAAGGGGCTAGTATGCTACATGTATGCTAGTATGCACGCCAAGACTGAGTTTCTTTGCCCAGCCGGCTCACTGCTCTGATACCCCCCCCCCCCTCCTTTGTCATCCTCACAGCTGCCCGTTCGGTTAGGAAAGGAGGCCACTGGGAGGAAAGGTCGGAGGTCAAATGGTGACGGACAGGAGGGGAAGCCCAAGAAGAGGCGAGGCGAAGCCAAGGTTGGTCATCGTGTGGTTGGTGCTCTGTCCATCAGATGCTGGCCATGGATTTGATGAGCACATCAATAGCATTTTTAACAATGTTAAAAACTATTGATGTTGTTGTTGTTAAATACTTAAATCAACAGTACTTAAAAAAAAAAAATCAGTTTTAGAATAGTCTGTTTTTGTAAATGAATTTCAATGTAAGGTACATTCAAATGCAATAAGACAAATGCATAATTCCGCGTTTGATGTGCAACCGTCCTCGTCAGTGGAATCGATCCACACGGTGACCCATTGTTTTCGGTCCGGTCCAGCATACTATGCAGTATGCCCGACGGTAACATCGTGTCCTGATGGCTTTATTCTCCCTCGTTGTGTTGCCCTGCTCAGCAAGCGATGATGCTGGACGCAGACGGCTGCAGCCTGTCGCCCGGCACCAAGCCCCACATCTGCGAGCACTGCAGCGCGTCCTTCCGGAGCTCCTACCACCTGCGCCGCCACGTCCTCATCCACACCGGTAACCCCCCCCCTCCCCCCCTTTCCACTGCCACCACTTACTGTTTATGAAAAAGTCCTTTGCTGTGTAGGGCACCATGTGGGTCTGGAGGTAGAGTGGGGTTGGCTGGTTACCGGAAGGTTGTTAGTTCGATTCCCGGCTCCTTCTAGCTGCGAGTGTCGTGGTGTCCCTGAGCAAGACACCTCACCTCACCCTGGCTGCTCCTGACGAGCTGGCTGTCGCCTTGCATGGCTGACACCGCCGTCGCTGTGTGAATGTGTGCATGAATGGCTGAATGTTCATCGGTCATTTTAGACTGCACCGTAGTGCACCCTCGTGCACAGACTCACTTCCTTGAGAATGGCACCTGTGGTTTTGACAGTACGTGCAATCTGCTTGTGGTCTCATTGCAGGTGAAAGGCCGTTCAGATGCAGCCAATGTAACATGAGTTTCATTCAGAAGTACCTTCTCCAGCGGCACGAGAAGATCCACAGTGGTAAGTCCTCCCCGGTCTCCAGGGCGTGGGGTCACCTGTGAGGACCAGTGTGTCGTTCATATCCCTGTTCTGCAATCATCTCAAAGGTTGGAGCCTTCAGGATAATTTCAGAGGAATTGCTGCAATTTTGAGGAATATAGAAGTGAGATTTTCAGTAACACCTGCTGTGTTTTAATTCTATGAAATGTTTCTCCTGTGAAAAAGTGTAATTCTGCCGCCGTGATACAATGCCTCATTGGGACAATACAGTTGAATGCAGCACAGGTTGAATGTTCTTTGGAGGGTTAGGCGTCGATCTGAATTGTGTTTTTATTTCTCCTGATGTCCAGGAGAGAAGCCATTCTGTTGTGACCAGTGCAACATGCGATTTATCCAGAAGTACCACATGGAGCGGCACAAGAGGACTCACAGCGGAGAGAAGCCTTACAGATGCGAGACCTGCCAACAGGTACACACCACAACGAATATGCGCTATACACATGCAAACTCGAAGTCTAGGGGTTAGGGTCTTTGATGATCCATCTCGGGTTCCAAGTTCGGACCCAAAGTTCTTTGGGTCCTTGTAGTCATTCTTGAATAAGACTGCTAACCACTTCCTACTCATTAATGATAACCTATAAAGTAGACACGTGTACCTTTTCAAAGCGTCGGCGAACTGCCATAATGGTAAATGGCACACACAACATAAATTGAAACGCGCGAATACACACACACACACACATCGGCAGCATTTATATACATATCAACATACATGTCGTTGTACCTGCATGTGTTCTACCTGGCCTGTAGGCCTCACCGTTGCCATGGTTTCTTTTGTCTCGCAGTATTTTTCACGGACGGACCGTTTGCTGAAGCACAAGCGCACCTGCGGGGAAGGGGGGTTGAGGAGGGACTCTGACCTGCTGGACCTGGGCTGTGGACACCCGGACCAGGCCTACGGGGGGGTCCCCCAGGGGGGCCCCGCGCCCACCGGTCGCAAGAAGGGGCGATCAAAAAACGGCGAGGGCGGGGAGCGCAAGAGGAAGAAGGGGGCGGGGCTGGCGCTGGGCTTGGTCCAGGAGCAGGCCGGCTACGGCGTCCAGCACTACCCGCTGGATAACCACGGCCCCAGCGCCTCGCACCAGGGCCACCCGGGCGGGGCCCCGAAGATGGCCCTGAAGAAGGCCAACCGCAAGGCCCAGGAGCAGGCCAAGCAGGCCCACCTGGAGCCCAGCGGCAGCATGGAGGGCTTCCCCATGATGCAGGGCAACGGCGGCAAGGCCTGCGGCGGCAACAGCAGCACCTACGACGACGCCATGCAGTTCCTGAAGAAGCGGCGCTACCTCAACGCGGGGAACAACAACAACAACCACGCGCCGCCACAGCAGCAGCAGCCGCCGCCGCCACCGCCCCCGGGCGGTACGGGCAACGAGTACGACATGGGCCCGGGGCACCTGGCGTCCCAGCCCTCGGTCATCCAGGGCATGGTGTCCGGGGGGGCGATGGACGGCGAGGGGCCCCTGTCCCTGTTGGACGCGTCCCACATGGGGCTGGACAAGCTGGACCGGTCGGGCATCCCGGACGAGGTGCTGCAGAGCCTGCTGGACCACTACACCCAGAAGCCCGACGGCTCGCCCCACGACCTGCACTTTGACCTGGGCGACCACCACGTGGGGCAGCTGCACCCCATCCCCACGGACCCCGCCGACGCCGCCCACGACGCCCCCAGTCCCACCGGGGAGAAGGCGGTGCTCATGCACGAGTACTCGCGCTTCCTGCTGCAGGCCCTGGAGCGCACCAGCCACTACGCCGGCTTCCACCACAGCCCCGGGCCCTTCTCCGCCTCCATCCCGGGCAACCCGCTCTACGCCGACAAGAACATATACACTACGACGTCCCCGCTGGAGTGCGGCTTCGGCCAGTCGGCGGGCTCGCCCTCCATGCCCGCCGCCTCCTCGCCCTCCTCCACCTCCTCCTCCTCCGTGCCAAAGTCTCACTTTGCGATGCTGGCGGGCTCGTCGCCGCAGCACGGCTTCCAGCTGAGCGGCCTGGAGCCCTCGGCGCACCAGCAGCTCACCCCCTCTCAGGAGCTCACCGAGCAGACGGACAAGCAGCACGCCGGCTCCTCCTCGTCCTCCTCGCCGCCGCCGCCGCCGCCGCCCCCCTCCTCCTACCAGATCAGCCCCTCGGACCTCAGCAGCAGCCAGAAGGAGGCGCGGGCGACCAAGGGCGCCTACCGGCTCTCCTCGTCCCAGGACCTGGAGTCCCTGGAGGCCAAGTCGTCGTCGTCCTCCTCCTCGTACCACATGGAGAACTTCGCCCAGGCGTTCGGCGCCCAGTACAAGGCGGACGGCTGCGGCCTGGCGTCGTACGGCGGGGACTCGGGCGTCGAGGTGGACCACCGGATACGGAGCGCGTCAGTGTCCGAGTTCTCAGGGTATAGCAGTTTGTTAAGTGATGTCAATGAGCCAGTAAGTACAGCTTCCAAAACGCAGACGAGCCAAAGCTACAGATGAGAGGTTTGGGCGGGGCTTTTTGTTTGTTTTAGAACAATATACTTGGTTGGTTTTTCGAGGGAGAGCGAGAGGAGGGAAGAAGAAGAAAAAAAAAAAAAGGATGTCCAATTTTTCTTATTTTTCGTGCATCTATTTTATTATTTTATTATTCTAATTATTATTGTAATTTTAATTATTCAGACACTATGTTTTTTGTACTGCCACAGACGCACCTCTTCCCCACCACGGCTGCAAGGCCTCTTACAAATGCAATGTCATTATCATCGTAGGATCCACATTTTTGCATGTGAAAATGAATCCATTCACTCCATTTTAGTTAGAAAATGGATTCACTCCATTTTAATTTAATCCATTTATGACTCAAATACTCTTTATATATATATTAAAAAACAAGCAAATAATAGCAATGAAACACGTATTTGAGCAATCAACTTCACAAGTGTAAGATTTAAAAAGAAAAGGGGAAATGATAACGATGGCAGGGATCAGCCTAGGACTGAACAAGCAAAAAAGAAACAAAGTTATTGTCTGTTACACGGTTTTAAAGTATTACTCAGGAAAATAATGTGGGGAATGAACGAGTTTGGTCGGGCAAGACACCCAGCCATACGCAAGTGTGCGTTCAGTACTCCAGAGACCATTTGTTTTATACAGTGTATGTTTCTTTCCTTATTTTGAATGTGTGCAACAATAACCGACTTCTGCCAGCTCGCATACACTGAGAACACTTTCCACTTGGCTAAATAGAGATTATGGTACTGTCTTGTCAATGTGAAACTCATGTTCTCTTCCACAAGGGCCATATATAGAATATATATATATTTATAAAAAATATATATGATGTAAAAAAAAATACAGTTTTAATCATTCTGGGCGGTTGCCAGGTGAAGTAGAGGAAGCGAGGATGACGGACAACTTGCATGTGTAGTAGTGTGTGTTTTTATCCCCGGGCAGAACGAAATCAAGGCAGTGACTTTCCGTGCCACTAGGGGTCGACGTTGCGCAGCAAAAGAGAATGGTTCTCCCTCCCGCCGCCTTTCTTCCTCCGCAAATCTCTCTCTAGAAAAAATAATCCAATCAGCACTTTGAGCCGTTTATTGCATTGAGTAAACTCGCCTGGTATCAGAAGAGCTCAGACGTCTACCTACTTGCTTACACAGAGATGCCTGGTCCGGTTTGGGGCAGGCAGGGAGTAGCCTACGGTTGGGATCATAGAGCCTGGCCGATACCGATGTAAACAAAAAAAAAATAATACCGATATTGATGCATCAGCCGTTATTTAAAATATTGATTTACCGGCCGTTAATCAATATATTTATATCGTTGTATCCTGGGGTTGGTGCAGCTCCTTTGGGATTTGCTGCTTTCCCTCCAGAAATGCTTGGGGCCCCAGCAACGTCAAATCATGAGCTAAATGAACCAATCCGCTGCAGTATGGGGAGGAGCGACTAACCTTCGCACGACAGGATGCAAAACTGTTAGTGTTGGGAGTGTTTACGAAGATGTGCATTTAGAGGTTCAGCCACGACAAAGGATTTTTAAAGAGGCGATTACATTTCATAAATCAACAGCATTTCATATCGGCGCCTTTCGGAAAACGTATACACCGATACCGATCGATCTGTGATTGGCCAATATCGGCTGATTAAAAAAAAAAAAGAAAAAGGAAAAAAAAAAAGGCCAGCCGATATATCGGTCGGGCTCTAGTTAGCTGGCATGTTTTTTGTTTTATTCAGGGTTGGGGGGGAGGGGGGGGGTTAACATTGTCTATTATACACAGGGAGGGGGAAAAGGTGGGAGGGGGGGTGTTTCTAAAAAAATTTGAATGGGATATTGTAATTGTTATTCACAGCCCATAGTTTTAGTTAAAATTGTTACCCAGTTTAGCATTTTTGCTTTATAATTGCGTTTTATGATAATTGATAGTGAATATTTCTTCTCCTTTTTACTCGTAGTAGCCATGTATGAAAGAAATGGCGATGTACCTAATTGTACTCCTTCTAAGCCACGTGATGCTTCCATCACTTAACTAGTGTCCAGAGTCAACGCCCAATCTGTCAGTGCGGAACTGCATCCAAAAACACGTATAAAGTGTCATTTTAATGCCAACATACACGTGCATTTCTTTTTTTTTTATTATTTTTTTTTTATTGTAAACCAATAACTCAACCTTTTCAAATCCATTCGAAAAAAATAAAAAGTCTGGAAACGTACGCGTCCTTTCTCTAGGACCTTCTCCAGATCACATCATCTCCATATCCTCTATGTGCCAGTAGCGCCACATTGACTCAAAGCAACCACCCCGGCCCCCCCCCCCCCCCAACCACGGCTGAATGCAGACCGTGATGCTGTCAGGGGGGTGGTGGTGGTGGTGGTGGTGGTGGTGGGGGGGTCGCTGTGATTGGCCACCGACCGCTTGATTCGAGCAGTAAATACTTATTTTCCAAACCATATACCTCATATCTCACTGTAACCCAGGGACGACGGACGGGTCCAGCGGACACGGCCGTGCTGTAGTGCACCGGTCTCAAAGGGCACGCCGGCTTTCGATTTACTTTTGTTTTCAGGGTCAGATTTTTTTTGTACGGACGGACTACTTGAAACTTTTGTGTAAATGACATGTATGTTGTCCGGTGGCGGGGCCCCGTCTGGGCCTCTGGACGGTTTCTGTGGATGTCTTAAAGCCTGTGGCTGGGGCTTCAGGCCCCCTTCCTGTGTGTCTCGGCCTACCCCCCCCCTCCCCCCCACCATCTGCCCGTTTAGTTCCCATGCTGTAGGGTTGTTGATTTTCTTGATTTCTTATTTTGACATAAAATGTAAAGACACATTTTCTATGCTCCCCTCCCCCACTACCCCCACCCAGCCCTATTATGAATAATATTTTCCTCCATTGTCTTCCCTCTCTTACCACGATTTTGTAGCGACTATTATCATCCTCTTCCATGTTCTTTCGGGCTGCTGTGGACCGCTTCACTCGGCTGTATTTGTCCAATGAAATTCAAATTGATTAGGGAAAAAAAAATAAAAATACTTTTATCAAAGCGTTTCTCCTCGTTGTTTGTACAGTGGTTTCGGTGAGTTTCGTAAAGCACTAGCGGCTGCGCAATTGTTAGCGGTGCCGGACAATGCCAAGCTTTGGTGTATTATTATCACCGGTGTGCCAACATGATGTTTGATTCTTGTGTCCCAAACAAAAGAATGGACTCTGATCTGAAGCTCGTCATCAATCCATCAAACGTGGTCACAGGTGGCCTATTTTTAGAACATTCGCTTGTGTTCCTGAAGGGAAACCGCATCTTCAATGAAATGCACTTGATCTGTTCCCGGCAGTGGCCCTGCGGTGCCCTTAACTAGTGCCAGTAAAGGGTGCCGCAGGGCAACAGGTCATGCTACACGGATGATGTATCATCATATTCATGTAACACGGTAAAGGGAACATGGTTGTCATGTTAGATTCACTGATGTATCGTGTTGCAGGCAAACATGCATACCATCATGTTGAAGGGAACGTGGATGTCATGTTAAGAGTATTGCTCCCTGGGCCCTGACAGCGTGGTGTCGCACCCTGTAGTCATGTTAGATACACTGATGCAAATATATTTTACTTACTTGTTAGTCCTGCCATAATCTTGATATTTCTGACCAGTGACATTACATGATGACACGGATTCTTCGAAGGAAGTAATATATCACACATTATTTCCGCTCCCGTCACGCCTGTGATTCATATCTGCAATGCGCACCTTCTCTTACGTCAAGTTGAGTTTTGTGCAACAGATAGCATCCGAAACAAAGAGCCAAAGTTTCCCAGTTAGATAAGGTTCCAGTTTCAATCACCCCAACTATGACTAACACCCATATTCTGGGGAGTCTTTATTTTATGAAGCCTATGTAACCCATTACCCGTATTGAACCTAATGGTACATCTTGATCTTGCGCGTGAGTGAATTAGTCAGCGCTGGTTTGTCTTCTGTTTGGAACAGCGTTGGTTGTAAAGTCTGACCAGAGCCCTCCCTATCTCTGCCTCACACTCTGGACATTGGACACTGGAGGAGCTGTCCAGGGCTGCCAGAGGGTCTTGAATGGGGTGGCACATGTTCTCCGTCAGGGATGATGGCTTCCCCCATAAGTCCCCTTCTGTCTGTTTTTAGGCAGTCAGTTTTTGCTTTCGTTCTCGCTCTCTCTCGTTCTCTCTTTTTCTCATTCTTTCTCTTGTTTTTTCTCTCTCTCGTTCTCTCTGTTAGATTGAGGGGGCGTCCCAGGACAGAGCTGGCCTTCTGAACCAGAGAAGAAGTATGTACTATCTCCTCTCGTTCTCTCCGTCTCTCGTTTCGTCTCTCGTTCTGTCTCTCTCTGTCTCTCTCTCTCTGTCTGCCTCTGCCTCTCTGTCTCTGAATGTGTGTGTAGTTCTGACTGGTTAAATGACTAATGAATACATACTTCCAAATTATACCCTCTCCTTAGTAAAACAATGAACTCTTTCCTCAAGTAAACACCCATCACTATATATATCTATATTTGTGTATCTTTATATAGATGTGTTTTGCCTACTCATCAACAGTTTTGTTTAAGCAGCGAGGGCTGTGTGTGCGTGTACACAAAGGTGATAACAGGCGAATGAGTTCTATAGCAACGATGCTTTACAAACAAAAGTCAAGTATATATCCCACCCTCAGTCCCGCCATCTGTCCAAAACGTCCGTCGAGTGTACGTAAGATATAAAGCAACCATAAAAATGGGAGGCTCTTGAGAAAGGAAAATGACTTATCGTACAAAACCTTACCCCGACCACTCCCCAACATTGCACTCGAATTATTGACTTCTGTGTGATTGGAATAAAGACTTAAATTGATCATTGACCATGAAATATTTACTAAGGAGGTTGGCTTTGGGTGTGTTTATAACTTTATATTATTGACAGAAAGAGGTGGCTTTCTATAATGAGCTCCAACTATCATTTTAATACAGCTTTTATTGCTTGAATAGGGAATACAAATAAAATTAAGAACATTGCCTTCAAAGAAACCCACAGCTATCATCTTGATGTCAACATTCAGAAATAGGACAACATGTATAGTAAAACATTCACATGTTAGCGAAACCATTCATGAGTTTTATTTCTGTTTTTCTTAATATACTTAAATATCTAACCAAGTGAACAAATGTATTCACCAACAAGAGAATTCATAATTAATTATGAATTACCTTCTTTATTGTTAAATGACGAGGTCTTTAGATTTTGTTGCAAAGTACAGGAGCAATTAAATTAAATTTAATTAAATTTAATTAAATTAATTTAGTTTAATGAAGAACCAAGGCTATACTTCCCTACAAAGCCTAACTGCCTAACTGAGATACATGGATTTAAAGCATTTTAACTGGCCAGCCTGATGGTTTCTAGCTATAGTACATTTCTTTGATAGTCGTCAGGATTTTTTAATTGTAAACTATTGATTAACTTTTTGCTGGTACACAAGTCAAAACACACGTAGGCTATTGAGTTGACGGGATAGCTACAGGAGGAAGCGGGGCTGTCTGCTCTTACTGACTGACATGAAGCTCGGCCAATGAGAGGCGGGGCCATTACGGTCTATGGGAGGGCCTGAGCCCCTTAACACGCTGACGGTTTTAAGTAGCGGCAGACTGAGCCACCTGTGGCAGGCACAGAGAACCGTCCTGAGAGCAGTACCGTTATAAAGGGAGTGTAGTCCTCCTAGTCCTTTCTGATACATTGATTGTAGAATAAAAGTTATTTGAGATGGTGTTTAGTTATCTTCATTTTGTGCTTCTACTGGGCATTGCTGCTAAAGGTGAGTAAACAACAAAACGTTGTGTTCATTAATCTTTTAAACTCCTTGTTTAAATCGCTTGCCAGGAATTACTTCATTGGAATAACAATGAGTTCATGTAAATAATTGCGCCAATCTTCCCCTTTCGTTTTCCATAAAAAACATCACATGGTAACACGTTGAAGAAAATAAGTCTGCTTTTTGTTTTACAAACCAATCCAAAAAATTATTTAAAGTTGTTTATATGTAAATAAATCAAAACTAACAAAAACCTTAGACTTTATATATATAATATAAAGCTTTATGTTTTAGTTAGTTTTGTTTTGTGTTTATTTCTCTTTTTCTTAAGTAAGTATTTACAAACCATTGAATAATCTATGGCTGATATGGTTGGATATGTTTTCTCACCTTACATTAATGAAGGGAGATGAAATGTTTTGGATATCCTCCATCACAGTTACTGTGACATGGGGTTTCAAATACGCAGTTTAAATATGATGACAGTCAGTGCTGTGTGAAATGAGGTATATGTAGAACAATAGCACATACATCCTTTAAATCCCTCTGTGACGTCTTTCCCCAAATAGCACCTTAAAGATATGATCACTGACTTCTTCATCATCATTTAGAAAGTCCCACAACGCGTAGTAGAGTACAATAACAAGTAAGAACACTAAGAGCATTTGATATCTCATCATTGTGTTGAAATTGCTGTGTTGGATTGAACTAAACGTATAAAGTTGTGTGTAGCAGGGCTGTATAGTAGCCCACTTACCAAGTTTTAAAGGTCTCAGTCTCGTCTTAAACTCTGATTTGAATTTGACTTTGGATTCTTATTTTAAATTCAAAGTTCAAATTTGAATTTGTAATTCATCCAAGAGAGAGGCTGATTAGGCATCTATCTTCGGAAATTACGTTGGCATCTTAAAATATTGCAGATTGCAAATTAAATGAGGTTAAGTGTGGTTAAATGATTGCAAATTGAATCCTCATGAAGTGCTCATTTTGTTAAAAAATATGCCTTTAGAAACCATCCTTTTTCGATTTTGGGCAGTTGATATAACGATAGACATTTTATCTCAACCCCCCCCTCGGCCTTTGCCTTGACTCCATTCACCGAAGTCCCAGTCTGGAGGTGGTCTCTACCTGGACCCAGGTGGTCTCTCCTCCCTGGTGTTTCCTACGTGCAGTGTCATATCTGTATTATGAATCCGAGAGAGAGAGAGAGAGAGAGAGAGAGAGAGAGAGAGAGAGAGAGAGAGAGAGAGAGAGAGAGAGAGAGCGAGAGA
>JAOPJL010000088.1:2115685-2129055 GCA_027123545.1 Trisopterus esmarkii | reverse complement strand
TCTCTCTCTCTCTCTCTCTCTCTCTCTCTCTCTCTCTCTCTCTCTCTCTCTCTCTCTCTCTCTCTCTCTCAGCTCTCTTTAATGGCCACTGATGACAGGGAGCACCCAGGCAACCAGTCGCCTATGCAGAATACTTATGACTCATCACGGTATTTGGCAACGGGTAGCCCGTGCAACATGACAGGAAGAGAGAGAGCGAGCGAGGGACGAGAGAGAGCGAGCGAGGGACGAGCGAGGGCAAGGGAGACAGAGAGAGATCAAGGGAGGAATAGAGGGAGAGGCGTATACATTAGATATGAGAAGCCCAGGGGGAATAGAAAATCAATAAGAGGTGCAAGATAAACTAGAAGGAGGGGTACATTCATGGGGTGTGGGACTAAAATAAACCGATAGAACTGTGTTACAGTCACACAGAGGAGCTGCTGCCTCTCCTCAGCCCGCTGCTGAATATGCAGGGGAACAACTTCGGGAGAAACAGCGATCTGAATGGATTTTTCGTGTTAGGGCTCCATCCGTGATTAGTCAGTTCTACAAACCACCTCGCTCGTCTTAATGGGACGCCAGCCTTTTATCCGTTTTATGAAATATAATGAAAGAAAAATGTTGATGGCACACCAGCTATGTTTTATCCGTTTGGTAAAGTATAATAAAAATTCTAATTAAAACCGTGATTTGATGTACTGTGTTTGGTTTTTCCGGGGCTGTTATTAGGAAAGCTGTTAGTGAAGCCAAATGGGGGACATTTTATGAACCTGGTGCATGAATTAGAGCTCAGACCACTTTATTCAGATCATACAGGGCTGATTGTTTGGTTGAGTCTACCTTCATCTGGGGACAGAGCAGGTCTGCAGACATCAGGGAGTAGACCAAACTAAAACAGGTGTACAGACATCAGGGAATAGAAGGAATTTAACCAGGTCTGGAGACATCTTACCGGAGGTCTGAAGACATCAAGGAAAATAAGTATTGTGGACTACTGTGCACCAAAGCAGCTCTAAAAACATCAAGAATTTAAACAGCAGAAAAATCCATTTACACCACTTTTGACTAAGTTAGTGTCCAAGATGTTCAACAGCAGTTAAAAAGCTCGAGAATGTATGTTGTTTGTGGTTACATGTAACCTCTATACACAACATCCCTGTATGGTTCAGACATCTTTGCACACTTTGCACAAGGAAGAAACAAGCAGAACGGGCTAAATGAAACGCCTGCCGCCTACACAGTCGCATAAAGCCATATTTGTACCTTTTTATGGACCACTGGAAAGGTCAGACTACACTAATGGAACTCCTCCAAGCTGTAATTTAGAAGTTGTTTCCTTCTGGGGCGTCTTTTAGAGATAGCTGCTGGCTAGACATATCGTGTTAATCCTGAAATATATACCCTGATTCAACAGAAACACAACCGTCTGTGATAGAGCATAACACGCCTGATTTATGTCATGCTTTATGTGAACTGTAATTTGATTTGCTTTGGAGGGTTCCACAATGAAGAATGTCTTGTATTGTGTTTTGAGTGACGGAGAACGACACAATGTTAATCAGAAAAACTCAAAGCTTATCGCGCTATCACACATCAAACCAGATTGAATTATCCAAACCTATGGGAATTAATTTCATACAACTCAGTTCACAGAACAAACAAAGAATAAATCTCTCTGACGTTTTTTTTTACTTGGACGCTTGCCTTGATGTGGGTGGGCCTTGTCAGCTATTTCCAGACATAAACACAGACTCATATGTCTCTTTGTTCACCCATGGCCGGGAAGAGTGAGCCGGTGAGCAGTGGCTCCACACCTGAGTCTCAGGGTCCCTGAGAATAAGAGGATAGTGGAGCATCGGACCAGAAAAGAAAAACAAGCAAGGGTACGAGGTCATGGCCGGGACTTCAGCCTGCTCAGTGTATTGCTGCCCCTCTCTCCACTTGATGTCTGAATTCAGTCAACCAGATAAATAATATCTGCTAACGCACCGCACCGTTGGCTCTGGGTTATCAGTGCATACCCGACTGCCAAAGCAGACACGCAGGAAACAGGAAACAAACACTCACTTGATTGCAGACACTCTGGCCCGGGATCGGCCACCTCCGAGATGCTAGGTGAACCGTAGCGAATAGTCTGTCAGCTAGGGATCACAGCTATTGACAAAATACACGTTTCAATTGTAGCCTAATATTGTGAACTGTTACTATGAGACCGATTAATCAATTGATAATTATTATGAGACGATAAAAATCTGTTGAACGCATAGTCTGTAACGGTTACTTCAAAAATCAATCAGGAGAAAGAGGAATTGATGAAAATGAGAATAGGATATTGGGTGCCGTAATCAGCTCTCTCTGAGCTAACACAACCGGGGTAATAGTGGAACTCCAACGAAGCAGAGCGCCGCTAATAAACATCGACTCCACACAGTCACTGGATCACCGATGAGTGAGCACAGCCTGTGTTATTAAAATTGGCAAGCACCTAGGATTACTCCCGACATTATTTACTAGTTATTATTGGCACCCAAAGTATTGCCATCACTTTCATGGTTCCATCAGAGAGCAACATTCTGGTGACAATATGGTCAACGCTTACATGTAGCCACCCGCTTCAGGCCTCAAGACTCTCTTCGTCTTCTCTGCTGCCAAAAAAAATATCTTTGCACTAGCGGCTGGCATGGGGTAGCAAGTCTGGCAAAGTGCATCATGGGAAACAGGTCGTGTCTATTCCCAACGTGCCCCTCCCCGCCGCCAGACGCCCATCATTCCCGCCAACCTGCGTGCTGAATTAGAGCGCAGTGGGAGGCCGGAACACTGGGAGACTCATGTGTGCGCGTGCGTGTGCACGTGCGCTAGTGGTGTCAGACCGCAGACAACAGCCCTACAGGGTGACTCCGGTTGGCAGGGTGACAGAGGAGCGGAGACCTCAGGGCCACAGCAGCTCTTTGAGTCACGTAGCGGCCGGCCCGAGGACTGTCTACAGTCTATACGCTTTGTTATTCTCTGTTTCTCCTGAGGTGCAGGGTGGTGTCAACAACCATAGCTGACTAGTAAGGGAACACAAGGCAAGGAATGCCTTTCTCGTTTTCCCGTTATGGAAATATCAAAGAATACAACAAATTAACCAGCAAATGACTAACTGTTCACACAAACAAACAAACTCTGGTCAAACACAAGTCTTGAATATTGACAGCCGAGATTGAGCAGAAACCGAACCGCGCAGAAGGACGCACGGAGAGTCAACTGCACCCTGGACGACGTAGACCTCAGAGCCACGTTAAGAGGGTACGGACGTCATAGAAAGAGACGCGTCACATGGCTTCATACCGCAGAGCCACCACTCATCTGTGTCTCATCTGTGTTCCCCGTCTCGGAAGCTTGTGTTCCACGCAGGGATCAGGCGCCTCCTTTCAAACTTCCAGATACAACCCAAGACTTAACACCAGGGACTGTTTGAGGTCGGCAGTAACTCTATGAGCCGTGAAGGCTCGGCAAGGGGCCACGGACCGGAGATATTAAACGATCCCGACGCATTAGCACCCCAGTGATTCAAATTGGCTCCATGTGGAGGCGTTCGAATAATCATCCGGAGAGTGGTTTAAAATGGACCATGAGGAGAGCTATGAACCGTCGTCCCATCAGAGCAAAATCTCCAGCCTCGTCCAAAAACACAGCCTCAGCGTCTTTACCCCACCAATGGCTGAGCAACGCGTCACACACTCGCCAGGCCGCCCCCGGGGGAGCCTGTGTTTTAGGATTCTGCCATCGCTGCACTCGTGTCCCTGGGCCCCGCGGCGGGCTGATGAGATTGATATCAATTATGAATCAATTACAGAGAAAGCCAGTAACCTTGAACCTGCCAAAGAGCTGTCACAGGGGCTGTTGTTAGCCGAGGTCGGAGACGGTGACAAGCTAATTAGCTCGCAGTGATCCATGCGATGCAGTGTGAGGAGGACACTTTGGCTTTCATGTTGTAATTCTTTCTTTCTGTAAAAAATAAAAAATAGTACTCATCTGCTGGATAACTGTTTGATATGAGGATCAGAATTAAGTTTGCAGTGCCTTATTTTCAAGCTCTTCCCTAAATGTTACTTCTCTGGAATATGCAGTGGTTTCATAGGGTTTTACTCTTTAGATAAGCACATTGGCACACCCGCCTAGATCTCGTATACACCGCCGCCGGTTTTTAAATAAATAAACTCCAGGAGAGATTAGACTCCTTCACATCACCCACAGCTGAAGCCACAGACATGTCCCCTTCCTAAGGGGCTTAGAATGCATTAAAGTCACCTTTACTGATGTCGAGAGCCGTAGGACGGAGTGGAAAATGCTGAAATGAGTAAACCAAAAAATGTATATACTCATTTTGGATGACTGCTATACCGACAATGAGGCTAAAAATATTAGTACACGCTTTTATATTATTACGTTTAATGTTCCCATAAACAAGTTCTCTTTTATGGTTCAGAATACAGAATAATGAGTCTTTTGTCAGGCATAAACCGGTATTCGCTGCCTCAGCAGCAGCAGCTGTTGGCGTCCTGACGATAATCCGACATGCAGAGCTCATTGCGGCAAAACAGTTGTTGAAAATAGATTTGATTTCCAAAGCCCAAATCATTTCAATCAAAGAAAAATAAATACGCATTTATGCAGATATGAATGGGATGGGGAAGGGATCTGGTTTCTATCAACTTCAATTACAGTTCCAATTATGTTGTAAGAGTCTGACTGAAACAACATTTTTAATCCTCTCCTTTGTTCATCTTTTTTTTATTTCTTCTGGAGTTTCGTCTCGTTTATTTTTGTGTTTTTTTAAATCTGGAATTCCTGCCAAAAAGTAATCTCAAATAACAGCAAACTCTCTGCTTCTGTTTGAGTCCCAGGTTCCTAGTCTCTCTCCGCTGGATTTGCCTTGGTCTTCTCAAACACACTAATCATTGGTTTGCCTTTTTATTATCATTGTTTGGTATGGATTCCTCCAGCCCGACGACAACACTGTTTCCACCGAAGGTCTGAATGTTGACGCCGAATCTGAATCAGTTGCATCACCAATCACTGTCAATATCGTCTAGGCCTCTAAGGTCCAGCTCACTGGCTCTCAGTATCCAACGCACGCACAGAAATATATAAATCAGGGTTTTCCCTAAGCCTATTAGTCTACAAGTCCATACGAGCGATCGTGTAAGAAGCAGAAATCTACCAGTACATGTACACACAACCCACAGGAGAGATCAGATTTCTCCATAATTAATTCTGGGCTAATTGGGGTTGCATGAGCATCCAACTATCTCTCCAGTTACGAGATCTGCATGACTGGACTCCTGAAAATAAGAGGAGGCGGAGGAGGAAAAGAAAAGCAAGCCATGTTGCCTAAGGATACAGCGGACCATACAATCAGGCAACTTGTTCCAATCAGGTAGGGAGGGCTGAATGCAAGCACATGCTATTCAAAGCATACTAATATTGAAATCTAAATGGTAAATGCATATATATGTACCACTCATCTCAACTGTGGCCAATCAAAGCGCTTTAAAACGAGTGCCAAACATTCACCCATTCATACACACAGTGACACACTGACCACGATGCCAGCCATGCAAGGCAACAGCCAGCTCATGAAGGGGCAGTTAGTGTCTTGCTCATGCGCCTTGCTAGGAGGGGGTCGGGGATGTAACACATGACCTACCTCGGCTCCTGGGCCCCTGCCAAAATGTCAAAAACACATGCGGAGCGTTTAACAGGGTTGTGGCCCTCGTCGACAGCTATTCACTGGCACACCTCTGCGTGAAACGATAGCATAAATTAAATTGAAGGGCCAGGCATACTGAGCTGCTAAACCGACGTGTATGATGCATGATAATGATGTAGCGAACCCCAGGAGGACTGCTTTTCTACAGGCAGTGTGCTCAGTGATAGGAGGAGATCCATTACGGCGAGATTGATCTGTGATTTAAATTTGCTTTAAAACAACTTTCACCAGTGGTTCACCAATATGCATGCAGAATGCACACAGCAAGACAAACCCGCCAATGGGCCGTGGGCTGAAAAAATGGCTTAATAAAGTATCTGTGCCACATTCTTTAAGTAGTTTGTGTTCCAGGCAAGGGGCCGATGCCAGGCCATCCGTCTTGTCTTGCCCGGTAGCCGGATGAGGACGGGCCCGAAGGGGTCCGGGATGAATAAGCCGCATGGCGATATTGAGGGATAGCGCATCCACGATGAATAAGAAAACACCATCAAGGAGAGGTGGTGGGTGTGTGGCATGATGGACCTCCTACAACATGTCAGCCGGCCACGGCCCCCCCCGACAATGAATCTTGGTAATGAGGCCAGGGAAGACGGGGAGACAGGCCTTAAACAAGAGTTATGGACAACCATTTCCAAGCTACTCTGTGTTAATGAATATTAGAATAAAAAGGGGCCGCGGAGAGGGGGAAAAAAACACTTGTGACAACTGGTTCAGGAATAATTATCCGGCGGCGTGGGGCATGAGAACGACAGGATTAATCGAGTAAGAGCGCAAATGGGCGAGCGGAGACATCATTAAGGATCAATGCGGGTAGTGCATCCTCAGATCTCCGGTGACGGCTCGATACACAGAAAGCATCAGGTGGAGACGCACTTTCCAACCTTCTCGGCTTGTTGTGACAGCCAGGTTATTCAGAATTCAGGAAACAAAAAATAAAAAATAAACAGAAACCTCGAAATATCGGACAATTCATAACAATGTGTTTCTCTCCCACGTTTGCATTAAGCCTGTAATAGCCTCGCATACAGATGGCGAGTGCTTTCAGTTGTGCGATCTCATCAAATCTCCAAGCATTAAAGAGTGTAACACCTTAATGACCCGGTTACTTTGAAGGTGCAGTATGTAGAATTTAGTGGCAGTCTTGGCAGAGATTGAATAAAATATTCATAATTATGTCTTCATGTGTGTATAATCCCATGAAAGTAAGAATTGAACACGGCTCCAGCACTTTCAATTTGAGCGCTTAGCCCATTATAAACATTTTTTCATAGTGTTTAAATACCAGCTGAGACAGACGGTACCCCACATAATTAGAAATTAATTATGGATTTCTGTTGTCCACCACTTTAAACGTCATGTCATAATAGTTTAGGCCAGGCATTTCAAACAGCATTTCATGGTCTTTAATTGTAACCTCTGTCTTGGATTCACTAAGAGCCCCAATTTTACCACAGGGTTTGACGGAGAGCAGCCATTACAAGCCATTCCAATGTCCAAGACGCTTCATTAGCCATTCAGCACATGCTTTTATCCAAAGAGAGGCTCTTTGGTTATTCTGAGAACAATTAGAGTAAACAATCACAAATTAAAGTGCCACTCAAATAGTTTCCAAACAACAACAACAGCTATAAGCAAGAGAATCACAAGGTTTGACTTTTGCATTCAATTGAGCAATCGTTTTTATGAGTGGCGGTGGGAGAGTCCACCCCGAGGATGGACATCATGAACAGATCAGTCGACCAGATGTTACGGTCCATTGGGGGAGAGGGTCAGGATATTTTGCCGTCAGATGTCACGATGGGGTCTATTTCAAAAAAGGCCGCCAACGCCGACAATGTCTGTCATGCTACACCTGAAAAATGGCTTTTCTGGGCTCCTCCAGAACCAAGGACTCAGGCTGGTGTTGAAAGCCGGTTTATCCCAAGCTTTGCAGAAAATAATACATGACGATGGTTGTCATGTTGCCATGTAGGAGATCTTCCCTGAGTGTGTGTGTGTGTGTGGGGGAATGGCTGGTTTAACCTGTGCACATTGATTTCTCAATGCACAGCCGGTGCGCAGCCCCACCCAGCCCCAGAGTCCAATCAGTCTGACTCTGGGCCTGGTGAGGCTGCGTAAACCAGCCATCATCCACGCATTCTTGACAGCTTGCAAAAATCAATCTCACACCTGGTGGTAACTGGGCCCTTCATTTGACCTTCAGGACTACATTGTGGCATGCTGTGTCCTTGGGCATACACAGTTCCTCCATTCAGAGGAATGCTCTAAATTATTAATACCCACAGGTCAGGTCAGGTCATGCATGCATGTGCTATTTTCCGCATCAGGAAGCCGACGCATAATCACGCACATGCACACACGCACACACACACAGAGCCACTCAGCTTGTGGTTCAGGTCACATGCAGTGCGTGTGCAGTTTCAAGCATGGTATGAAATGTCCCAACAGGGCCCACGCGTCACGCTTCATTTACAGAGTGCACGTTGGGAATCATGCACGTTGGGAATCAACTGCTCCGGTGAGGTTAACAACTTAGATGGACTGAAGACGCAAAGAGACTGAATTTGGTCCCTTGTCGATAACATTGATAGTGGCAACGGATCCTAACAGCTGGCTCTTAAGCGCAAAAATCCAGCGCTGATATTTTTCGCTTTTTGAACACGCAACCCTCTCCACGCAATACAAGATGTGTGGGCCTGATAAGTAACAAGAAAACCCACTTAACCCGTTGAAGATCCACATCAGTACATTACACACGCACATTGACATAAAACACAGACATTGACAAAAACCACACACACACACGCATTGACATAAACCACACACACACTAACGCACATTGACATAAACTACACACAGACACACATACTCTTAAAGTGACAAAGATGACACACACACACACACACACACACTGAGTGGGATGCGATAAGCTGCAGCAGAAGAGGAGAAGTGTGACAGTTAGCAGCACAGCCTTTCTGAAGTCTCTTTGAAGAGGTCTGGGGAGCACTCACCCAGAGATCCTTCAGGAAGCCCTGCGTAGGGCCCCCTACACCACCACCACTACTGGACTCAACCAGCGTCTGTGATTCTAAAAGATGCATAACGTAATATTTCTACTAGCTCGTATCTTCCAATAACCCTGACAAATATGTTGTGTATGCTGACGAAAAGTGATTTCAATAAGGTGATCGATAAAATCACATCATATGACTGACGTCAACTACAAAAACTCTGGCCAGCCCATACCTCTCTCTCTTTTTACAACGTCCTACAGGGGGCGTGTCTAATCTTGCCGTCGAGTCTCCAAAAGCCCCTTCCACTCACGCCACACCGCCAGCCGAGCTAGTGTGGATGGAACACTGCTAACGGAATGTTTTTCACACTGCAGTCTGCCGCCTTCTAAGTGGGAGGGACTTAATCTAACACCCTTTAACTGACTTTAACTGGCTGGCCACGGAGGTATTAACAAACCCTTTTTGAACTTAAACCTACCTTTTAAATCATCAACGGCGTGAGAAGACAAAAGGTGACATCTTGAAATAGATTTGATTATAAGTAATTTTTTTGATATTTTTTGTATGAATGCATCCAGACGACTTAAAGCAATTACCTCGATCAGTGAGTGGTTCACATTCAAACAGCCCTAAAATATTAATATTAAGGCCGTTTCCTTTCATTTAACTATAAATATTTCAATTGCTCTTTTGGGGCCATGCACAGTAATGTGACTAGTGAAGTGGCTGTTCCAGTGGCTGCTTCAATCTAAACTCACCATAAACATCTCAGACAAGAGGCCATAAAATACAAGGTGAACTTGATTGACACAGACTATGTTGCCAATCCCTGTGTTCAAAGAAAGTGTGCGAGTTCATTAATCCATGACATTCATAGCTACGAGTTCAACACGGTCTGTCTCTTGGCTTCCATTGGCTCCCCATGGTTCCCCCCCATAGTGTTGCTCCCCATGGGTTCTTGAATATTCTTTATGAATGTATTAGAGCACATATAGCGGTGGAGCAGAACAGTCTTTTGTGAACATCGCCCCTGGTATGATGCGGTGCTCAGTCCCCAGTCGGAGAGATGTTGTACTTGGTTTTGCTATTGAAAGTTTTGAGCAATGACACATATTGTTCAACCCTGGCAGCCAATAATAAGACCTTTGATGAAAACTAAACGTGTTAATTTACGGCATTAGTACCACAGCAGAATGGTGAAATTAATTCTGAAGTTATTTTTGACACGTTAATTGTTGGCATATTTGTTATTTTTTCATCGATTCCTGAAGTAAATATGTTTTGGTTATTTTAATAAATAGTCAAATTCTTAAAATAATGATTAAACCTCACAGACCTACCACTTAATGGTAAACAGTAACCGTAATCCCTATGAAATATAGTCCAACAAGCTGTAACTAGTTAGACTCCCATAATACATAGCATTCAGATATGGTTCATTCATTGAATACATTTATACAATAAACATTGATCTGGTAAAATGTGAAATAATACACTGCCTCAAATGTTCTCCTTTCATTATTAAAATAAAAATGTCCTGGACCGGAATAATAAATGGATATCAATTCCCAAGAATACAAAGGCCAAAGAATGGGATAATCAATCACACAAGCCCCCTTAAACAACTTACCAGTCACCAGGAGAAAATAAATGACACTTCCAGCCTCCATTCGATTTGAAAGCCAGAGTTTATTAAAACATTGTCTGAGTACTCATACGTGAAATGACTTCCCTTAATGTGCAGACTCACATTAACATCTCTGCCGGTGTGTGGGTGTTATCAGTGTAAAGGGCTGTCTCTACTCGACAAACGTACATGAACAGATTGGGCCTGCAGCTCCAGGCCACAGCTTCCTGTTATTGGAGCCCTGAAATATAACTCTGACCTATCATTTCCTTTACAGTTACAGGTAGAGAGAATGGATAGGTGAGACTTTTTATTGCACTACCTTGGGGAGGGGGGTGGGGGAGTGGAATAAAACGTTCGGTGGTAAGGGGTGGGCCCTTGGATAGAATAGATTTGCCATGGGGAGAGTCAGAGATGACATTTTTGATGGGGCTGATATAGCTTGACATCGCCAGACCAAATCGTATGTGTGCAATAGTCTGGAACCCGAGTTCATTTTTATATTTTCAAAGGGGTGTCATTAACGGCCTCGGACCAAGATACCCCTGGACGCAATTGGAGAGACCGACAACCAATCAGAGCGACGACACGTGTGACACAGCGGCGGCGGCCATTTTGTTTGTTTACCAGCGCCTCCGTAGGACGCTTCTCTCTACAGTCATCCTAAACAACCCGCCCCCACCCATATTGGAGAAACAGCTGTGATTGGCTCGACGCAGGCCAGGTGTGTGATATCTGTCTGAATGGGAGACGCAATTTCAGAATAAAACATAATTTTGCTGATTTGTTCGGTTCCCAAGCATGGAGTGAGGCTCAGTGGTACCAGTTCCCCTGACTATGAGTTAGGATTCACAGAGGCATATTGTCCATTAAACGTCTTGCTTCACATCCTGCCCTCTGCCCATATTTTAAATTCACATTCCCTTATTCGTATCGGCGAAAATGACTTCAATTTGACCCTTGGCAATTCTGCCCATTCTCCTTTCAGGGGCATTACAGGCAAGAATAATTCCCTGCCCTACCAGCTAACAGCAGTAATATGACATGCTGAAATATATGTAGTTATAATGGGGACAGAGCGGGGAGCCAAATAATTGAAACCACTAAGTCAGGTTGGATTCCTCATTTCAGAATGGAGCGCTTCCAATAGAAACATCTAAAACCACCGCAGATAGTAAGACAGACTCTGACAACAAGCAGCTTTGAAAGTATGGTGACAGAAAGGAAAAAAAAAACATAAGGAGCAAGCTGTTCTACTTTCTTCACTGTGAAAGCTTGAAAGGGAATACACTATTTTCAATTTTTGTAGACACAATACTAACCTTAGGGTCCCTGGTGGCAGCATCTCTGGTGACCATTGGATATCACTGCTTCTTTCTGCTTTTATAGATGTGACATCTGGGGGAACTCATTGGAACAACTATGGGAATTCACTGCAACAGCCATCGGAACTCACTGGTATGCAGCAACAAGTGCCGCATTCTGTCCCATATGCTTCAACTTTTGTTTCAATTCTTAAGTCAACACAAGCCTCTCCCATCAGTCAACAATCCCAGGGGGGAGCTCATCACAATATTTCCCAAAACGTGCGGAGCTCCATTCAGCATTTCCTGTTAATCTGCCCGGCGACAGAAAGAACACCTGCTGGCTCCAGAAGGTCCTCCTTTTGTCCTCTGGCAAGTAGGGGGCCCCCCACTGGGGGCCAGCGTCATCCTACACAGCGCCACCCGGTCCTAGTCCTATTAGTCCACTATTCCTGGCTGCAAATCACAGGTAAACAGGTGGGATGCACAGGGAAATACTGCTGGATCACAGCGGGAGAAGGCTTTTCCTCCGGCGACTAGGGAGTGTAACACTGCAGTGTGACGCGTGGACATAATATACAGAGGTATCTACACGCACACATCTATACGCTTTCCGGGGGGAGCAATATGTCTGGCTCCAGCAAAGCGTTCATGATAAGCACCGTGGGGTTTTTTACGCCACAAACTGTGGACCTGAAACCTGTCCTCGGAACAGCTGTTTGGTCAAAGAAAAACTGGTGGAATCAATGGGCAGAAAATGGCTGGGACATAAAATCTGCACTATCACTATTATCGACGTCCTTTAAAGAGCAGCGCGGTGAAAATGACAATTAGTCGTGCAACAGGCACCAACGAAGTCACAGAGCTTTTATTGGCTGACAGTAAAACTGTGAAACTGCGGCAGAGTTCCTCATGCCTCCCGCAGTCGGGGTACTATCGGTTAACATCGCACTGATTCAAACAGATAGACCCCACCGGCAGCGACTACTTTGGCAGAAAGGTTGGCGTCGGGGTGTTCTCTGGTTTCATAATATATCCGTATGTTGAGCGTTGTTATCCTTTGGTTTCATATATATAACCGTATGTCGAGTGTGCCGGGGATTGGCAACACAGGACGACATACGGAACCAGTATAGCTGCTTGGCAGGACGGGGAGCTGAGAACCAGGAGGCATGCCAGCCTGAATGCCAAGAACACCTCCTCTCTGGCCCCGGATCGACTTTATTTTGGAGATGCAGCTCAGCTAGAGACCTTGGGCGACGTACCCCCTCATATATTTTCGGACTGCGCACGGCTATGTCTGTATCTATATATGTATAAAGCAAGCCTGAAAGTGATTAGCTTGGTATGTGGGGGGGATGTGTATAGCTCCTCGTGAACACTAACTTTTCACTCTGCCAGGCATTTTGTTATCTATTTTTTGCCATATAGTTTCTTTCATAACTATATATGTATCCTTCCAGCCGTGGACAGATCCATCTGTTCAGCACCGGGAAACCACTGCCATATTAAAATCCACATGCTGTTGCACCCAGGGTGAGAATAAAGTGAGAGTAATGGTGAAAAAACACTAACATCTGCGGCTATCCAATTCACACCTTCTCCTGTCTCTGCTGTATGCTCCGTCAGTGGCTCTGTCTCTTCGACCCATTTCACACTCAGGCAAGCCCACGCTGGCACAGCAGGGG
>JAOPJL010000088.1:1877227-1890710 GCA_027123545.1 Trisopterus esmarkii | reverse complement strand
CACACACACACACACACACACACACACACACACACACACACACACACACACACACACACACACACACACACTTGTCAATTGAGCACTGAGCATTTGTGGCCAGAGAGCTTAGTCTGGGTGAACAAGGGGTGTGGGGTGTGTGGGGGCAGGTAGGGTTAGGGTTAGTATCTTGTATCAGCGTTCTGGGTTTGAAACCTAATGTCAACCCTGAGCAGGAGGCCCAATCTCATGTTTCATTTGGAGGATATATCAGTTATAGGCTAAATTTACGATATTATTTAATTCGCAATCCATTACACTACAGATATGTCCCGTTTATCTTAATCGACAAGCTGGTAGAAGTGTTAAACATTGTGAATCTAAACGTATAATTAATCTATTCTCCTTCCAACATTAAAAAACAATTTAATAAAAACTTATTTGGATTAAAAAACGATTCAATAAAGTTTTACTCCATTCAATAAAAATCAAAAAAAGATTGAAGGGCCACTCACGGGGGCGGCTTGTCGGGGCGGCCGTCCGACTTGTCCTTCAGGTGGCGCTCTGCCTTGGTGAGGGTGGACTTGGAGTAGTCCCCCTGGTTCATGTTGAGCTCCGGGTGCTGCTGGATGTACTCCCGCATGGTCTCCTGCACCACAGGGTCAACGGGCACGGGTCAGACGGCGGCAGCAGCGACGAAGACGGTGTCTAATATTAGTGGCGAGCGGTTAAGCGCGGGGTGTCCACTGAGGGGACGTGGCCAGCCTCCTCACCTCATACTGTTTCTGCAGCTCCAGAGACTTGCCGATCCACTTCAGACGCTTTTTGTCGGGGAGCCGTGTCCACTGCTTGCCCAGACTGTCTTTGATGTCTTTGGTTGTGGCCTGGAAGTTAAACCGACACGATCATCAGTAAGTAAAGACATCAGTAGCAAGGGAAACAGTATGGCTCCGTGATCCAACGGTTAAAGTCGCTACGTGCACAACTCGTAGCTTAAAATAAGCTATTTCAAATTATGTCATCAATCAATAAAATCCCATCCTACAACTGATTCACTCAACAAAAAACAATGGCGGGAGGGAGTAGGGGAGGGGGGGGGAAACTCACGTCGGCGTGTGTTTTCAGGAAGGCCTTCTTCTCGTGTGTGTACCACAGCTGCTGGGGGGTCCTGGCCTTCTCAGGCACGTTGGACCCCTTCTTGGTCATGCACTCCACCAACTCCGGGTGCTCCTCCCTGTCAAGAGCGACACACAGTGAGACGGTCAGGATTGACACCAGCACAGGCCTTTTCCTCCGAACATAATGCAACACAAAAATTCCACCACATCATTGAAGATGATGAGGAAAAATATCACCACCGAGTTACTGGGCTGTTGTCGATGTACACGGTCATTTTCAGGGAAGCACACTTGGATGGAGAGTGTCTAAAATGTTTAATTGGCCTTCTGATTGTAGTCACAACGATGTCACATTAAAACATGTGCCTGTTGGTAAATGATGTTTTGGAGGGCTACATCTTTTGTCATGTTGTAGTGGTGAAGGATGAATCTCTTTTGAAATGCTTACCAATTTACTTGAGGTAAAAAGTTATACCGTTGCAACTATTTTGACCAATCTTTGAACACTACACCAATCAATACATAAAATCAAATATGGACTTTGTGCTAATGTGTTTGAAGTGCTTCAATCTGATGGAATATCATGCCCCTGCTAAAGTATCACCTCAAGGCATTGTGCGAAGAGCACCACCGTTGTGTTTTTACCTGAACTTGGACATGCTCAGCCCAAACGACTCTTTGTCCTTCACAAAGTCTTCTACATATTTCTTCTGCAATGGGAAAACACCAAGGCACAAAAAACACATGTTAGGTCGTTACTTTCGATAAAGTTAAAAAGCAACTGCCCAAATCACACTACCTCAGGGACCTTCTCCCGAAGGTCTCTCACCTTTTTTTTCTCGGGCAGCTCGCGGTACTTCTTGGACAGGATCTTGGTCAGGTCCAGGTTGCTCATCTCCGGGTGCAGCTTGGCGTACTTAGCTCTCTTCTCCATGAAAAAGCGGAAGTATGGCGTCAGGGGCTTCTTGGGGAAGTCCGGGTGCTTCTGTTAAGGGACGAAAAGGGGAGGAATTAGGACTCAAACGGATGGAGATGGATGGAGGATGGAGATCTATTTGTATAATATGTTTGCATTGAGAGTCAATCGATTGGGCGGGATGGTCACGATAGATGGTGGGTATTTGTATTATACAAATAACCACCAACTATCTTGACCATCATACTCAACCAATTGGGTTCCAATGCAAACATGTAATAAAGTATAAAATGTTTGCTTTGGAACACAATCGGTTGAGTAGGATGCGTCACTAACAATAAATGGAGATTTATTTGTATTATATGTTTGCATTGGAGCTCAATCAGTTGAGTTTGACGGTCATAATAGTTGGTGGTTATTTGCATTAACTGTTTGCATTTGTATAAAATGTTTGCATTGGAACTCAATTGTTTTACCTTGAGTTTTTTGCCCTTGTAGGGATTCTTGATGTAGTCCTGGGCGTCAAATATCAGCTCTGTCAGAGTCCTGAACTTGCGGATCTGCGGGTCGGAGAAAGACCATATAAATTGAGTTAAACTTTCACGAGAAGAAACTGTTGAAAATAACAAACAGACGACATCAACATAGACGTGCATCATGCTGAACTGTACCTCTTTGGAGACCTCCGACCACTTCTGCTTGCACTGGTCTGCGGTGTACGAGTTGAAGGCCACCTTCTCCCAGTCCAGGTGGGACTCTGAGGTCTTGTATTTGGTCAGGTCTTTCAGGGGCAGGGCAATTTTCATCAATTCCAGAAGTTTGAAAAGATCGTCCTGGGCCCATACTGTAGAAAAACAAGAGGACTGTTAAAAGTGTATTCACTCAGTCGGGGAATTAATTTTGAATGAGCTATAAAAGTTTCTTGATTAAAAAAAAAAGTAAATTAATAGTTGCAATTTTGCATTAATTCTACACATTTATCAGACAAAAATAATGTTTGGCCACTAATGCAAAACTATTCATTATCAATATGTTTTGGTGTTTACGAATGACAAAAATATTAAATATCAAACCTTGGTCAGGGCTAGCGGTATCCATATCTCCATTCATTTGATTTATTGTTGTATTCTAAAAAAAAAAAGTAAGAAAAAGAAAGAATTAGCCAAATACAATACCAAAACTCCCCTTATTCGAGTTTCGCCTTTAGGGGAAATCATATTCTACTACTACTTCGCTATTTGAGGTATTCGCTATTTAAGAGTTGGTTTCATATGATTTGGTCAAAATTACAAAAATCACACATCAAATGTATTCTCCGGCCGTATTTAAAACCCCAGAGTGAGGAATGAGCTTCACAATCCGACTACTGGGAAGAAGAAAAAAAAAAACCCGCTCCAACATAATGGTTTTATGTTCATTACACCGCCCCTAAACGTAACGCTCCATCGTGAGACATAGGCTATTGCTTGTGACGGCTTCAAATCTCAAATAACACCGCAGAGGGCTTCAACGAGCAACCGGCACCACACACACACTACCGTCGGGCAATTTGTCCGCCGGTATTCTCCGTGTTATTCCCCGACAAAGTGTGTCCTGGAGGACGCGCCGGGAGAAGAGCCACCATTTTCTCCCCCCCCGCGTCCCACTCCGGTAATGGATTCTTTTCCCGGAGAGTGGCGGTTGGGAGGTTCCACGGAAGAAGGAAGCGCGAGTGCTCATGGTCGACGGGCAGCTGTAGGCGACCAGCTGACCACGGACGAGGGGGATCTGCTTTCGGTCTCCGACGACGGAGGGAAATGGTGGCTCGGGGAGGGGGGGGGAGACGGTACTACCAACCGCCTCACTGCCGAGAAGACGCTCCACCGTGACCCATCTACGCCGTCGAAGGGGTTTTAGGGGACGGGTTTTTTTTAGGGGGGGTTTATCGTTAGTAGTCGTTGTTTTTTGGTCGAGTGAACCGTTTGCCATTAAATACTGTTTGCTGTTGCCGTCTCATTGCCGGGGCTGAAAACATCCGTAGCGCATTCTTTGGCGAGGCGTAGCCGACTCGCAGCCATGATGGCGGATGCTCGTCGTTTCAAACCGTCCTTGAAGCCGGCCATTTCGTGTTGGCCACGGTGCGGTTGTTTCCAGCATCATACGGGGGGGTATTTGGGGTTTTTTTTGGACCAGAAATAGAGCAATCTTTGGCCGGCAAATGTGTAACATCGGGTAACATTTGAAGTCACTAGACGTGTCATATTAAAACGGTAGAAATTCAGTATCACCATGGTCTTATAATGCGGCAGTAAAACCCGCTAAAAATTGTAGTTTTACACTTATTTGATGAACCACTGAGTTGAAACTTTTGTTGAAAGTGTACATTCAAAATTGAAGACGTCAAACGATGCTCTACAATAACTTACTCGTAGTAAAAAAAAATCACGTTATAACTTAAAACAAACGTCGTCAAATCTCGCATTATAAGTGCTGCTCCTCAGAACGGGCAAGCCAACGTAGCAGCGCCTCCTCAAAATGTACGGCCGAGAGGAAACGGTCGCTCCAGGTACAAGACCCCAGGACCGAAACGCGAAGAAAACGCACAAAATACCTCGACTTTCGCCCTTTAAATCACCAACACCCAGTCCCTAAATGTGTTCAGCCCACGACCCCATCCACCGCACGGCGATACCGACGTCGCGTTGTTGCAAACGAGACGGTTTTTGCCATCGAAGTGTGTCTTGCCAGTGCTTCACTGGAGCCACCAGGGCTGTAGAGCCGCCGCCATGCTTCAGCCCGGGCTGCTGGGAGACCTACCGTGTCAAGGTCCAATGGCGGTCTGCACGCACGGCGACCCACAAACGCGCTTTAAAGCCCGACCAGCGCGTTGCAAACTGATATACTGTCGAGCCAAGAGCACAAGCGCCCCAGAAGGCGGGTTCGCCGACCTTCCTGGGGTCCCCTCCTGGCACGGCGAGAGAGAGGGAGAGACCGTAACGGTGAGATATTAAACCGATATCCCTGATGGCTAACCAGCGAGGCGGATGGCTGTTCCGACGACAACCGCATGGAGGTCTCCACGCGGAAAACCCCCGTTTATTCTCTAAAATAATGTCCCCCCCGTGTCCTTCCAGTTAACTCGCATGAGCCCATGCCATGACCCGAGTTTGAAACCTTATATTTTCGTGAGAAAATCTCGGTCTTGAAACTGGATTTCTTACCCGCTGTAGAGGACAAGGAATTCGGGTATGGCGACCTCGTCCGTACCCTACCGTGATCGGCGTGGTGGAGGCTTAGCGCACGGCACGCCGTGAAGGCGGTTTTAAAAACATGTCAAAGGAAACAATAACAACTTGAAAAACCCAAACCCAAACGCGCCTTTTTTTATTTAAGGGGGGGTGAAAAACCATAAGGGCGATTGTTTACCACGCAGTCGGGGCTGTAAATGTAAGCGGTTGAGCGGCTTACCTGTCTCGGCGTGAGTCAGTCTCGTTGTGGAAGAAGGGGTGGGTTGAACGTTAGCCAGCACTGCGCCGTCGGTCCAGGGCACAGGCGCTCCAGTCCCCGCAGAGATGGAAGTTCCCCCCGCCTCCATCTCACTTGCTTTCTCCCTCCACTCAACGCGCAGCTCTCGATCCCAACCATTTCGCCATGCGTGGCCCCGTCCACATTTTCGATCTCTCTCCAGCTGCTGCTTCTTCCTCACGCCGAGGGCCGACCGATGGTGGCTGTTATTTTCCCCCCACATATTGCTGGAGGAGCGGATCTGTGCGGCCGGCCGATCCGTTATCACCCCGCACGTATTCGGATCGGCTTTGGGGGTAGACTTTACGTAGCCACAGTTTCAACACCGTGTGTGCGATTGTGAGGCAACTTTTTTGTCACGATGTTGTTAAATGATCCGCAATGCTTTTTAATGTGATTTCAATGTAAATAAAAACGTTTTTTTAATCGTCTTTTTTTTTTTTTTTTATGACAGCTTTCTACTTGTACATCAACAGCGCAATGGTAACTGAACGGTGCGTCTCATGACTGGATGGTATTTCAGATTACTCCGGCCTTTTGGTGAATCAAAGGCTTCCCGTTTGGTAGCTTCATTTTGCCCAGCATGTATTTCTCCCTCAACTCCACCTTGGCTTGTTTGTGGGCGTTACAGGACCGACCAATCCACACAGCCGAATTCTTTGAAAACAAATGACTTTCCAATGAGCGCTCAGCTACGTTAAATGATAGTGGAGGCGAAGCCACCCAGTCGGAGGTGCAGCCGCTGGACTTTGGGCGGTGCACAGCATCACATAACAGTGGCTGAGGGTGGAATGCACATCAACAGGTCGTAGGTCTACTTTGTAACAACGTCATAAAGTCATTAGGATTTATACCATTTTATTAAAGTGGAAATCAAACGTGTATATGTGTGACACATACGCATGCACATATAGCACCACAGGCCTAAACATTTTTTTTATTTGATCCACACAGCAGAGGATCCTCCGTCTGCTGTTCGAGCCACCAATAATACAATAACAAGTACATACGTCATTTTGATAAAGCCAAGAAATTCAAACTCACAAGCAGTCAAGTAAGATATTTAATCTCCCTGTATACAAATGTCATCCACATGCCAACTGATTGGTAAAACAGTAATCATGCATAGCTTATTTCAACACAAACAGACGTGATTAGGGAAAAGTCATTCAGTCAAACTATAATTCAGTCAAACTAACTACCGTATATGTAAAACTATTACTTATAAACTCAACACTAATATATACAGGGACAATAGTGAGGCAATATATCAGATCTATCCTGTAAAGCACTATTCGTGCAGCCCAATCTAAACGATATAATATAGATACGACAATAGCACTAAATATTAAAGTATTATTTTTTTAAACAAAATATTTTTTTGAATAAAATAGCTGCATAGAAACTTTTCCTTTAAAAATTGCATTGATTTAACTTAACAATACTGTTACCCATTTAATTGTGCGCAGTCCACAGTGAAAACCAACGTCAATGAATCGAAGCAGTGTCCCTATTTCTCTTCTGCAAAAAGAACCTGTATATTGTTTTCAAGGCACATGACATAATTTAAATAAAGACTTTGGTCTCAAGGCTACGGTGTTGTTCCTGGCAGTGGTGTACTTCATTACGGTAGCGGTGACTCGTCGTACACATCCCGTCCTGGCTCCTCTTCAAACGTCACCTTGGCGTCGTCCGCGTCCAGCTGTGACACACACACCGACGCACACACACAAACACAAACACACGCACACACACATCCCGTTACAAACAAGACACCTCAGTAGACTCATTAAGTCTCCTCAGACAAACGGGGCCTAATGCCCTCAGACGAAGCAAAGTGGACGGGCAAAAAGGCAAATACCACTTTAAGCTCCAGTTAATGCTCATTTTGTTTCGGCTCTTCCTCTGCTACGAGCTACCCTACTAAACAGCTCTCAGTTGTTACGGACTGGTTTCCCCCTCAGAGCAATACTTACACACTTCATCTCCATGGTGGAGAACAGTCGGCCGGTCATGAACATGCGCAGGGGAATGGTCATGATGAGGACGAAGGGGAGTGCCAGGGAGAAGGGGCTCATCTTGACTGCCCACAGGATCCCCAGACAGACGAGCTGGATCAGCGTGAACATGTGCATGCGCAGGGTTTTTACCTGCAGACGAAAGGGAAAAGGAGGCGGGACTTAGAACTCAGAACCACAGATGCCAGGAAGTTAACAAAGTGTGTATTTTTGAATCTGTAGATATAAACGAGCATATTAGACAATATGTTTTTTTACTACATTAATTTGAAAGTTTGTGATCAAAGATATGCATTGGCCTCTCTTGGTAAATAAACATATTATACCTGGTGTGTTCACCTGTGTGTGTGCGTGCATGCATGCGTGTGTGCGTGCATGTGTGCGCGCGTGCGTGCATGCATTTGTACGTGATGGGACATACTTTGGTGGCGTAGGCGTCTGCCGGATGGTATTTCTTGGGTACGATCATCAGGAGTATCCTGTCCCACATCTGAATGCCGCTGAGGGAGGTGATACCCATGTAGAGGAAGATGCCAAACAGGGCCGTCATGGGAATCCTCTTCAGGATAGGCTCCATGAAAATTGACACACCTGGAGGGCAGGGAAATAAATAAAAAACACATAAAGGCTCACCAACAGGAGAAGTATGTCTTTACGGTTGCCACAATTATGACTGCAAATATTACCACTCATTTCAAACCCAAATTCTCTGCCTCTACTGCATTCTGAGGTGGCCTGGGGCAAGTAAGGGTCGCGGTACTCACCAACCATCATGGCCACCAGGATCCCACTGATCCTCTGCTCCAGCACCTTCTCGATCTCCGGCTTGGGGCCCTTGGTCATGACGGTGAGGGCGTTGGCGTGGGTGACCGAGCGCACGGTGGCCGCGCTGAGCCAGGGGACCCCGAAGAGGGAGGAGATGCCCCCCATGGTGACCAGGATGAGCAGGTCCAAGTGGAACCCAGAGCCCTTCACCATCTTACGCTCTGGCTTGCTCACGATGAGCCTGCGGTCAGATCAAAGAGGGGGAGCGGGGGGAGGTCAAAGTTGAGATGCTGTGTACTGGGACATAAAAATAGTACTTAGAATTGTGTAGCGTCTTATCCTAGCTTTCTCTGTTGTATACAGGGAACGTGTTAACCTAGCAATTGCAATTGCTCGGCACTTATTTCTATGAATATCTTTACTGTACCGACAGCTATATATATATAGTTTCTCTTTCTTCTGACAAATGTACTTGTAGTGAATCACTTTGGATAAAAGCGTCTGTGAAAAACACATAAATTGTGGATTGTTTTGTGTTGGACTGAATGCATTAATAAATGTAACGGTAAACATAGCAGTAACAGGCCGTTTTTCTATGTTTGTTTGTTTTCAGATGCAACGATGGCAGACCGTTACGGAGCCATGCCTGGAGCTGGCTGGGGAGGTAGGTGAGCGAGTTCCCCGTCACTCACGTGGTGATCTGGGACTCGAGGAAGATGAGGATGAAGACCAGCACAGCCGGGACACAGCAGGCGCCCATCATCCACACGGGGAAATCCTTCTTCAGCCCCATGGGGTTGATGAACCAGCCTCTGACCGCAGGGTTGGTCACCTCCACACCTTTAGGCACAACCAGTTTCTGCAGGACACCGTGGGGTAGGGCCACGTTAGCACGTGGTATTATGGCTCCTAGCTTCTATTTGATGCCTAACGATGACGCCCACAGGGAACCTACTGTCACAATGTGTTTGTAGTTGGAATTTATGAGTGAACTATCAGTTATTTCGATAGGTAGGGTCTTTTTTTATCTTCAAATACACAGTACAACCAGCTTTGGACACCCACTTTACCACCATAACACCACCGTTTTATGTCAAGAGCCGACTTCATAGCACATTGTTTTAAAGACACACTAGGAATATACAATATGAATGAACCATCAATTTGCAGCAGTTACAGTGTGTGTTATAAAACAATTATGAGTTGGTCATAGTTTATTCATACATTTCGAAATGTGTGGTTTGAATGCAAAGACAGTATAACATACATTTTCATGCCTAAAGGGAATTACTAGCACCATAACTTGAGGCATAAGTAATATTCCTGAACAAAAAAAACACATAATTGCTTTTTGCTCAAAGATACATGAGCAAACATTTTGCACATGAGATTTTTTTTTTTACAATGCCTACCTGGGTGTAAGCATCATCGATGTTGATGTCCACTGCAATCATGAAGAAAATAGCGATGGGGACACCAAAGTCTCCGATCAAACGACGGATCTGGAAGTACAGTGCAAAAAAACAACGAGACCGTTTTGTGATTGTGCTCGATGACACAGACGCAGCAGATGAGTCTTAGAGGTTAAAATCGTAATGTAATATTCACACATGATGTACTGTTATGCATTTAAAGTGAACATTTTCATGTAACACCATTCCTCGTGTGCACCATCCCACCAATCAATGGCACACGTGGAATCCGGAAGACGTGTTCTCACCGGGCCTGGGAGGTAGTGTCCATTCTTGAATTGACGCAGGAAGAACGCGATGAAGAAGCACCCGAACATCAGGCACATGGACAGCAGAGCTGTGTTGGGGTAGGCCGGTGTTTCATGGGTAGCGGTTTGGTTGACGGGGGCCTCCATGTCCGCGTGGTGGAAGGGGTTGTCGATGGAGTCGTTCAGATGGGCGTAGTTCAGGATCAGAGGGTGGGCTTTGAAGATCTGCCACGACCGGAAGAAGAAGAAACCATGAACGACTCCAGCAAGGCATGCATTTGTGTAGAACATAACAAGTCAAAATCTGTGTTATCGTGGCCGCTTGGTGACAGATGCGATCGCCTAAGGCTTTGGAATGGATGAAGGAGGAATGAGGCGACGGGACCTTGATGAGTTTGCTGAAGGTCTCGTAGATGAAGATGAGGGAGATGAGGATGGAGAAGATCTCCTGGGTGAAGCGGGAGATGAAGCGCACCAGAAAGCTGCCCTCCACGGCCACGATGATCACCACGATGATCACCAGCCACATGCCCACCCAGATGCGGCCCACGATGTACTCGATATCCTGGGACTTGCAGAACTTGAATGGAACAAAACCGTTGGAAAAATATGAGGACACAAGTCTGAAATAGAGACTCAGCAGAGGACAATCTTTTGTCTCACAAGAGGTTGTGCCCATATTAAAAGTGGAGAACATTTGAAAAGTGGAAGGTTGCTACTTTGTAACGTGACTGTGTGAACTTGTCATTGAGCAAGGCACCCTAGGACCTGGCTCACATTAACATTGCAACTAACATTGCCCTCAGATAAAACTGTTTAATTGTTTTCATTTTCTCTAAGAGTTGATGGTGGGTTTGTCATTGTGGCTACACAGAACAGACACCATTGCGTTGTGTGATTGGGTGTGAAGACGTACTGCATAGAAGGCCTCTTCGAACACCAGCAGGGGTCCGGAGAATCCCACCACCAGCACTGGCTGAGCGGCGATGAGACAGAAGATGATTCCCTGGATGCAGGTGGACACCATCAGCTCTGACACCCCCATCATCTTTTCAGTTTTGTCGGCTGGTGACGAAAACACAAACATTAAATACATCGGGATTAGAGTGGCCAGCGGCTATAACAGCTTTCTTTTATTTCACAGCTTTTTAGCTTTACCAATTCCGTTCAAATTAAAAGAAAACGAAACCCATCGTCATTAATCATTAATCATCACTCATTACCAGTCCGACATAGCGGGACACTTACACAGCAGTCCTCCGAAGGTGATGGCGGGGGACAGGGCGGCGAAGTAGATGAAGATGACGGCGGCGAGAACCTGCGGGTTCAGGGCGTCTGTGTAGTCGCTGACGTAGTGGCGGTAGCGCCGCTTCAGGTCGCGGATCATCCCCCCGAACGGGACGCCGGTGCGGGCCAGGGGGTCCTCCCTGGGGGGCTCGGGGGCCTTCTCCACTACACATGGAAACCAAACGAGGCCCGAGTTAACGAGCCGAACCCAAGAAACAGCGGTGTAACGCGACAGGGGGTGTTGGATGCGTGCTGTAAAGGAGCAGGCCGGGGGGATGCAAACATTGGGGTTGGAGAAAGACGGCTCGCGGCTGGGTTTTGGTTCTTTTTGAACTGCGTGTCTCACCACAGGAGGCCAATGGGTTTGTGGATGGCCAGCTAAAGTCTGTTAAATATGTATGACCTCATGCCTTGTTTCATTTGATCACCAGCATGTTTGGCGACTGCAGAAAGTGGAATACATTATTTATGGGAAATGTACTTCTCATCACGGTGGTTTGACGATGGTATTAAAAGAATGTATTACTCATTTTACTACACACAATATGCAGTGGGTCGTCCACAGTACCTTCACAGATGGGTGAAACAGTTTAGGTGAACCTGATGTTAGAGAATACCCTGGGTGGAACTCTTCAGGAGCCCCTGTTTCAAGAAAAATACCCTGGGTGGAACTCTTTAGCAACCCCAGCTTCTAGAAAAATACCCTGGGTGGAACAGTTTAGGAACCCCAGCTTCTAGAAAGATACCCTGGGTGGAACACTTTAGGAACCCCAGCTTCTAGAAAGATACCCTGGGTGGAACACTTTAGGAACCCCAGCTTCTAGAAAAATACCCTGGGTAGAACACATAAGGGACCCCAGTGTCTTGATCGGAATGTCTGATCAAATTCAAGACAAAAGAGGTCTCAGTCACCGAGTAGTCATGGTTTCTGGTGTGCACACATATTGACCTAGAGCCCGGTCTCCGAAGGCAATCCTGGTGTCGGCTGGGCGGAGTCTCTCCTGCAGCATCTTCTTCTGGAAGGTGATGATTGGCTCCAGCATTCCCTGGTCCTGGATCTCGGTGGGCGGGATCACGATGCTGGAATCCATGAAGTCAGCGATGGCATTGGTCAGCTCCTGGTCCGTCTTGGCCAGGTATGCCTCCAGGCTGAACACCTAGGAGACCGGCGCAGGGAGAGGAGGTTATAGTGTGTAGTATTACTGCATATTCAGGACTGAAGTACAGTTCACTTTCACTTTCTTTCAAAAAGGGTTGGTATTATAGTGGGCATTTTACACCTGGAGGTAGACCATTTTTATTCAGGGTTCCAGCACTTAAGTAACGGTAACCCTGCAGTGTTTGTAGATATTTATATTTGTGTATTTTTGTATTCTTCTTAGTTTCCTGCTGTCAGTTTTTTTCCTGTCAGCTGACAGGAAAAAGCAACTGTCACAAACCAGCTGTCATGTCAACTCATTAAACTGTTTCTTTTCTGCATGACCTGATATGATCTGTTCGATTCTGGTCCCCTATTTCAACCGTATCCAATGTATATTGTGAATTTAGGAAACAAATTAACATAAGCATTCATAATGTGCATTTTAGTGCATGACCATGAATGTTATTGGTGAAAGATATAGTTTAATAGAATCCTGATGAAGAAAGGAGGTCGAGGCGGCATGAATTAATGAATTACTGTTATTCCCTCATGTATTTCATTGTAGTGGGATGGGTGGTGCCCTCCCTCTCTCCCTCTCCCTCTCCCTCTCCCTCTCTCTCTCTCTCTCTCTCTCTCTCTCTCTCTCACCCAGTCAGCCATCAGGGCGCCCATGGCGCGCCCGCTCTCGTGATAGTCCAGGCCGCTGTCGCTGGGGCCCACCAGGATGAAGACAAAGCGCACGGGCACCGGGGCCTCCAGGGCCGCGTCCATCACCACCGAGTCGGAGAGCCGCACAAAGGCCACCACCGGCTTCTGCAGCACTTCCACGGCACCTGCACACACACACACGCACGCACGCACGCACGCACACACACACACACACAAGCATGCAGGAGCGCACCACGCACACGCACACACACACACACACGCACACACGCACACACACACACACACACACACACACACACACACACACGCAGGCAGGAGAGCCCACACACACACACACACACACACACACACACACACACACACACA
>JAOPJL010000088.1:1324422-1334839 GCA_027123545.1 Trisopterus esmarkii | reverse complement strand
GTGCTCCGCAGGTTCATGGGGGAGCGTGTGGAGGTCCTCCTGGGATGCATCGCCGAGCTGAGCCCTGCCAACAGCGCGGTCCTCCGGGCCGGCGTCAACGACTTCAGCGTCATGTACTCCACGCGCAAACGCTGCGCCCAGCTGTGGCTGGGGCCCGCCGCCTTTATTAACCACGGTGCGCCAGACGGCCCCCGGGGGCCCCCGCCGTGCTTCAGGGAACGATTCGGGGGGGGGGGGTGAGGGTGCGGGTCGGGTCGTTTCCTCTTCAGGGTTGTTGTGGGTTTTTTCCACATTGAATCCACAAAATGTGTCCGGAGGAAATGAGGAATGATGAAACGTTGTGTTGGGGAAATGGGAACGATGAATGATTAACGTTGTGTCGGGGAAAGGGGAATGATGAAACACACATTTATTATCAGTCAGTGTTGTTGAATTGTGGTCCAGATGGGCTCACCCCCTTTAACACATGTCTTTTGAATATTGTTATTTTGGTGATTGTAGTTTTTATCGTTTTTCAATAATTTTAATAATTTGTATTACTTGTATACTTTTGGGATTTTTCTTTTTATTGATGACTCTTTTTCTCCCTTTTTGTGTGTCTCTGGATATAGACTGCAGACCAAACTGCAAGGTAAGGCAGAGTTGCACAACATCTTTTTTTGTTGAAAGGTTGGGCTGAAACCAAATGTAATCACACTGTTTTTTTTCCCTGCTAGTTGAAAATATATAAATCAATCAAAACATCCCAAAATATCAATGTATGTTCCATTGCTGCCTCCCTATTCACGTATCCATCACTTGCCACACCGGGTGTTGTGACAACACACCTTTTCACACTAAATCCCATTTTTTATAAGAAGGGAACCAACATAAAATTTATTCCTCGCCATTTATTACAACAGCAAGTATACCTGTCCCTTTGTTTCACGCTCTGTCCTCCTGCCCCGCCCCCTCCCCTGTGGCCCCGCCTCTCCCCTGTGGCCCCGCCCCAGTTCGTCCCAGGCGAGAAGAACGGGGCGTGTGTGGAGGTGATCCGGCCAATCGCGCCCGAGGACGAGATCACGTGCTTCTACGGCGCCAGCTTCTTCGGCGAGGGCAACGAGATGTGTGAATGCTGCACCTGCGAGAGGTGTGTATTTGAGCCGCTGGCACGCCCTCCACCGCCCCACGTCCACACGCTCACCGTACCCATCGACTGAGCCTAGCCCCGCCGTGTCCTCACTCTTCCGTGGTGGTGTATCTCCTGGTACCCCCCCACCCCGACCCCACTGCAGGAAAGGAGAGGGCCACTTCAAACTGCGAGGGAAGCTGCCCGACTGCGAGGAGACAAAGGAGAGCGGCGGCGGTGGCGGAGGCAGCCAGGCGTACGGGCTGAGAGAGCGCCGGCTGGTGCAGAAGAGGGGCTGTCCCGCGAGGCCGGCCTCCCTGGGCGCCCACTCAGGTAACGGTGACACTGTTGTTGCTCTGTGTCACAACAAGGTTAGCGCAGCCGCTGGGCTGCTGAGGGGGAAAGCTAATGAGGGCCCGTTAGGCTCTGGCGTGTTTCGGAGTGTTTCGATGCGAATCGCGATGTATTGATGGTTAGTGCGACACGTCGGGTTTTATTAATCAAGCCGTTGGGTTTGAGAACCGCACTAGACGGACGGTGCTGTGGGTTAAGTGCAAGCGCTTTCATTTCGGTGTGATTTGTTTGAAATGCCGTAGACACCCCTCAGGTAATGACGAGGGAAATGCTCTGTGGGAATATAGAAATTATATTCCATACTAGACCACTCCCAGCTGTTATCTGAACAATCGGGCATCTCTTCCCTGATTGGTTGGGGGAAGAGCCTGTTAATGACATGCGTGCACCGTGCGTGGTTAAGCTCCACCCCAGACGTGTTCATGGAGCCCTCTTCAAGGGCGGTGATGTAAGAGTTGTCAATGCAGCGCTATATACCAGGATGACAATCCTTCATCTGACTGCGGAGGGAATCTAATTCAAACTGTATTCCCAGACTGAAAAAAGGAGGAGAATAGTTGTATGTCTGTAGTATGATCTCATTTTATGATCTCAAATTATTATTATCAGAGTGTGTGTATAATTCACGATTCAGTCATCCCTCATGGTCTGCTCCTGTCTGATGCCAGGGCAGACCTTAGTTAAGAGATTATGAAGCTACATCGTGGCTGTTATCAGACAGACCTATATTAAACAAAGTAGTGTAAAGAGCTTCAGGGTGTACCTTTTCAGACCTGGTCATTTTGTTGTCTACCGTAAATGGTTTATATATTTATTTATTTATGTATTTGACATGCTGGGCAGCCCAGTGAACGCCATAAAGAGGGTCCAGATATAGTCCGTGAGCCGGCCTGATGGTAACTGGGGCACAGGGAGAGACCTGACCTGCCTGTGAATGGGGAGGAGCGACATGCTGCGGAAGACAGAGAGACGGGAGGAGGAGCGCTGGCCGCTCTGTGGGAAAAATGAGTCGGGCGGCCGTTCATTCATGTCCAAGCACACCGTAGGGATCCGTTGGCAGGGAACACGGAAAAAAATGTTCCCGTGTTGTGTTGTGCCGTGTGAAGAGGATGTGGAACCTTTGGCTGACCCTTGACCTCTGTTGTCCTCGTTGCTCTTTGGTTTGCGTCATTGTGCTTCACCCCCCCCCCCCCCCACTGTTTTTAAACGTCTCCCTAGTGAGGTGGCATCTGTTGGAGTATAGTGTTAATTTATCAGATGGTAGGAAGAGTTTACGTTCCAGTACATATATTGGAAGTTGTCGCACACACAAAATGTACAATATTGATTTACATACAATACACGGTACATCTAAAACGTGCCTCTTACCTGGTGTAAATGTGCGGTTTTCCGAGTAGGCGTCAAAGCACACCTCCACACTTGTCTGTTTTGAACGCTTGTCATATTGAAGGGTGTCCCAGTGGACCAATAGGGGGTAGTGACGTTCCTGCCCTCCAGATGGCTCTGTCACCGGAGCCGATGCAGATGCTGGCTCTGGGAGGAAGGGCCATAATTATTTTTCCAGAATGCATTTTGAGTATTTTAAGTTCAACAGTGTCTGCCAACATGAACCCAAATTGTATAAACGGACGATGATATGTAATCGTTATATCATCATTATTATTATTTTTATTTTTCTATGTTTGTGATTTTCCAATGTCTAGCCCAGCTGGGTTCAAATTTGAGTGTGTCTCGTTTGTATAGTGTTTCGCGTACTCCACTATATCAGGCAGGGTCTCAAAAGGATTCCGAGGGCTCTGGATGTAAGCTCAGTGTTCAAACAGGGCCCAGACCGTGCAGGAGTCCGTGGCTGTGTATCATTTTGGGAAGAACACCGTATAGGCAATGTCTATTATCAGCAGGTTTCAAAACCTTTTTGTCTAAAATTATTGCTTTAGTCACCCCGAATTAATCAAGTTATTTTGCATTTATGTATGCTTATTAGACACAATTAATTAGCAACAATGTGCCATTGAGATGTAAATTCAGACTTTCCTTTGCCTAATCTGTTTGTTCCCGCTCTCTTTCTCTTAGCCATCCCCTCGAGGAACTCCTTCACCCAACAGATGAGGAGGAATGCCTTGATCAGCAAAAAACTGACTCAGACGAAGAAGTGGCGAAAAGCAAAGCACAGGAAGAAGCCCTTCGCTCCCTCCTCCTCCAAACAGGTCCGCTCACTCCCACTCCCGTCGCAGATTCAACTCAAGGAGCTCAGTGTGCGAGTGCAGCGCCACACTGTGGATTTTCTGTTGCACTGTAAAGACCCCAGAAGCAAAGAGAGGGCCTTGCTGCTGAGCTTGGAAGAACTCAAGCCAAAGGTCAATCACGCTAAACCATCCCCGGTTAACGACACAAAGGCCAGGAATGGAAAGGCTCAATTCAGTGTGAGCGTCAGAACACTCGGGGAGGTCAACCTGAAGCCATTTACTCTGGACTCCTCTGTCTCCTCCCGGGAAAACGGGTCAACAGTTACAGGGGTGAGTGTGAGTCCTTTAACAGTGGTGGACACACCAGTGGTCCACCCAAAGATGACCACCAGAACCAGGGGCATGGCTCAGAACTCATGCAGAGTCCCGACGGGGTCGGGGACCACGAAGGACCAGGGGGCGGTGTGTCCTCCCAAAGACGTGGACAAGAAAAACCAAACAAACGTCCACAAACAAAATAAAACTGACAACGTTACGCAGAACCAAAGCATGCCCACCACCAATGACAACAGCAAGGGCACAAGCACTGGTTCCCAGATCATCTATGACGCTTGCACTGCAGTGAACGAAGACAGGCCTCCGATGCCTGTCACACAGCACACTAAACAGAAGGCCCTCAGGTCTGTGTCGTCGGCTGCTAACAAGACAATCCAGACCAACCAGCCCACGGGGCAAGTCATGGGAGTGCTTCAGAGCCTCGCAGACAAATTAGTGTATAATGTAGTCGGCCGGGGCCCAGCCCTGAAGAGATATGTTACAGTGAACCTAACACGGGTCAAGCTACCGCAACGTATAGAGAAAGACATTGAGGAGGCGGGCAAAGGTTCGCCCGAGAAGGTGAAAGTTCGAACGCCGCCGTCAGACAGAATCCTACGCATTAGGCCAGCCAGTCAGACAACTGCGGTGGTGGCGGCGGCGGCGGCGGCTAAGGCCGATGCTGTACCATCAGTGCAAAAACGAGATTCACCCAGGCAGACGGCGGCGTTGGGTCCAGAGGTCTCCGCCGCCGCCGCCACCGCTGACAGTAAGCGAGTGGTGAAGGAGATGTTTTTCAAGCCCAGTGATAACGTTAACCTCAGAAGCAGACGGGCGGCGGAGCCTGTCAGCGGCCCGCCGTGCGCAGAGGATGGGGCCGTGGAGAAAGGCGTCGAGGTGCAGATAGCCTCAGGGAAAGAGGAGAGTGAGGTGCAGCGGGACGTGGTGGCAAGAGGAAGCGCTGAAGCGCTCGTGGAAACCGTGGTTGCTCCGAAAATAACTGTTGCACCAGCTAACGGTAAATCGATACAGAAGGAGGGTGAGGAGTCTGAGTCCAACACTGAGGCAAGCGTAGGGGAGGGGATTACCAAACTCATAGCAAACCCCAATGCAAACAGTTCCGGTGACACACCTGAGGCCAGGGATCAGAGCGACGGGCTGACCAGTAGCACGGTTGTTGAAGATGTGATTAAGGTGTCGGCTAGTGAGGAGAAACGGGACATTGGCATTAAGCAGGCACAGGTTCTGCTTACTGACATCTTAAAAAACGTGAGCAGTGAGCGAGAAAAGAAATCTGAGGCAGTTAAGGTGAGAAATGAGATTCCTGCCTTAATTCATAATGAAGGGCTGGGCGATGTAATTGAGATACTTGATGACGAGCCATGCCCCGTACAGGGGGACAGGGATTCTCCTCCGGTGCCAAAGAGGCAGTTAAGAAATCGAAGAACCAGGCCTAAGCAATTAGCTTCAAATGCTCCAGAAAACCAGGAGAAAGCAGAGAAGCCCCCCAGTATAGGGGACGCCGCGACAGACAAGCTGTTGGCGGTGAATCAGGACAGTGCACAGAGGTTGTTGAGAAAAAAAAAAACCGACTTAACAAACAGCTCCGAAACACCACCACCACCACCACCCCAACCGGAGCCCCCGACGCCGCCGAAAGCCACGCCCACTGTTCACCCCGACAGCAGTTCACAGACGCAGTCTAACATTCCTCTGAAGAAACGTATGTTTCGGAATTCGGTGGACTTGGACTCGGAGCCGACCCCGAGTTCTCCCCCCTCGGACCAGGTCTCTAAGGAGGTGCCTGAGCTCGACGCCCCCACAGAGAAGGCGCTGGACTCGCCCGACTGCAGTGCGGGGGTGGGAGCGGTGACCAGGGAGAGTAAGGTGAGGCAAAGGAAGGGGGAAGCTCAGAAGTTGACGACCGGATGGGCGGCCAAACAGAATTTCTTTGTTAAAGGCATTCGCTACAAAGCGCTGGAGTTTCGGCAGACCCGCCTGCTGAGGAACATGAGTAAGACGGTGGAGGCGGAGAAGAAGGAGGGAGACGGGGTGGACCACGGCGAGGAGCCCACAGAGGACAAGCAAGATGAGCCTGTGGTGTTAAATAAACCTAAACTCGAACAGAGCCAACATGCTAACACTGGAACTGAGGCTGCAGTCCTTTCGTCTGTTCCCACTGACCTGGACAAGGAGACGGAGCAGTTCAAAATACGTTTTAAAAGAAAGCGGGGGAGGGTTTGGGAAATGGAGAAATTAAAACAGGAGAGGTGGACTTTAGAACAAATGAAAAGGGAGACGTCTCCAACATGTGACCCCTTTAAGGCGATAATGGATTCGGTGTCGGTCTTAAACATGGAGATGGAGGCGGCCCAGGCCCACGTCAAAGCCAGCATCAGGTCAAAGGATAACTTGCATCATCTGAAGAGGAGGGCGCAGAGGTTGGTCAAAAGTCAAGCCAATGTTTTTTCTACAAGTTTGAGTTCTGATCTGAGCCAAGATCCTAAAAAGCCTTTAGTGGAAAGCAAGGACGACCTCAGCGCTCAGGTCTGTAAGGATAAGCAGCAATTAGAAAAGAGTCAAACCCTAACCAGGAATGCCCCAGAGACCCCACTCGCCAGCCAAAAAACCAAAATGGAAGACCCTTTTCTAAAGAGCAGCTGCCGCTTCGAAAGCAAGCTCAAACCAAAACTAAAAGTGGAAGGCAACCTGTTGCCGAGGCTCAAGCTACGACGAAGGGACGATGATATCTGGGAAGTGGATAGCCAAGATGGGACTGTAATGGAGACTAAGCCCAAGCTGGAAAGACAATACAGAATGGATTGTATGGTGGGCAGTCTAGGCAAAGGGCTGGGGACGGTAAGCAAAATGGAAGGCAAAATGAACACCGTTGAGCTCAAAGAGGAATGCCCACACTTCTCCCTGTCCCTCTCGCCACTGTCGCTGTACTCGCCCTTCAACGACAGCGCGGCCGCCCGGGGGATGGCGTCGTCTCCGGATAGAACGACGGAGAGGTCGGTGGCGGAGATGAGCAGTGTAGGCAGGAGGCCGCGGCACAGAGTGGAGCGAACGCGCCAGAGCGTTGCCACGGAACCGCCCACCACCACCTCTTGTCTTAGTCATTCCCTCCAGCAGATCGACAACAGTCTGTCCCGGCTCTCCGAAGGCCTGTGCGAATCTCAGGCCTTGGAAAAAGCAGCCTTTAGCAGTGCATCGGCCTCTGTGATCCAGCCCTTGTCCCACTCTCCGCCCTTCTCGTCTCAGGACAGCATGTTCACCACCGATCCCGGCTTCCTCAACTGTTGTGACGACGACCTTCTGGACTTCCAGTGTCTCAACTTCGAAGGTTATTATCAGACGCAGGAGTGTCTGCCCACCTCGCCGTCCGACCTATGTCCCCTCGACCCGCCCACGGACCCCTTCAGTAGCCCCCTGTCCCATAGCCCCTCGGACGCATGGAACACAGAGACGCCATACCTCGGCCCTCCCAGTCCAGGCAATAATTTCAGCAGTGAAGAACTCCCGTTTTTGCCAAATCTCGGTTCTTCCAAGGGTGACTGTATTCCTTTAGATTATACGGTGAAGGACAACCCCAGAGACAGAATGCCGTTCACCTCAAACTTCAGTTTTCCGTCTTTGAGCAGCACTGAAGCAGCAGCCATGGACCGCTTTATGAATAAAAACCCAGGGGCCAGGTCCATATCTAAAGAGGAGCCCAAAGTCCACCCCATGACCCTGGGAGGCAAACCTCCGCTGTTTGGGGAAGGTTTTGGCACCGTGTCGCAGTCTCAGATGAACCCAGCCCACCCCTCCAGTCAGGCCAGTGCCAACTTCAAAACCATCGCAAGCACCGGGCAGCCAAAGTCTCAGTCTCATCTCCGGAGCATGGGTCCGTTTCACCGTGTGAACATTCCTAACAAACCCAAAGTCTTCCCCGGCAATCAGCATAACGCGGCACCCCAAAGTTGCTCCGCTAAGTCCGTCCACCCCCAGCAAACGGCAAACAAATTCTTCGCTTCCCAACTCTTTAATGTAAAAAATCCATCTCCTGCAGACAATCTGTTCAATCTCCCGGACAAAAACTCTTCTGTCATTCACAGGGTTCTGAAGTATCAAGGAGGCAAGCAGACTCCCAATCTGTGTAGCGCGCCGTTCAAAGACAATGTGGCTGCCGGGAGCCCATCTGCAATGTTCAAAAGGTTCGGGGACCGAGAGAAGAGCCAGCATAGCGACAAAGCTGGCGCTGGCCTAGACTACGGCAAAGGAAACTTTGTAAGCCAAGGGTTTACATCCGAAAAGGGTATGGCACATCATTACAACTCTAATCACCCGGTGACGACACACTCTCAGAGTCACCAAGGCAACCCTGTGTTCACCCAGGCCTTCACTAAGAGCAGAACATTGTCTGACAAACCCCAGGGGGTTGAAAACAACTTTGTACACACCAACTTTGCAACACTACCGAGACCCTTCTTCTTTCCCAGCAAAGTGCCTGAGAGTTACGGGCCAACACAAGGAAAACACCTCACGGGGGACAGGACACGATCTCTGGCTCCTGACAAGCACCAGCAGTCATACGCTCAGCACGACACCTTCGACTTCACCCTGGCCCCCCCGGTCACTCCGTCTCTGTTTCAGCACAACACGCACCAAGTACCCCACGGCGCACTGCCTGGCACACCAGCATCGGCCAATAAGACCCAGTCGTCGTCGTCGTCCTGCTCCACCCCTTTCCCTCAATCGTGTCACGGACCCCCTTACGTACTCAACTTCAGCGGGGACCACTCGCTCACGCTGGGCCTCCGGGACGGGGCCGAGAGTCTGACGTGCTCCGGCCTGGGTCCTACAAACTACACCTATCACTGCCTCATGGAACCCTCCGGGGCCCAGGGCCGGTTGGTGCTGGAGCCCTGCGGACCGCAGGTCTCCAACGCGGCCCCCTTCCCCCCGGGAGGCTTTTCAGGGTTCAAAAGCCATGAGGACGCTTACAAGAAGGACCCGCATCCACACTGCCATCCTGGAGACCACCCGTCCACCTCCCACTCATCCCAGTCCCACTCCTCCCACTACGGACCCTCTGCGTCGTCTCACTCCATGGGCTCCAACAAGCCCAAGAGAGTGAGGCTCGTGGTCACGGACGGCACTGTGGACCTGGACCTGCAGTACTCGGACTAGGACCTGTCCGCCCACCGGAGCTCACCAGCTCCACCGCTACATTCAGCTGCACACGGGAGAGATTTGAACGTCTTTGCGGTACAGTTCACGTCGTTGTTGCAGTTGATGCTGAATGATTTCTTGTTTTTTATGGGATTGTTACGAACATAACTGATTCTTTTTGACTGAAGAAAGGATGTTTTACAGACATGTTTTACATTGTTTTGTCGTTAGTTTAGTTGTTACACCTTCCGGTTTTTCCAGGTTTTCTATGGAGAACGTTACCTGTAATATTAGTGGGTCGGACATGGTTCAGCTGTGATACCTCTCTCAAACAAGACTTAACCTTTAAACCCACCAACGGCTTCTGGATAGCAATTTAAGTCAAGTATGATCATGTTAGTTGTAAGAAGAGTAGGACAATTGATAATCACGAACAATTGAAGATATGAAATCCCCCCCCTATTTAATCGTCTTGGTATAATTATCCGGTAGTACTGAAATGAAAATACAATTAAGAGAAATGCATTCACCATGTTGGTAGATATGACTCTGAACTGAATTGAGATGTTTCCCAGTGTTTTACTTCCTGTACAATGTATGGCAGTATAAACCGAGGCCCCAATGTCCCCTTTTCTTGTAATCGTGTGTATTGGCAGCTTTGTGCTTGACTCTTGAATAACAATGTGATATATAGCAGATTTTTTTATTTAATTCTACACATTTGTATTAAGAACACTTTACCCTCATTTTGTATGAAACAGCCACCGTGCGGTCATCGCTTGGCGTCTTTCTGAGTCCCCTGAAAACAATCTGCTTCGACTGTGACGGGCTGGGACCTGATTCGTGTGTCGAGGGGAATCACAATGTTGTCATTTTAGCCAACCGGGATGGATTATCGTAAACTCGTACTCATCGTAACCTTGCGGTGACCGGCAGCTGCCCCCTCCTTTTGGGTCGGCGCAGACTTTCTGGAAAATCTGCTTGTCTTTGCTACATGGCGTAAACGGTTGATGTCTTGCCACCAGGTTTGAGTGTCATTAGATGCTACAAGCGGTTTGAAAAATCTGCCTTTTCCTGTGTTTTAGTGACATCACAAGTGGCGGCGTCCACCTAGACGCCCACTAGTGAGGTCACTCGAACACAGGAAGAGGCAGGATTTCAAACGGCTTGGAATGGCCAATCACGCTCACACCCGGTGGCATGACATCCCCCCGTTGGGTGTTGGTTGGGGGGGGGGGGGGGGGGGGGGGGGGGGGGGGGGGGGGGGGGGGGGGGGGGGGGGGGGGGGGGGGGGGGG
>JAOPJL010000088.1:1010513-1021969 GCA_027123545.1 Trisopterus esmarkii | reverse complement strand
CCCCCCCCCCCCCCCCCCCCCCCCCCCCCCCCCCCCCCCCCCCCCCCCCCCCCCCCCCCCCCCCCCCCCCGCACTGTACTTCACAGAATCTGAAATGAACTCAATTGTGCCAGACTCACACACACACACGCACCCCGTGGTCTCTCGGCCCTGAGCGTTCATTTGCATGAATCGTTTTTCGTGCGAGGAGAATTTGCATGAGTTTGCATGAATTGATCATCCGCACCAGGATGTGCTCCTTGATCAATATCACTTTGTTTCATTGTTCTCCTCTTAACCAATCATTGTCCTTGGATATAAAAGATCAATGGCTGGAGATTGGATGGATTCTGTGCACCCTAATGGGTGTAATAGAAGCCCGGGTCCGATGCAGAGTGTTGAAGTTGTGTTAGGGATTAAATGCATGAGGTTTCAAGTGACAAAATGGCAAAATATAAGTATATAAGTACATATTTTATCTGCACAAGTTGTACTTTAATGTAATTAAAGGTCATGTAGGTTTACAGTTGTTAAGAGAGGGAGCAGAAAAGAGAAAAGATTTCTATACTTAACAACCCCCCTAAAAAATCTCCCTCCCTCTCTACATTTGTATATCATTGAGAAGGGTTGCATTTCACGCAACTGGGAGTGACAGGAAAGATGGATTCTCTGAACCAATCATGCTAGTCAAAAATGAGCCAGGAGCAGTCTTTAGTCTGAGGGGCTCATAGGAAGGCGGGCGCAGTCATTCCAAGCAGATAAAGAATTTATATAGAACACATTACACTTAAATAATAGCTCCTAAATCTTACCAACAGCCCCTTTAAGAGAGAATTAAAGCAGTAAACATAAATACAAGTTAAAAACAATGCAACATCCCTATAAAGGAAAATCAAGTCCGACACTTCGGCAACGGCGGAAAGGAAAGCACTGCGATGCAGTAATATTTCAAATTTAACGGACATTATCATGCGTTATTTTTATTCACGAGGATACCTACACCTCGCAATTTCTGTCTCTCGCTGAGTTTTACAACGTATTTCACACATTTCATCAGCATTGCAGTAAACAAGGTTACTTAAGGTGTGAGGGGCAATTACCAGAACCCTTCTCTCTACACAGCTATAAGGTGTATTAAAGAGCATGGAAACCCAGGTAATGGCAACAAGTCAGAACACGCCGGAACTGCACCTCATCCCTACCAGGGCACACAAAGGCCCTATTTTATGGTTGGTTTTTCCTCATTGCTCGCTGTAATTGGCTGCTGTTATACTCCAATGAAGGGTGTCGAGGTTCATCCGAGAGTGTTACCGTGACATCTTTTTCAGCTTTGATGCTCCGTAAGCAAGACCCTCTAGTCCATCTAGAAGTCTCGCCTGATTTAGTTCTGTGGCTATACCTCTCATCTATTTCAAAAAATAGATATTTTTTCCTTTAAAACGTTGATGTTTCGGATGGAAATTACATTGGGTTCCATCGACGCAAGTGGGAGGAGTGTTCATCTGTCATTCACTGTCAAAACACCCCCCCCCCCCCCACAAAAGAAAATGCCCTCTGGAAAAGCGTATCAGACTGTAGTGATGCTCACCAGTGAGACCCAAACAGCACCATCTTCAACTGAACAATGGGATTTGTGGATTTATTTACCCTTTGAAAGTTCTATATCCCCTGTCTACTCTATCATCCTGATGAGCGTATCTTCGCTGGCTACTCACCACGAATAGAAGCAATAAGTGCATTAGGTATTCTGCATGGAGAATGGTATAGTATACTGGGTCCAGTGGGAACATAGTGTACATCCGGTTTAATAAGAGGCTCTCATAACACTGCTTCATAATTCTTCTCTGCTTAGCAACGGGAAGCACACAAAAAAGGCTTTCTTCTGTTCCTTTAATTTTATTTTCCTTATTTTTATTTCCATAGAAATCCGCGTCAAAGGACTGAACATGTCAATACAATCACGTACACTTGGAAGGCGCCTTGGAAGATGTCCATTTGCATTAGCAGGGTCACGTCCGTGAAAAGGACCTTGGCTAACGCCTGTTTGATTTAACTTAACCACGCTGGTGTAACCCAACGCATTCTGTCCGCATGGTAAATATGTTGATGATGTCTGATGCCTCAGACTTAAAGGGGTAGTTCAGAATTTTGGACAGTGAGCCAGTGTGTTATTTATCATTGGCAACACATTTCATTCAGTCCTTCTAGTTCTTGTGCTAGGCTAGCGCAAGTCGAGGGGAACTGCTAGCCTGCCAATACTAACAGTTTTAGGCCTACCCACTCCACAGTACACGCAAGGCAAACCAATTATAACGCCAGACTGTCCATGTAAATGTCTGTGTTTATAGAATAATGTTAGAAATAAAACTATCCTTGTATCGCATTGATCGCATTACATTTTGAGGGACTACCTTCTCAGTAGCGGCGGAATTTCACTTTGCTCCGGTGTATCATCCAATTCACTACAGCGGAACATAAACAGAGTACAGGGATTATAAACTAAATGCAAGGTAAGTTTATTTCTAACATTATTCTATCAACACAGACATTTACATGGACAGTCTGGCGTCATAATTGGTTTGCCTCGGGTGTACTGTGGAGTGGGTAAAACTGTTTTTATTGGCAGGCTAGCAGTTCCCCTCGACTTGCGCTAGCCTAGCACAAGCAATTTCTGCAACTAGAAGGACTGAATGAAAAGTGTTGAAAACGGTCTCCAATGATAAATAACACAACTTTAATGGAGACCCAGGAGGTGTGTCAATGGTTTAAAACACACAAACAGACACACAAACAGACACAGCAACACATACTCGCTCGGTTTGAAATAGACTCAAACATTTACGGAGCTCTTGATGCTCCCCTGCTAGCATAATGCCAGCACCATGCCTGCCTTATAAATTCAATGATTTAATGCAACACCTGCTGTAAAATCGGACCATCAGCACAACACTCACAAATACACACACACAAAAACATGGGTAAACACACACACACATACACCCACAGATACTGTACACATGTACACATGTACACATAATCATAGCGTGAGCTGCTAGACTGAATGTCGGCATGGCTGAGGTCAGAGTGCGGAAGATACATCCACCGTTTTCTACGTCCATGCATACATACATACATACATACATTCATACATACATACATACATACATACATTCATACATACATTCAACATGCATCAATAATAAAACAGTCCAAAGGCTCCTCTACCAACCGTAGACCTTCACCAAAAGAGGAGATATCTCTGTTGGAAAACACAGGGAGTCCTTTAGCTCAGTGGAGCTGTGCTTCCCAAAACATGTTTAATTTATACTTACCAAAGAAATACTGCCTTTCATTCAACTGGGTAACTGTGTAACGAAGACATTGATATGCACGTCTCATATGAACTGCCACACAAAAAAAAAAAAAAAACTCTCCTCGGCTCCGTACTTTTAATTGGGATTTATTAGTTCTCTGCGAACATTGGTTTTTCCTGCCGACTAACGTATTCATCAACGGGGCTCGTCCCTCTCATACACCAACAGATGACTCCCGGACGCCGGGGTAATTAATAGAGAGGAGTAGGTGAGGCAAAAATGAGCGCGTCCGCACACACACATGTGAGCGTTTGTGTGATGAATACGGGCTGTGCGGCTGGAGACCCATCACGCCTTATCGGCTGCTATCGGAAGGTTCCGGCTCCTCTCTCTGTGACACGCGGCACATCCAGAACCGGAGAGCGAGCCGCTCACTCACCGCCGGGCCTGTTATCACACGCTCAGAGAGGAGCCGTACCGCTCCACGAAATGAATGGATTCCTCTGACACGGATCCCCTTTCTTCGCTAAACACCGACAGAGAGAGAGAGAGAGAGAGAGAGAGAAAGAGAGAGAGAGTAAAGGGGTGTTTCCTGGGGCCCCCCCCCCGCGGGGGGGGGGGCGCCCGCCGGGGCCCCGGGCGGCGCCCGGCCGCCCCCCCCCCCGACACCGGATTTGTAAGATATTCACAGATACTTGTTTTTGTTCCTTGAGGTGTTCCATAAGATCATCACCAGCGGACACCAGCGGCTCCAGCCGCTGTACGACTGCCTGCTCACCATCATAGTGAACGGTGAGCGACTCACAACTCACAACAGAGCGTTGTTTTAAACACAGCAGATACAGGACCCCCCCCCCTACGGGGGGGTGGTCCCCGTAGCTTCTCACCACGATGGAGGTGAATCCAGGGAGGAGGAGGAGGAGGAGGAGGGTCTGCTAAACGTTGAAACATGATGGTCTGCTAAACGAACGACGAATAGGAGTCATGACAACGCTACCATCCTCATTGACTGAAGCACGCAATAATCCCCATAATGCACTAGTCTGACGGCGTGTGCTTCTCTGCTGCAGTCTCGCCCTACCTGAAGAGCCTCTCCATGGTGACGGCCAACAAACTCCTCCACCTCCTAGAAGCCTTCTCCACCTCCTGGTTCCTCTTCTCGGCCTCCCAGAACCACCACCTGGTCTTCTTCCTGCTGGAGGCCTTCAACAACATCATCCAGTACCAGTTTGACGGTGAGGAACCAGAGACCTTTAACCACACCACCCAGTACCAGAGACCATCATCACCCAGTACCAGAGACCATCATCACCCAGTACCAGAGACCTTTAACCACATCACCCAGTACCAGAGACCATCATCACCCAGTACCAGAGACCATCATCACCCAGTACCAGAGACCATCATCACCCAGTACCGGTCTGATGCTGAGGACTCAGTAGTCGTTCTGAGGACCCAGTGCTTGCTGGGGGTGGCGGCGCCGTGATGAGAAGCCTCTATTGGTCCCGGGGGAACATTCTGGTGTCAAGGCAGCAGATAGAAATAATAAAAACCGTGCCAGTCCAGGCATATTAACAATAAGAACAGAAGAGATGTGTTGCAACAAAACTAAAGAATCAAATAATCTCTGTATGGAGATATAGATTGGTTCCGATACCGATACCAGAATCGGAAATTCCTCCGATACTGCCTAAAATGCAGTATCGGGTATCGGCCTTACAATACTAGATGCTGTATCAGTATATACTCGGTTATCGGCCGATACTCAATAGAATATAGAAGAATCGTAATCGGTATCAATATCGGAAAGGGGAAGGAAAAAATAGCATCGGAAAAACTCACCGACCAAAACAAATGCAAAACAAAAGTGCCGACTGTTTCGGTTTTCCTCTTTCCAGGAAACTGCAACCTGGTGTACGCCATCATCCGCAAGAGGAACCTGTTCCACCAGCTGGCCAACCTGCCCTCCGACCCCGGCTCCATCCAGAAGGCCCTGCAGAGGAAGAAGAAGAGCCCCGACGTCATCTCCAGGACCAGCTCCCAGGAGACCATCTCCATGGAGGGGTCCCGGCCCGCCGTGCCCGCCGAGCCCGGGACCCTGAAGGCCAGCCTGGTGGCCATACCCGGTACGGGGCACCACGGTCGCCCCCCCCCCCCCCCTTGTGGGACGCTAGGTGTACTGTGACGTGTTCAGCAGACAGAACCTCTTGAGTCTGCTGACACTTTACGGAGATCAATCTAAGAATACATTTAAAAAAAAATACGTTAAACATTAACATAAAAAAAACCTGCTGATTTTGGGCAGAATATATTTTTGACAGTTTGACATTTTCTCACCGTTTTGAAGATGAAGGGAAAGCCCTTTGAATGTTTGCGTCGTGACGTTACAGTCTCGAAGTCTCGTCGTTTTCCACGGTCTCATGACCTCCCGGGTTTCTCTGTCTGTTTTAAGGCATCGAAAAACTAACGGAGAAGTCCCAGGTGTCTGAGGACGGGACGATGGTGTCCATACCCAAGATGGACTCGCCCCACAAACCCCTCGCAGACCCAAGCACCGCCACGGGCACCAGCGACACCGAGTCCAACTCGGGGAGAGACACAGAGGTGAGAGAGCGGGGGTGTGTGTGTGTGTGTGTGCAGGGGGGGGGGATTGTTTAGTCATGTTGACCAGTTGTTGCTCAGTACTGCAGTCACTTGATTTGTTTATAACAGCATCATCAAGTAATATTCACCAGTATGGTGTCATAAATGACCGACGCATCGTTTGGCTGAGCCAGTCCTCTGGTGAGGCTAACTAACCAGCGACGCCCTAGTCAGACTATAATCCAGTGCGTGTGTGTGTGTGTGTGTTCCTGACCGACCTGCGTCTCACATAAAACCACAAGCCGCCCCGGCATGTGGTTTTTCTCAGGAGGCAGAGCGGGTCGGCTGGTAACCGGAAGGTTGCTAGTCCGATCCCCCGGCTCCTCCTCCTCCTCCTCCTCCTCCTCCTCCTAGCTGAGGGTGGAGGAGGTGTCCCCTGAGCGAGACGCCTCCTCACCCTGACGGCTCCTGACCCGCCGGCCGTCGCCCTGCGTGGCTGAAACTCCGCCGTCGCCGGGTGGATGAGTGCATGAATGAGTGAATGTGTGCGTGAACGGGTGAACGTGAGGCGGTGTTGTGAAGCGCTTCCAGTGGCCACTGAAAGTCCGTTAACCATTGGACGGCTAACTATGCCCCCGTCTTACACATACTGGTCCCAGCAGCAGAGGGCAGCTGGGAGGCCGGTGGACCACACGGGATCAGGTACCCAGCAGAGGCCCAAAGTCACCCGGGCTGATGCTAATCACAGGAACGCAACACTGCCGGCAAACCCAAGCCAAGACACACAACAGTACACAGACTCGCACAATCTCTCTGTCTCCTAGCAACCGTCATCTGTTCCGCAGGGAGGTGATGAAGGGAGACGGGAGAAACAATCTCCCCACTCCACACATTTCTCCCTTTTCTTGGCTCAGGAAAAAGAAAACGTGTAAACAAAAAAGTAAGTGCGACTAAAAATCCAACCGAGCGTCGATTACAAATTCCTCGCCACCTTGCGCAGACGCCTGACCTAGTTTAAAGCCCCTTCAGCGACTTCTGTGTGTGTGTGTGTGTGTGCGTGTGCGTGTGTGTGCGTGTGTGTGTGTGTACTGTAGAAGAACACGCCAACCCAGAAGGTATCAATTCAGGACAGCTTCAGTTTTACTTTATCTAGCTTAACTCAGGGACATAATGCTAACTGGTGGTCGGAAAGGCAACTATCGGAGACACATTAACCGTATGTTACTGCAGAAAGTAGCTGCTCTGCTTGGGAACACGTAACACGTTGTTTTACAGGGTAACTATGAAAGGGGAGAGAGAAGGACTCAACATTAGCAGACAGAGGAGAAGGAGATGTTTCCTTCCCTCAATTATGTTCAATTATGTTGCTCTCGTGACCGGCTTCCTCCCACAACAAACCAGAGCGCCAAGCAGAAGTTCAGCTCAGAACAAAGTCAGCTCAGAACGTAGTCAGCTCAGAACTTAGTCAGCTCAGAACATAGTCAGCTCAGAACGTAGTCAGCTCAGAACATAGTCAGCTCAGAACGTAGTCAGCTCAGAACTTAGTCAGCTCAGAACATAGTCAGCTCAGAACATAGTCAGCTCAGAACATACAGTCAGCTCAGCAGATAGTCAGCTCAGAACATAGTCAGCTCAGAACATAGTCAGCTCAGAACATAGTCAGCTCAGAACATACAGTCACCTCAGAACACAGTCAGCTCAGAACAAAGTCAGCTCAGAACATAGAGCTATAGCATAGAGCTGCACACAGCTGAACAACTTCAGCAAACGACTACTCTATCAGGTGCTTTCCTACAGGACAGACGCCAATGCTTGCCCAACTAAAGATCACATTCACCCATTTTGGGGGAATTGAAACAGCTACTGAATCTATCAGACTATCTGACACAGAACTATTAACCACACAATCTAGGACTGCTGGGTCCATGTAAGTTCATTCTTCATGACATCATGATTTATGTACGTTGGTGTGTTTACAATCCGCCCATCACGTGTTGAGGTGCGCGTTCTTCCAAACCTACCTGCTGGAGATAGTTCTTCCACAGCAATAATCCAAATTGTCTGATGATAGCCATTTTCTTTGCAGGGGAAGAGGGGACAGCTCACGCCTTCTGATCTACAGCCGCTACTGAAACACATTTCAGGCTCACTTTAAAACTTAGAACATGGAGGTTGTCGGCTCCTGAAAACATGACCTTTACCGCGAGAACAAAATAATACTGGATTAAAGTAAGGGAAACGGATTATGGGACAGCTTGAGTTGATGGCCTCTGTGGTAAAATATAGAAACAAAAACAAAAAACGAAATAGAAAGCATTAAAATGCAAAGTTATTACACCGTGGATGTTAGGACTAGGGATTGGATCTGTGCTTTAGATTTAATAAATAGACCTACATATATAGACCTACATATATAGACCTACATATATAGACCAACATATCACTACCAGTATACTACCAGTATACGACCACGCAGTCGCATTAAACCATTGTCTCTTTGGATGTTAAAACTATACACAATGCATCCATTGCTGAACATCAGATATTCTTTGAAATAGTTCCAGCCCTTTATTAGAGACAGTAGCGCGCATTAGCGCACATCAGCGTATCGTTATTCAATACGCTCACATGGCCTTTGATGTCATTTCAGGCCATAAACACACGCAACTCCTGCCGTGAAGCATGAAGTCATCGCCCAGGTTGTCCTTTGGACCGTCTGGCTGAGCGCCCCGACCACCGCGTCATGGGCTCGGCGCAAGGCGACGGGCCTCGGGTCGGACGCACACACACACACACACACACACACACACACACACACGCCGCGGATATTATTATGATCTATATCTATATGCTTTCAAATACGTGTCATGTACCCGTGAGGCTGCAGCCCCCCTCCCAAACCCACCCTCCCTCCCTGACCCCCGGGGATAGAGATTACCTTCCGCACCATCAGTAGTCCAGCCTCATCTGATTCTGATCCTGCTGAATCTGAATCGACCCGTAACAACCTCCTCCTCCTCCTCCTCCTCCTCCTCACAGCATCCGGAGTCACTCCGACTCGGCGTCCTGCGCGGCGGAGACCGACATGCCGACCGGGGCGAGGGGTGAGTGCGGTGGAGAGACTGCAGGTGTGATCTCCGGGCCGGGCTTCCTCTGCTTCAGACGATGACTTTGCACCACCACCACCGCCGCCTGCCTGCGTTGCAGCTCGCAGAGAGGAACGAGCCGTCAACACGGGCGGTCACATGACCCGCGTCACGTGACCCGAGGAGGTGTTGTCATCGGTGGTTTTATGCAAATGAGGTGCACAATAATAATAATTACTAAATATAAGGGAATCTGTTACCGTATAATTTGGTTATGCATATGAAAACATGTTGGCGGAAATAAATCGATTTCGGAAAGACTGGGATTTCTTTTTTTTTTTAATGAGACAATTATTTTTTGAAAAGTAATAAGGTATTCATGCAAATGTAGTGCACAATGATAAATACAGAATAAAATATCTATCATATTATAATTCGGTTATTATGTATATGCACAAAAAAGTCATAAATACCCATTTAACAGAAAGAATAACGATTCGGTTTTTAGGTAAACAATTATTTTATTGAAAAGTAATATAATTAGGTATTCACATCAAGACTAGAGAACAATGTACAAAAACACATGTGAACATTAAACTTTATAGATTTTGGAATACAGCAAAAACAACAACCTTCAGTCTCCTCTATACATATGCACATTTATTCCAGGAGACTAACCTTCTAAAGGAATTATTTTTTTTTTTTAATATATATATAAAAGTCACATCACCATTTGCAAAGAACAGATTCAAGTGAGTACAGTACTCAAATAACCACATCAAGTAATAGTCGGCTCAGACACCTAAAACGTCCATTTCCATCTCCACGCAAGCAAAACACAATCCACATAATTCCCTTGATTCAGAAATGATTGTTACGACAGCAGTCTGCGCTGTGCGCGTTTCTCCGGGACTTTACGCGCTATGGAAAAATACTGACCGACGGATGGAGAACCGAGAACCAACACCCTCCGGGCTCCACCTGTCCGACGCGCTCCGGAATGCTGCGGGACCGGGCGGCGGCCGAAGAGGCGCGACCGCAAAACAACACAGCAGAGTAGTTTCGCTGGTCCACCCGGAAACGAGTCTGCTTTCGGCCGCGGCGCAACAAGTTAGACGCGCACGTTTTTCTTTTGTGTGCAGAGAACCGCGACCCAAAATCACGGGTTTGTGTGTCGCGGTTCTCCGCCCCTGTGCTGCTGAAACGCTCCGGCTCCAGCTCCAGGACCCGGGGCGCTCTGAGCGCCCGGCCCGGACGGTAGAACCGCGGTCACAGTCGTCTCTTACAGGTAGATTTGGAGGCAGGCGAAGCAGGCAGCACAACACGCAGCACCGTCGCACGTACACAACAATTGCAAATGATAAAAACACATTTTTCCTAATGCCAAAAATAAAAAAAATTGCAGATATCTCTCAAAAACAAAGCATCACAAGTGGTTATTCTTTTATACCGACAGTGCGTTAGTTTTTTTTCCTTTTTTAAATACATGCATCTATATATATATATATATAAATATACATAACATGCCAGCAATACCGATAAAACAATTTCCTCACAGTTGATGCATGAAATAAAAACCGAAAACCCTTTTATGCGCCTGAAACTATCCGAGCTAGAGTGTTGTGTGAGTCTGTGGCCCTGGGCCGGGCCCCTGAGCAGAGTCCGGTTCCAGGAGGGCCCCCGGCGGAGGGGGGGGGGCCCTCCTGTGACTGGGAGCCAGTGTCCAGGTGAACAGGAGCAGGCCTCGGACACGACCGAACCAGTAAACAAAAACACAGGTGAACGATGGGACCTGAACGCAAACATGTTCCTTTAGTTTTTTTCTTAAATACATTTCCTTTTTTTATTTATTGTTTTATATCTTTCGATGCCTCTCTCTCTCTCGCTCTCTCTCTCGCTCTTAAAGCTAAAACTGTAATCGCTAAATTAAATCTTTTTTCTTTTCTTTTTTTAATACGACTGGCGGCGGCCGCAGAGAGCAGTGCAACGCAGACACGCCTCAGAGAGACCCACGGAGGACAGGAAAGTGCTGGAGGAGCGACACACCGCCCTGGGGGGGGGGGGGGCGGGCGCACGGCGAATGTTCACAGGCTCAGAAAGCCGCCGCCACCGCCACCGCCACCACCACCACCACCACCACCACCGCCGCCACCGCCGCCGCCACCCTCCACCTGCTCCACCTCCATCTCCCCGCCGCTGTGCGCCGCCGCGTTCTTCCTCTTCACCTGCTTGCAGGAGAAGCCCGCGGGCCGCTGCATGGGCACCAGGAGACGGAAGCCCGGCGAGGAGGTGGCGGCGCCACCGGCGGAGCCACCGGGGCCCGCGGCGGCGTTGCCGTCGCCGGCGGGCAAGTCTTTGACGGCGCAGGGCACCAGGGCGGAGTAGGAGCAGGTGGGGGAGGAGCTGGAGCAGTGGATGGAGGCGTAGCCCGAGCTCTGCAGCTCCAGGGAGGAGGAGGAGGCGAAGGGCAGCGGGGCGCGGGTCCGGCTGCGGG
>JAOPJL010000081.1:5802-17547 GCA_027123545.1 Trisopterus esmarkii | reverse complement strand
ACACACACACACACACACACACACACACACACACACACACACACACACACACACACACACACACACACACACGTGCTCCGAGGGTACAGTGTTGCACATGGGATATGGATACACTATAGGGGTGGGATGAGATATTGATAGATATTGATTTACCGTCGCCCGTCCTCGTGTGATACACTAACGAAAAAACGGGCGCAAATTTTTTTAATTTAAAAATATTTATATACATTATTATTTATTTATATTTATATATATATTTATTTATATATATGTAAGGCGAGTAACTGAAAAACTCAAAAATTTGATTGTGAATAAAGACAGAAATCCAGCACTTGAGCTTTTCAGGGACATTTTGTATTCATTCAGTATTTATCGTTATAGGATTGTCTTACAATATATTTATTATTGCAGAATCACTGTATCGTGATATCAGTATCGTGCGCCATTCCAACCTCTGAAACACTATGTGTGATGTGTTGGTTTTCTATAGGAGAAACGAGTGATGGGTGTTTGAAGTCTCTTTCGACTCCCTTTTTGCCGGGGAATGGTTAAACCTAGGTAGCAATAAAGCTAAATAAAGCAATCGTTAAAATCCCAGCTGTATTCTTATGTGATCTCACCAACTACCGTTTGTTGTTGTGGCACTCAGCATGACATGCTTGAGAGTGTTCTCTGTCTCACTTGAGAGTCAGGACCGATAAAAGGATCATCAGGATTATAAGTAGATAGACTAATTTCCTGGTTCTGATCAACAGGTTCGTTTCGAGGAGCGTGGCGGTCGCTGGCCTTACGGAGTGGATGTGGACGCTGTAGTTGACCTCGTCCACCAGTGAGGTGGAGTTACTGGTGGGGTTGCCGTACTCGTCCCTGGGCTCTATCTGCAGGGTGTGCTGCTGGCCGTTGGTGAGCACCAGGGTGGAAAAGTGGTAGGCAATCTTGGTTTTGGATGGGACCACAGTGCCTGACGGGGACAGATATAACATTTTAGGGGATAGACAATTTTAGATGCAGCCTTTTTTTTTTACTAGGGTCGGTTTAGCTCTGTAACTGGAAGGTTGCTAGTTCGATCCCCGGCTCCTCCTAGCGGTGTGTCAAGACAAGACACCTGAGCAAGACACCTCAACCTAAATGCTCCCGACAATTTGGTGTAGCCTTGCATGGTTGACCCCGCTGTTGGTGTGTGAATGTGTGTATGAACCGTGGGAAGTCGCTTTGGATAAAAGCATCTGCTAAATGCTGTGATTTCTAAATCTAAATCTACTGACTGAATGACAGATAATTTCCCATTGCAAGATGGGGACCAAGATGATGGTCCACATTAACATGGATGACCAAATGAAGCATGATTTACTTTGATGTTTTGATACGCGTCATTAATTACTGTTAATTCAAAATAAATAAGGAAGAGCATAAATCAAGGTCTTAAACTCTCAACCAATACATAATAATAACCAATAAATAAAAGACTCTAGTACAGGGTAAATCCAATTCAGAGAAGCAGGTAACACGGTACACATTCATAGACTGGACTGTATCACTGTACCTGGCTGGAATATCTTGTAGTAGGGGCTGTAGGCCACATTGAGCCCCCCCAGCTTCACCGCCACCTCGTAGCGGCCGGCCTTGCGCACGGTGAAGGCCACCTTGACCACGTTGGACTCGGGTTCCTGCAGGACCTCCTGGGTGACGGGGATGTCCAGGGCCAGCTCGATGTGGGTGATGTTCACCCTCAGGCCCACGGGCCGGTGGGCGGGGAAGGGCTGGCCGTTCTTGTAGAACAGCTGGGGAAGAGGAGGAAGGATTACGTCTTTCTTCTGTTTCTGTGAATGATGCGTGTATAGGGACGCACGATACATCGCTCACAGATGCATAGAAGGACAACGTCGTTCATCGTTAACGTGTATTAAAAATTCAATATAAAAATATTTATAGATTTCTCAGATTTTATGTTTAGGGTTAGCCTTTAACCAAATTATGATATGTATTTTGTTCCAATTGAGAGAAACTGCCATTATCATTTTTACTGTCTGACTTCGTTGAGAAGGGTTTGCAAGAAAATGACCAACGTGGAAGTGTTGTAACACGGTGTGTAAACCCATGTGTAATATGCAGGTTGAAAGGGGAACAATGTCCAATATATCTGATGAAATCTCCGTTCTGAAGGAGCTCTAGTCGAGCCTGGGACCAGCGTCCCCATCGTCTTACGTGCACTCCGAAGCTCATCGTCTGTCCCACTTCCTGTGGGTCTTTCCAGTCCCACGACACCTTGCAGGAGCGCGGGTCCAGGTAGTTTCCCCGCACATAGTCGTAGATGCTGCGGTCCCCGCGTCGCCCCGGATCCTCATTCTGCAGGAAGCTGACAACCCGCGCTGCAAGCTCGCAGAGGAACTTGATGGTGAAGACAAACGCTATGATGGAAACAGTAATTCCACCTGCCGGGGGGACGAGAACGAAAACACAGCTTGTAGACATTTCTTTGCTTCTTTTCCCTCACCCCAACTTAAAACTTAGTTCAAACTCACCAATCACGTAAAACATGAGGTCCTTTATCAGGAAGCACAGTGCCACAGTACAGCCAAATATGAGTGCACCTGCTGAAAGACAGAGAGGTACGATTCAAGCACACAATTAGAACGTGTTTCTGGATCTTGTTGCGTATATCATTAGACCCCAGGCTGTATAATAACGAAAGACACGCCCATGGGACAACTGTTCTTGTCAAGACATGCGAGAGAAGGAAAGGCTCGCTAGGTAGGCTGTAATGATATGCAGCAGTGACAGTAATCTCCTTGGCTGGAGATTACCGAGTAGCATATACAACATTGCAACATCAGATAACCGTGGGATCAGATACCTACCGAATGACCACTTTTCATTCAGACGTCGTTTGGCGAGGCTGTGCACCAGCCGGATCTCGTAGTCCTGGTCACGACTTCCCCTGGAAGCCTGAAGGACTTTGACCCCCCTGGACAAGCGGATGTAGTCCTCGTAGTAGTAGCCCCAGGCCGCCAGAGACAGCTGCAGCTGACTGTCAAACTGGGCCAGATCGTCCAGGTTCAAACAGCCCAACGCCTGCAGTCTGCCAACAAAAAAAAAAAGGAGCCTTCACTCAGTTTGGATCGCCAATAGTGGATTCTTTATACAGCTACATGGAGCTGCAACTCAAAAGCTGACTCAACGTTGCTAGTGAGTAACAGTGTATGCTTTAACCACGCACACACGCGCACACTCACACAATAGACCAGCCCACACAGAGATGGAAACATGTGCACACAAAGCAAACATGTAACCCAGCTGAACTAAAGTAACCCTACGGCTACGGTCAACTTTCACCTCAAGTCAACAGCAAGCAAGGTCAATATGGGAGAATATCATCACCGAAACAATGTTAGACTTGGTCATGTGTTATTTATCTAATGAACGGTCAGTCACTCAATTCATTGTAGTGATTGTGCACAGTGTGTCTGCACACACACAGACAAAAAGCAAGTAAAACACCCCTGTTTAACTAGACAAACACAAGAGGGGGACGATTATGATGTTAAAAAATGTCCTTGGAACCTCTGGGATTTGTTTGTTGTAGCCGTCAGACATCAATAATACTACACTGGAGAGGCAGCTCTGACCTTTAGAGACACCGAAGATGACTTCACTCAAAACACTGCCACACGACACCAGGCTCTTTACTGTGTGAATAGCCAATGTAATCTACTCTGACAAGGAGAAAACGGCTTTGGACACCTCCTGCGTCGCGGTAGAAGACTCAATTTACATATAAAGGTCAGAAGAATACCAGTAGACGACTGAGATTTGCAGGCCCAGACTCCCCTAGGGGCTGCGTGTACAGCTACAGGGCTGTGCATTAGCGAGTGCAATTTGCCCGTGTTATGGTCCATAAAGGAATTCCCATTACTGCAGTGAGCCTTTGAAACACTGCAGTCTCTCTGCTCAATGTCACCCCCTGAGGCAGAGGAAGAATGCCCCCAAGTGGACACACAAGAAATACAAGCTTGTTTATATAAATTGCCCCTACATTGAATAAGGTCATAACCTAAAATGTATATCCCAACCAGTTTTTGTGTCCAATATGCACAAGGTAATTAAACATTGTGCAAAACAGGTTTAGTGGAAAACTAAGTGCAAGTCTACATTAAAATAGCCCAAATAAACAGCTGAATAGAGGTAACTGTACACAATGTTTAAAAAGCTTTACGTGTGGTAGTAGTGCTCCAGACTCTGGGAGCACAGCCACTCTTGAAAAGCAAGGTCTCGGAGAAGTTGAAAGTTGGCCTCCGCAATTTCCCTCCAGCGCTGCTGCTCCTTCACCACCTCCTCAAGACGACTCAGGACACTCAGGCTCAGCTCCTCCAACGTCTGAACATCTAGAGAAGTTACACACACTGACATTAATCTTTCATGCTCATGAAACAAGAACAAATTTAAAACTTATTGAGTTTGGTATGAAAGTGCAAAAGGACAGCTATAGCTATGGTAATCACAAAACGATCAGTGGTGGAAGGGGCCTCAACTTTAACTAACCTGAGACTATCAAAGTAGGGCAACAAACAAGATGCAAATCTCTACTACTGACCTTCAAACAAGTGCCTGTATTTGGAGAGTCTATGTCCTTTGAGCCATTCCTGGATCTGACTTTCTTTGCCTTTTTTCCAGCGTACTTCCCAGAAAAAAATCCAAGAGACTGAGCAAAACAGGAAGGTCAGCAAAAAGCGGCGGTCCATTAGACCATCTTCAGCCTTCACTCAGACCACTCCTGCCCACGAGAATCTCTGCCATTCACAAAGGAATAGACGATTTCCCCCAAAGTCCCGACTATAATAGTAAATGCTGCATGTGTTCAAAAAAAAAAAGGAGAGGCAGCAAAGAAAACCTTGAGTTATTCCATATCCTAGTCAAATCAATAATAACACCTTCAAGTCAATCACCAATAACAAGTCGAAAAGAGCCCACAGTGGTCCCATCAATGTCAGCAGTGAGATGCGGCCGAAAAAAGAACACTCACGATCAGAAGAGCAAAGCCTTACAGTCAAAACAAGAATGGAAACAAGTAGGGTTGCGAAGGAAATAAAGCCCTGAAGCTTGGACGCGTTTCCAAGGCAAAGTCGCGTACATGCAATGGTCAGATTCGGTATTGTATTGCGAACAACACAACGATGTATCCTACATGAAGTCCCGTTTAAAATAGAATGGGCTTAAGCAGGAACACTGCAGCCAGTGTCAAGCTGAAATCTACGTGATGCTACTCCCAATACCTGCTCACAGTGTCAGCGGCGTTAGCTAAACACACCGAGCAGTAGGTACCAGCTAACCGAGTAGCTATCAATGTCAGCCTGATTACAATGATGACACATGGCATATATCCGTCTTTAACGTGAACATTTTACACATTTAGGAGTTTATTCTCAGTAACAACTAAATAAAATACTTGTTCATTATGTTAACATAAATAAATGTTTTAATAGATGCCACCTACCCTTCCCCTTTATCCATCAGCGTATCACCGGAAAACACACAGCGGTCGCTGGCTGATGACGTCGGTGAAGTAGTCTTGAATATCCACGAGGGTCAGGATCCATAGTGTTCAGAGGATTCAAATCATGGTATCGTTGTGTTTAAATGAAATACTGTGCGTTTTTATTTAACAATATGGGTCTTCGTTTAACATTGACTTCAGGTGTTAACTAAAAATGTATTCATGTCTTGCTCTACCTACGTTAGACTTGCTAGCGAGCTAACATTTACTAGGCTAACGTGTTAGCCTGTCGAACATCCCGTGTGTATTATTCAATCGGGTTTTGAGTGTGCATACTGTCCACATATCGTTATATATTTAAGTGTATTGTAGTGATCTTCCTTGGTTCATACTATTCATTGGACGAATGACCATGTATCTAGTACTATTTTAGTAGATTAAATGTCTTGGTTCCATCATTGGTGTCTGTTGATATTCTTTTAGTACATGGCAATACCTTGTGATTAATCCTGTGTTGTTTTTTATCTGTTCATCTTTTAAATGTAGGGGAAGCATAAGTCCAAGAAGTATGCGGCGATGAAAAGAATGATTGGACCTAAAGATCAGCGACTGTAAGTCCTTGCAATAGAGCATTCGCTTTGCAGTGATAGTAGTCCAATAGTACTTGTTCAGGTATCACAAACCATACTGTATGTATTGCTAGACCCTAATCAGCTAACACGACATGGTCCCAAGCACTGAGGCAATATGGGGTCGATTTTGGTTTGGCCTTTGCAGTAGACACTAAGCATTTGAAGGCTCACAATAGTCGCCTCTTGATACTGCTTAGGGTAAGGTTTCGGTTTTTGCTGCCAATGTTGTTAGAGATGATGAGAAAAATAAGTTCAAGCAGCTACATTTAGGGCATTTAAAATATGCTTCTATCCAGAGCGACTTATAATAAGTACATTTGTCAGAAGGAGAAATATAGATAGAGATAAAGTTCTAGAGGTTTTCTGCTTTGGACTTCATTGATGAGTGCATGTGTAATCTGAGCTACCTCAATAGAGCAGCAGTTATTACAAATAGATATGGTTTATGTGACTGTACTTATAACAAGAAATTGGTATCTTCTTTTGAGGATCATGTCTTGTATAACACATACTTATTGTAATTCGCTTTGGATAAAAGCTTCTGCAAAAAGCCTTAAATGTAAATGTGAATGTATATACTTAACATCCAAAACCCTTTTTTTCTAGAAAGGAAAAAGATCGTGCTAAAGTAGAGGAAAAATCGAAGGTGGATCCTTCAGCGCTAAAGGAAAAAGAAGTGTGAGTTGATCTTGTAAAAAAAACAAAAAACGTTTCTCACCCGATCTTGTTAAATCGGGTGATTGTGTCTGGCTTCTGATCTCATGATTCTTACACTTCTTTCCGTACAGGACCAAGTATCCATCTTGTCTGTTTTTCCAGTACAATACTCAGCTTGGTCCACCATACAACATTCTGGTTGATACCAATTTCATCAACTTTTCCATCAAGGCCAAATTAGATGTTGTCCAGTCAATGATGGACTGCCTTTACGCCAAATGTAAGTTATTATTATGTCATGTCATTTCAACTTGGAAAAAGATACATCCACAAGCTCTACTTTACGAATATACATTATTTTGCTTTTCCAAACCAGGTATCCCCTGTATTACGGACTGTGTTATGGCTGAGCTTGAAAAGCTTGGATTGAAGTACAGAGTAGCCCTCAGGTACCTTCTGTTTTGATTTATTATAGTATGAGCACGTTGTGTACGTTTCCGCTGATGGAATAATTTCAAGCCCTTTTAACACTTAAAAATGTTTCTCTTCGTAGGATAGCTAAAGATCCTCGCTTTGAACGTCTTCCCTGCACACACAAGGGGACGTACGCCGATGACTGCTTAGTCCAGAGGGTGACGCAGGTATGTTATTGATCTCAATTGTATAGCAATTATGGCATTGTATTGATAACAGAAATTCTGTAAACAGACATCACCCTTTACATCGATCTTCTTGGAAAAGGATAAATAATTAGTTTGTTTATTATTATGACATTAAAACTAACAATAAGATGCATTTGCTCACCGCCTGTACAGTATTTTTCCATTGTTGTCCATGAATGCACTACACCATTTACAAAGATAATGGCCAAGCAGGTGTTTACTAAAGCTCTTTGAAATGATTCTGCACTGCCATTACTGGAAGCTCCATTTCAATAACGCAATGCTTTCACAGCACAAGTGTTATATCGTTGCTACTGTGGATCGAGATCTGAAGCGACGGATCAGGAAGATTCCTGGAGTGCCCATCATGTACATCTCCAACCATAGGTAGCTAAACCGGTGCTCTTCAGCTGGCAGTTTCCCGAACACATGATAACCTGATTAATTCATGGACAACTGTACTTTTTGTCTCATCAGGTACAATATTGAAAGAATGCCAGATGACTACGGCGCACCAAGATTTTGAGTCTGTTCAACCCTACCGGATCCTTTAATAAACTATTTGCAACTGTTTTCCATTGATATTGAATTTATATTATGGAATTGTTTGGATTTTGAGGATAACTTGTTATGCATTTCCTTTTGTAAATAAAAGCCAATCAAGTTATTTTTCATTGGGCTGTTATGTACATGTAATATACAATTTTACCTTTTTTAATGTGTCCATTGATAGTGGAATCTCATTAGTCTTCACAAATCATTTATGAAGTATGGAGTTTCATAGTATTGACTGGTCAACTAAGGTAGAAATGTCTTTTACTATTGCTTTAGTCATTTTTATGCAATCATTTAAAGGCTGATTCCATATTGAATATGACATTGAAATACTGCAGTTTTCTTAATAAAGATTGGAAATTGTTATTCTGATTAATCCATCATGCACTGACATTTTTATTTAATGAGGTTATTCGTCAACTTTATGGAAAAACCGAATTATGGAATATATTATGGGAACAGCGAAGGAAAACCGTACGTGTACTCCCTATCAAAAGGGGCGTTTGGAAATCATACAAGGCAATGACGTAATTGTAAAGGGCGTATATCATAGAAGGGTTTGTTTTTATAAAAGCAAACATTTATGTGGCTTTTTTTTTGTAGAATGCAATGTGTATATTATGATGCATAAAAAAACATCGTGTTCCGATGTATTATATTATGCAGTTAAAATTAGCTGATGCGCTAACGTACTGAGCATGCGCGGCTCTCGGAGGGCTGGGAGTGTCTGAGCCGTGGAATTGATCAGCAATCACTGAAGCCAAGAGCGTTTAAGATGAACAAAGAATGTAGTTATGGTGATTTCAAAAGACGGAGCGACATAAAATGAGTTCATCGAACGAGGAGTGACAAGAAAAGGTTACATCCGGCTTTACTGAATCACTGGAGCCTGGATCAATAGGCTGAATGACCTCTGGGATAACGGTGCTGGGGATAATATTTGTATTAGTGTCCTGTAATCAACTCGTCTGCTAGATAAGTTGTTTTATTCAAATTGTCGATTCATTTGATGGCTAGTTGAGAGTGCTGTTGGCGTATTCTCAAAACATATCCGTCGAGATCGTGTCTAAAGATTAGTCTTCAATTTGTTCTAATGCAATTACTCGAATAAGCCATGCCATCCTATTTTTTCCATGTGTCATGAAAAGGCATTGCAAATATGGATTGTATTTGCATGTGAGTCAGATCAATACAACTGTTCCACTGTTAAACAGTTTAATGATAAATGCAAAACAGCGAGTATATTGATTAGTATTAGTAAGAATCCGTGCTTTTATAAGCGCACACTGTACTTCACTTTGTTAGAGAGAGTCGTCAGCTATTGGAGGTCATGAGGTGGTCATCTGTTGTTGGACTTTCAATAGCACTCAACCTGCAAGAAGATTAGCCGTCGAGCACCTGTGCAGCGTTTCAGTGCCAGAACTTTGTTGGCTTTGCCTTTCAAAGAGGGATGCTTAGGGCCACGGTTGGCTCCATTGAGGAGAGGGATGAGGAGCAGGAAGACGATGAGGAATTGAGGGATGGAGGGGTGCCCTTCTTCGTGAACAGGGGAGGTCTGCCGGTAGACGAGGAGACATGGGAGAGAATGTGGCGACACGTTGCCCGGATTCACCCCGAGGGCGAAGCCATGGGGAAAGGGATACGAGGAGCCACGGATCTGCCCAAGGTTTGTAAATAAATATTTAAGATCTGAACAAACGAACCTTGTATTTTTTTAATCGATTTTTAGATTTCCCTCAAGTAAATACATGACGGTCCAGAATTTGCTGTAGGGGGATACATTGGGTGGAAAATGATGTCGACAATGTAGCATAATAGACGTTCACAAGGACATCCCACAGCGGCTGTGACTATGGGACTTGTTTAATGTCGAACGCTGTTGTTTGTGTCCACTGCCCCACAGATTCCAATACCGAGTGTGCCTACATACCATCCCACCACGAGTATCCCACAACGTCTGGAAGCCATACAAAAATACATCAGGGATCTGCAGTATCCTTGTACATGTGTAGCTGCTTTGTTTGTGTGTTAGAAACATTACACCATCAGGAAATTATGTGATTGTCTTTATTATTTATTTGGCTAGTTATTAACACATTCATAATAGTTCAATAGAATGTCATAAGCAACATCCATAACAGTTAATCTTATTCTACACAAACCGATTAGCACTAGATCAACTCTACGAACACACTGTATATCTAAAGGGCTACACAAGTCAGCCATGTAGACACGATGGGATTAATATAGACCAAACAGGGAAGGAAGTAGGTCAGTGGATGTTCTGTATAAAACATAAACACTATCCCCACCCCTGGCAAGCACTCATTCATAATTTACAAAGAAATCTACCAACATCACAAAGCACATTGTAGCTGTGAAGTCTATTTAGCTGTTTGCTCTACCAAAGTGCTCTAAGACTTCGGTTATTTCCCTTTAACAGTGTCTTCCAGGTACAATCACACTGGGACACAGTTTTTTGAGATCAAGAAGAGCCGTCCTCTCACTGCGTAAGCCACCTTGTATTTAATCCTGTAAGGCTGACTGCCGGCCTTTGTTTGGGTCTTCTGTCATGTTTCTGGGTGGGCGGCCATGTTGGATGTTTGGCCGTGTATGGGATAATGCAGATGTGAAATAATGGAACCGTCCTGGGATGTGAAAGTGGATGTTTAGGGATTTTTTCTGGTTCCCCCTGTCTTAAGCCCAAGGCTTAAGTGCAGGGCTCCCTGTGTCAAGGCTTAGCTGCCCCTCTCAAGCCCACAGAAGAACTTTATTAAGATTTATGTAAATGTCAAAATATCAATCATCTTTCCTTTTTGGTTACCTTCCTGGTAGGAATATAAGTGGGTCCCTTTCTGTGTCTATGCTTGTTAAATTGTTGCATGTGTGTTCTTACCAAAGGTTTTTTAAATATTCTGCAGGTTGATGGACATCGCTAAAGAGATGACGAGGGAAGCTCTGCCAATCAAGTGTCTGGAGGCTGTGATCCTCGCAATGTATCCTTTCACTCACAGAACGGAAAACAAGATTGACTCTTAGCTATAGTTATGTAAACATGAATTATGTAACACTCAACAGTAATACTTATTACCTCAATTTAATCACTATGGTAACATGACTATGGTAACAAGCCTGAATTGTTTACATTTTATGGTGAGGTTCAGAGGTGTGTGGAATTTTAGTCGCACCGTTGTAATTGTATTTATATATGTTTACGATATTTAGCGACCCCTCGAACAGCACAACTGTGTTTGGAGCCATGTGGAGGTTTCCTTGACGAGAGCCCAGTTACCTCACCACCAACCTGCCCGGCGTGGAGCGTTTCCCGCTCAGCTTTAAGACCCAGTTCTCAGGGAACCACTTTTACCACATCGTGCTGGGGGTCCACTGCGGGGGCCGCTTCGGCGCGCTTGGCATCAGCCGGCGGGACGACCTGATGTTCAAGCACCTGGAGTTCCGCACGCTGGCCGACCTGGTGCAGGAGTTCCAGGGGGCCTACCGCGGCTACTGGCACACCCTGCGCAAGGTGAAGATCGGCCAGTACGTGTCCCACGACGTGCACAGCGTGGAGCAGATTGAGTGGAAGCACTCGGTGCTGGACGTGGACCGGCTGCCCAAGGAGGAGCTGAGGAGGGAGCTGGAGAGGCACACGCGAGACATGCGGCTGAAGGTAGGGTTACAGAGAGAGAGAGAGAGAGAGAGAGAGAGAGAGAGAGAGAGAGAGAGAGAGAGAGAGAGAGAGAGAGAG
>JAOPJL010000078.1:16464057-16474219 GCA_027123545.1 Trisopterus esmarkii | reverse complement strand
AGTGAGTGAGTGAGTGAGTGAGTGAGTGAGTGAGTGAGTGAGTGAGTGAGTGAGTGAGTGAGTGAGTGAGTGAGCGAGCGAGTGAGTGAGCGAGCGAGCGAGCGAGCGAGCGTGCGTGCGTGCGTGGGGGGGGGGGGGGTAGTGATAGAGAAGAGTCTGAGACTGTGTTTGAGCAAGCTATGATGATGCCAATTATAGATGCATTCAATTAACATGCACAGCCACCCCATTGCTTAGATGATATTAGGCTCAAGGATTAAATTCCAAGTTAAAATAATATGAATCTTAGTTTACCATAACAAGTTGAATGACCTGGTATTATTGTATGATATACGCATCCTTTGTACGTTTGTTTGATCGACAACCATGATGCACATAAATAGGCCTATTCTTTATATTCGTTTTCATGTATTTTTTGTTTAATGTTTAATATTATGTTCGTTGATTTCGTAAAATGATCGCTATTCATACACATACCTAGGCTTACGTTATAAACTAAGATCAAACATTTCCTTCTCGCTGAGCCACAGCGTCTCAGCGAGAAGCACATCTTGAAGTGGGCGTGGCCTCCAAAATCAGTCCCTCGGCGGGAAGCGATATTTCTTTTCATAGGATAAGTCTGGGATTCTCGCCTCTGATTGGTTAGAATGTCTCTCCTCCGATTGGTTATGGTTAGGGTTAGGGTCAGGGTTTGGGTAAGGGTTAACCCTAACTCTGACCATAACCCTAACCATAAACTCCCGCCAACACCTAGGACTAATCGAAACAGGATCTAAAGAGAGCCTTCTTACCAATCAGAGACGACAATCCCAGACTTATCCTACGAAAAGAATATCGCCGGCGGCACGCGGCTCGGTGTGTTTCCGGCTCGGTGTGTTTCCGGTTCGCTGTGTTTCCGGCTCGCTGTGTTTCCGGGCGGGCGGTTCTTTGTCCTCCATTACTCGGATTCCGCTCGTCGCTCCAGCGCAGACCCGGACAGCGCAGCCGCTCTGAGGTGAGGCCCTACCGCGCAACCTCCGCTCAGCCCGGCGCAGCCGCACCACCGCCCGGCCGCGGCGGGCTGGGGGACGTGCTTTGTTTAGATGTTGACAGCAGACGGACTTCAGTCTTTATTTAGGTTTGGTCTCGACACTATTCAGCAGCAGGACTGAAGATAAAGCAGAATACTAGCGGGGGTCGCAGGCCGCTGGGCCTGTTTATTATGGGATGGCGCCAACGCTCTTCCGTTAAACGTTCTTACCGCCCGGCCCGGGGTCCGCGGAGTCCGCGGCCCCCGGCGACCCGGCGCTATGTTCCAGTGTTTAGCGGAGGAGTGTGCGCTAGTAGCCAGCAGCTAGTAGCCCAACGTAGCGAGCTGCAGCCGGACTGGACGTAGCGCTAGCTGCAGGCTACGGATCAGACCTGGTGCGACTCACTGTTTACCCCTAACCCTAACCACCTGGACCGAGGCCTTCTGTTGGTCCTGGTCCTTGACCACTAACCCTAACCCTAACCACCTGGACCGAGGCCTTCTGTTGGTCCTGCTGGGTTACGTGGTCCAGGTAGTAAATGCATTCAGGACTTTGTGTTATTAGTTCAAATCGGTAGCATGGAAATTGATAGTGAAGATGTCAGTGGCACTGGGGCACGCAAGAATGGGTCAGAGACCCGCTGGGAGATGCTGGGCTCTCACCAAGTGATCATGTGCGTATTAAGATATCCCAATGTCTTAATCTACTTTATGATGTTAGTGCTGCACGGCAAAGAGTGGATACATCTTCCCCTTTCTCCCATTGCCTAGATAACAAAGTTCCCATCACTTGCAAGCATCTGTTTCTCTTTTTAGGTCATTCCATCTTAATAACATAATACTGAGACACTTTACTCAAACTGTGAAATACTATATTATGATGCATGGAGGTGCCAGAATCCACCTTTCTTTAAATTGATGTATCAAGAGCTATTGAATTGTGTTGTGATGTAAATCAATTGGGGCTATTATTATTTCACATTTGATGCTTGTATTGCCACTTTGAAATATAAATGGCTGCCCTATTGCTTTGTTATTCATTGTGTTGTAGGCCTATACTCAACATCTCTACATTTATCTCTAAATTAGGGTGTACAAAACATCTGAAATAGCATAGTATTAACCATTAATGATGATTCTCTATCTATTTGATTGACATCCAAGTTGGTTGCTAGTAAGCGACTGTTTCAGTAGCTTAGTCCACTGTGTCAGCAGTTAACGGAGCCGCGCAGTTTGATTCAACACAACAAACTACAGAGTAAGTTGTAAGTAAGGGATAACACACAAGGAGGCGGTCTTTTCATGATGGGGGGATACAGGAACTCGTCCAGAAGTGTTCTTGAGTCACTCTGGAGGGATACATCATCCCGTTTATAACACAGTGTATTTGTATGGGAATATTTATATTACTTCCTCTCAGAAGAAAAGTATGTACGAGGCTACTGTTCAAAATGGCGTACATAGCAGAGGTCTGTCATGCTGAAATGGCAGCTGAATGTGGCAAACAGAATGGGGTTTTCAACAGACGTGTAATAAATAACATTAGCCTTGCTTCTGTCTCTCGTAGTAATTCAGTGTACTGCACGGCAGACGACACCCCCCCACACACGGGTAGACCAGGAGGCAGGTAATGGAGGAGCACAGCGTTCACCAGACAGAGCACATGACCACCATCGAAGCGCACGGCGTTAGCCAACAGGTGCCGTCCTCCGCCCGCTCCACCCCAGAGTTACAGAAGGGTTTCTCTCACGTGACGGCCCCGCATTCCCAGCCGCCATCATGGGGCTTCTTCAGCATTCTAATAGAACAACTTAAAGATTCTAAAAGGAAGAACCAAGACAGTGGCTTGAACTTCTTTCATGGAACTTCAGATCACGTGATGGAAACCCTCCTGTTGAGATAGCTTGATTGAATGTAATAGCGACTTGATTTGAAGTCACTTGTACATGGGAAGTTATCTGTTTATGCAAACTAAAGTACCGATATACATAAGGAATTTGGAAATAAATGTGTGTGTCTTTGTGTAATTTTCTGCTTACAACAGTAACCGTTTATATATAGGGCTGCACCGATGAGTGGTATAAATCAAGGAACAATAAAATAAATGTTGCAGTTCAATTCCAATAATTGGTTCATGCCTCATTTTAAAACAAAAATATATTTCTGGCTACTTGTCATTTAAAGCACAGTGGACTTATCTTATGGTATCTTGTGATTGCATTTGCTATTAGCCCTTAGTTGCAGCCCTTTTGATAAACGCCAACCAGAAACTCCTTGACACGCCTAACAACGCTCTGTCACAGGTGCACGTAACCACGTACACAGACGCCACCATGATGAGCGCAGACGAAGACTCCACCTCGTCCCCGGATGATGACCCGTATGATGACACGGACATCCTGAACTCTGCAGGCACTGATGAGATCACAGCACACCTGGCGGCCGCAGGTGAGCTAAATGTGACGCAGAGGTCGGCACAACTCACAAACCCAGCTCCGCCCTCAGAGCGCAAAGAGCCACTGAGATTGAGAAACGGAACAGGGGGGCTACGGAACATCAAACTGATTTAGCTGTATTCTTCATCTGAAACAAACCGAATATATTCAATGTCTCTTAGATTAAGTAATCAATCAATTAAATGTTAGGATATTATGTCAAACTCAACATAACAAGTGTGTTGTGTGGGACACACATCGCCAGAGTGGAGATCTCAATGGCTTGATCCGTTATAGCATGGCCTCTCTTATGGATGTGTCACTGATAGGCCAATACAGAGATACGTCTTCCAAAGGCAGGATGCGGCTTGAGTTAAAACTAATGTATGTCTGGCTGTGTTTGGTTAGGAATAGATAAGGAACTTGGCAGAGCTGGGTTGTGGATGTCTGTGCTCATATGTAGCATAAGAGCACTGAGCGTCACATGCAGTGGCACCCTTGAATGCCTTAGCCCAAGCAGGGGTGGGGGCAAACGACATTCTGCAGAGACTTGTAGCATGCAGAATGAATGTGGTTTCAGGAGAGAACTTGAGTTGCTTACTATTGATGGGTTGTTTGCGACCAAATCAGTTAGAAGGAACGACTCTTTAACAGGAACAAACCAACCTGATTCCACGTTGCAGTTCTCTCTCGTTCATCTCTATCATTCGTTCTCCCAGACTTGACTCGCACTCACTGACTCGCTGTTCACTGTGTTAAGTAAGCAGAGTGGTGACGAGGGATTGGCCTGGGCAACAACTTCCCAATTCTGAACATGAAGCGCTCCTTAGCTGAAAAGAGCTTAATTGTAATGTTGTGTGTTGATTGATGACCGTTTGCACGATTGTTTGAGAATGAGGGAGGAGCTGAGTCTGACGTCTGTGCATTCCATGATTCCCCGCTACCGGAAACGTGACAAACAAACAAACAAACGATTTTGAACGATTCTTCTTAGCGAACTGACCGACGTGAACTGAATCAAGGAAAATAATCATGAAATCCATCAATACTTGCTAATGGTCTGTCACAAAAAAATCATCTTTGCTAGTTTAGTCATTAAACAGAAAATTCTGTCCACAGTGACAATGAATTAATTCAAATACATCTCCAAAAACTTATCGCTTAACGATGCCTACCTGTACAGAATTGGGATCGATCCCACGACCTTTTGACACCGAATCCACAAACTATCCTCGACCATTTGTTTTTCTATGTTTTAATTAATTGTGTTGCATACTATACAGAAGCTACATGTGCATCATGTTAAAATACAATAATTTCTTAAAAAGTGTAATTTACAATCATCCAAGCAAAACCTTTCTAGGAAAAACTATTGGTTGGGTTGGTTGAGATTGGTTGGGTTGGTTGAGATTGGTTGGGTTTGTTGAGATTGGTTGGGTTTTTTAGTGGTCAGTTATCTTGGACCTGGTGCAGTGGAAGCTGTTAACTATACTGAGAATTTGCAGTCATTTCACAACTATGTTAAATGGTAGTGTGGATAACAAACCAGCAGGGGTTGCCAGTGAGCTGTTTTGCAACTCGGCCAGCCATGCCGTTCTCATGTCTCACTCACCATAATAGTCAGCCAACAATGTCTTATTACTCTGGGTCTGGAAATCCAGACTCACATCTAGAAATCTGTAGGGTCCGGCAACGAGTAATGAAAATGGCCCACCCTCTCCTCCGATTGGTTAGGGTTAGAGTAAGGGGTAACCCTAACCCTAACCTCCCGCCAACAGCTAGGACTAATCAAAAGCTGTAGGGTCTGGCAACGAGAAATGGAAATGGCCCAACTCAAGGGACGGCACGCAATTGGATAACATTACGACCAATCAGAAGAATACAAGGGGTGCCGTATCCTGACCAGCGGAGCTAACCAATAGAAAAGACTCTTGCCGTATCTGGTTGGTAAAACGGCAACACTTTTGGCCCGCCTATACCAGATACACCAATGTGATTGGTTAATGTTCTGGGTCAGGGGAATCAGGGAGTGAGTATATTGCTCGTTCCCAGAGTCGCTGAGCAAATTCTAATTGTGCTTTCGTGAGAACTCTCGCTAGGGTAGTAAGATATGGGAAAACTAGTAAATATATTGCCATAATAAAAGAAAAATTCACCATGTAATGTTTCTAAAGTCACAGTTCTCTGTGGACAACTGAATATCTCTAAAAAAGAAACAGAAATGATTGGAGATAATTAATTTATTTTAATAAGCAGTAATCAGAATAGTAATCAGTTGAGTAATCAGAATATATGCATACGCCCCAAATCAGGATGTGGTCTATGAACACACACGGTTGTGCCGATGGACGATGTCATCATCCATCGTGATGGCTGACCGACATCATGATGGAGGGTATAACTTATGCATATGCATGCTATTTTAAATACGGTAGACTAGCGATGTCGAAGTAACAAACCAACTCAAAGCCGATGCACGCGTGGCAAAATTAATTTGCCGCGGTAGAAAACAAACTCCTGTGGCTGCCTTGCCCACCTGCAGTATATTACTTAATATTACCTTGAAAGTTACAAATGAAAGTAAAAACAGTGCAGATGGATGTGCAAAATACAGATATAAATAAAATGTCCATTGTCTATTGTTGTTGTCCTCCCTGCCTTTACTGGGAGCTGTTGAACAGTCTGATGGCCAGGGGGACGAAAGAGTTTTTGAGGAGCTGGACTGGGACAACAGTCGGCCACTGTTCTATATACAGGACATGAGGTGTTTTACTTTTGGTATCTTTGTTTGTCTTAAAGTCTTGTATAAAACAGTTAGCCTATGCATTTAAATATCATTAACTATTCACCATACAGCTACTGAAAAAAGCAAACACGCTAAAATGTTTAGATGTAGTTTTTTCATATTTACGATCTTTAACAATAAGCTGTCCTTGTCCTTGTGAGATACTAATAATATTTACATGGTGATATATGAACATTTAATTATACTGTTTATTATGTGTAGTGACCTTTTTTTTTAATTATGTATCATTTCATAGTTGTGTGATACCATTCTGAGTCATGCCAAGGAGAGGTATTCTTTCACCAAGCACCTGATCAGTGCCACTCTGCTGCAAGGAGAATTGTTCCCCCAACACAGCGTAAAGTTCCCAGATTCAGCACTGGAAACCACTGTGGAAGCCTACCCCACACCGGACAAGGCCAAACTGAAGACAGAATTGTCCCTGGTCTATGAAAATGAAGAGCTGCAAGCTCAAGGCTTGCAGTGGCGCACTGGCTCTCTTCCAGGTTTTCATGGAAAACAACCTTCAGGACTCATTCAGCGAGACTGTAAGTCTTTTAAAGATTCTCATCACTACACCGATGACCACAGCAGAATCAGAGAGGTGCTTCTCTACTTTAAAGAGGATAAAAACATTCCTTAGGAACACCATGGCACAAGACCGCCTGAACGCACTGGCTATGCTCTCCATGGAGAAAAACCTGATACAGAACATTCCTGACTTTAACACCAAAGTCATTGAGAAGTTTGCCACTCAGAAAGACAGAAGAGCAAAGTTCATGTACAAATAAGAGCACTCACTCCCTCACACACATACTCTGAAACTCACTCACACACTTTCAAACTCACACACTCACTCACTCACAAATAAACAAACAAACACACTCACTCACTCACAAACACACTCACACATACTCACTCACACATATAGTCACTCACTCATACAACTCACTTGTAAATGTCTCTCAAGAACTTGAATTTTGTATTAAGAGTATTCACTACTATTCATCTCATAGTCATTATCTGTCAAACTGTTGTTTTTAAAGGGCAATTAAATAATTATTGTTTATCCCTAAAACAATGGTATCTTTTGGTTTGGGTTCTTTTATTGGGATGGTAACTGAAAGCTTCTGGCACCTACAGCCCCACCTAGAATATTTTTCACCAGCCGCCACTGATTGTTGCTAGTTTGCACCCGGCGCAAAGCTGATTTTCCCCCGGCGCAACCAGGCACCACTACACTTGCGCCTTTTCTTGACACAGACAATCGTGAGAAAACCGGGAGTTTTACCGCAAGTGAGTGTTTAAAAGAATGAATGAATGCTTGGCGTGCGCGTGTGTACGCACCCATCTGTTTAGACACATGCAAACTAAACACGTAACACATAATACAGTCCATGTCGATGTATATTAACGGGGGGACACATGCATATTATGAACACAAGTCGATAACGATAATGTGTACAATACTGGTAACAAACCATGTTTGTTAATGTATTGCCGCATATCATTAAATAGACGCACAGTTGCGGCCACAGGACCGTGTCCTCATATCATATATGTGTTAGGTTTTCTCTCCCATATGATGAATCAGTGTTTCTGAAGTTGGAGAAGTAAACACTATTCCATGTGTGAATTATCCCTATTATCTGGCCATAAACTGAGCCATCTGAAGTTTGATATTCATGTGTTTATGCATCTGTCTCAGTGGAGACTGCAAACACGCTGTCATAATACCAACTGGTCAAGTCCAATGCGCTGGCTCTTAAAGGGGCTGGCAGGTGGAACTCGGGTTTCAGACCGACCCATTTTAGATTTGCGCCGGGCGCAAGAGTCATTATCCGCCGTCATAATAGCAACAGCGCCATAGAACCGCCCACAAAGCTACTTCTGCTTTGCGCCAAAACACATGCACTTGAGACCGTCTAACTCGGGCCCATAATAGTGTTAAATCTATTGCAGATCGAACATGAACTCACAAGCAATTTATTAAAACGTCCTTGCAACCTTTAAATCAAAATGAAATGACTTTCACATTAAAATAGATTAGATTACATCTCTGTGCATGATTGGTTTCAGTTCTACGTTTCTCAGACTGCTTCTTTGATCGTCGCTCACGATGTTTTCATCTCCTGTGCGTGTGTGTGTGTGCGCTCTGTTCCTGTATGCCGAGGAGGCTGCCATCTTGGCCAGCGCTTTCAAAGAACAGATCGTTTAAATGATTTGAAGATAAAGTGGTTTGCCGGAGAGGGCCAATGAGCTCCAGACTTCACCACCAAGCCATGGCTGCAGTCTTTAAACGGGAGCAGACCGAATGAAGTGGATGCATTATTTAGTCTGGCCTGTTCCAGGCTATTTTCAACTGTGTGTTGTCGGGGAGGATATGCAGGATATGCATTTAACTACACCTAAGGACTTCTGTGCTTCTGTGCATACATATACAATAGATCCACTCCAAACCCGTCTTTAGCCTGGCTGTCAGTGGATGTAACAGACAGGAAGAGGCTTTTGCTTTAATGCTGTCCGATCATTTATCGTAGAAAAAACAAACATCGTAGACAAACAATATATATATGAGAATAATAATGCATATGAGAGAGAAAACCTTTGAGGGTGCTGTAGGTAAGATTTAAGAGTTACAGTATAATTTGAGAATCATTCATTAGGAATCCCAGAGCGTCGGGGGTCAGTGGTTTGTCCCTGATATCATGGTGACTGGGCCTGCCTGTGTATTCCCATTATAGACCATCCTGGACCACTCCCAGCTCATTTATGACCGATCAAGGCCTCTTGTTCGCTGAGTTGCTGAGGGAATGCATCTTTCTTGTCAATCCCACTGGCGCACACGTTCGCAAGGCCAGAGAAATGCAGGGAGGGAGGGAGCAAAGAAGGTCTTTTTTTTTCTGATTGTTTATTTTCTAAAGCTGTCTCTCACTTCACCCTCTCTCTCTCTACTACGCTAATCCTACACGCAGCTGCCTGAGAAATACCGAAGGTTTTTTTCAAAGGCTCATTATGTCCTGAAATCACGTTATGACACAAGAACCGTACAGTACAGCACAGGGCCAGTTATCGGAAACCAATAGCCAGACGATCACGACTAATTGAGAATTGCCTCAATGCGATTAAATGGCAGATAGCCTCTTCCCCTGGGAGAGACGGGAGGTGCTGTTTGACAACCCTTGGGGAGGAGGGGCATCCCATGCGACGGCAGTGGAAAATACGCAGACATCGACGCAACGTGAGACTTTGTGAGGAGAAACATAACAAGGCCACCCAACCAGAAGTATGTTGTGACGGAATTCAAAATTCTAATCATTTGTCAGAGTGTCTACAAGGTCAGGGGCTGAGCAAGGGTAGGATCCCCGCTCTATGAACCCGCCCCGCCCGGCTGGCACTGCAGAGCTCTATGTTCAGAAGCTCACGCACCTATACACACACACACACACAAACACACACACACACACACACACACACACGCACACACAGACATACACACAGACCTACACGCACAGAATTTAAGTTGTAAATGCGTAAATGCGGTTGATGGTGATGATAATGATATTATTTGTAAAGCTGTATGAATAAGTACTCAGTCATTCAACTATGCAGGCCAGGCTCGGCCTGATCGTGTCTTTATTAACTATGATCAACAAGATGTAATTAATTATCGTTAGCTATGAGTCTGCATAGAGCATCTGGCTATTCTCCAGGTGCTTCTGAATCATTTATGAATATTGCTTTTGGTGATGTATCTTACTACTATGTAATAGCAGGCCTGTCAGACAAGTTACTTCTCCACACTTGGTCAAGTGTGCATCTGCAAAGCAGCCCGCAGCTCACACACACACACACACACACGCAAACACACACAACATGCACGCATGCACACACTGCACACACACCCACACACACACACACACACACCGCACA
>JAOPJL010000078.1:16392790-16403384 GCA_027123545.1 Trisopterus esmarkii | reverse complement strand
GTGTGTGTGTGTGTGTGTGTGTGTGTGTGTGTGTGTGTGTGTGTGTGTGTGTGTGTGTGTGTGTGTGTCACAGAAAGGGGACAGAGGAGATCAAGGCCGAGTTGGGATTGCTGGTGTGCCTGGTTTACCTGGAACACCAGTGAGTCTGATGCTTCCATACATTCTCATTGTTTTATTTAAAATGATTCGTTCAAAATGAAAATTGTGAAAGTATTTTTTACAAATTTTGAATGAGCGCATTTCAGTATGGAATATGTTCACCTCAGGGCTGATGGCTGTGTTTCCATCAACGCAATCATCCAGTGGCAGCCTGTCTGCATCACTCAGCATCTGTTTATCCGTCACCAGTTTAATGTAGTTTACGTTATTACTCATGAAACAAGAGCACTTTATCTGCGGTCCCACTCGTTTCTCTTCGTCCCTGTTTACAGGGAAAGGCTGGCATCGACGGGAAGAGAGGTGTGGCAGGAAAAGACGTGAGTGCACTCTTAGGTTCACAAAGTATAACTTGATTGAAATGGAGTTACTGTATACATTCAGTGGCTAGGGACAAGTGGCTTGAATCCATGCCTATAGTATTTTGAGAGGACAATATGAAGTGAAAAGCTTTTTTTTTGATAGGGGGCTAAAGGAACCAAAGGAGAAACTGGTAACACGGTGAGTTCTTGTTTTTCAGAAGTATAACTGACAAAAAAAAAGAACATTTAATTGTCCAGATACAGGTTGACTGTGTGCAGTAATCACTTTACCAATGTTCTCTGCCTGCACAGGGGGAGAAGGGGGCGTCTGGGGCCAATGTGAGTAGCAGCGAGGAAGCAGTGCATCTATCTGCCAGAAAATTGTGTCACAAGCTTGAAGAGAGTAACACAACGTGTTGTTTACCCCCCCCAGGGTAAGGACGGCAGTAAAGGGGAACTCGGCGCGCCAGGATTACCCGGAACCAAAGTCCTGCTCACTCCCGAGGTAACGGGCTACCGACTGATTCTAGATAGGACTTGAAATGGATGTCCGATGGGTTGAACTGCTGACGCTGCGTAGGGGTCAGTGTACATCAAATTAAACCAGCGTAGCTTGTGGTCACGTTATGGCCTGCTGACTGGCTCGGAATATCCACCAATCATATCACAACTGTGTTTGGTTGAGGAATCAATTAAATCCCAGAGTCTAAAATCCTGTTCTTCCATTTATCCTGCACGAATGGCTTTTTACTGAAACTCATTTCTGTAACAAGATATGTCAATTATGTCAATTAAGTGTAAGTTATGACATTAATGTCAATTAATGTCATAAGTCACAGTTGCAACTCTGATTACATTATTGATCACCTCAATCAACATTATCTCTGATTGAGGTGTTCTTGTAGGTGCTGATTTAAAATGTGCATTTATTGTAAATCAATCCATGGTTAATAATCAATATTTTAATGATTTGATGTGATATTTTGGCAGGGTGCCACCGTTGAAGAGATCCGCCAGGCCTTCCCGATACCGATGGGTCCTCCCGGAGTCACTGTGGGTCACCGCGTCCAGTGTCTGTCTCCCTGCCTTCACGGGCTCTCAACACTGACCCTCTTGTCTTTACTCAGCTAACCGCCATCTCAGTGGTGTCACCAAGCAAGATGGCCGCCTGGCCAAGAAGCAGCATAAAAACAACATGCATCAAAGTGTTGCATGTTGTTTTTATGCTGCTTCTTCAAAAGCTGGTTATTAATCAGAATGAGTCTTTACCTGTTTCAAAATGGCCGCTAGGTCATTCAGGCCCATTATGTAAAACATGTATGCATCATATTTGATTGCATGCACAGAGTGACATCTGAGTTCTTTTGGTGTTTGAAGAGAGTACTTTGGCATTCTTCTCAAACACAGAAAAACACATTTCTGGCGACTCACTCCAATGTTGTGTTGTGAGTCACCCAGCATGTGGTGTTTTGCTTGGCTGTGCCATGCATTCTCTAATGTGTGCTCCTCTGCCTTCGTGTGTGTGTTTCTAGGGTGTACCAGGAATTAAGGTAATTATGATGACGGTCGAGTTTTAAATGCAAAGAAAAGTTAAACGATGAACAACGACATGAATGCATTAGTGACTTCATGGAGTTTACAGGAAGTGTTTTGTTTCCACAGGGCGAAGCAGGGGTGCAAGGTTTGAAGGGAGACCGGGTAAATATGTTTACCTTACCTCCATGCTTGTATTTCTGTTACCAAGGAGACGACATTGAAATAATACATTTGTACTACTTGCGTTGTCGTGTGGTTACAGGGTGATGTGGGAGCCCCTGGCAAGGACCTTCAGATGATGGTAACGTGTTTAACTGGGTTCAATACGCTAGAGCAGGGCTGGTCCGCTCTCAGGACACACAAGGTCATTTCTCATTAAGTTACCACCCAAAAACAGTGACACATTTGTTTACCTATATTGGAGTGATCAACACTGTACGGTTAAAAATATGGACCAAACAAAAAGCCTCAACAATTGGTGCTGAACTCAATCAAATAGTAAGCCATTGAAACATGAATTAACAATTACAACATAAGTTCTAAATGGCTTCTTTCTTATTATGATCATGGTATGATTTGGCCAAATCAAAATGCTCTCATGACCCACTTATGGGTCCCGACCCACCGGCTGAGAACCACCACTTCATTACACATTGGTATTAGTGACTTGCTGTGAAAAGTCTTGTTGTTTAAAACATCCATTGACCGGCGTCATTTTCCTCTTCCACAGGACATTGAGGTCATGTTCGAGGCCTATGGAATCAGGGTGAGAACATCACCCTAATGCCAACATTAACTGCTGACCATGCACCTATCTTTTTTACATTGTTACCTCATTTCTACTATTTTCATAGTATTTATATTTATTTCAAACTATTTAGTATTTTAGTATCTATTCAACAAAGAATTCCTAACGTTTTAAATGAAATATCTTTCTATAAGTCATTTTTACATCCAAATCTAACAGATTTCCACAAATAATATCTTAACATGGTCCCTCGCATCTGAAGACTGTGCTGGGACCTCCAACATGGGGCTATAGCGTTGGGCAGTTGACTGAGTCTTTTTCTCTCACTTTTAACCGATTTAATCAAATTCATTCTCCCGTGGAAATAACACTCGAGTGTTGACTTAAATGGAGTCCATTGCGCTGGGTTCCCAATGAGCTAAAGCAGGACTCTGTTTCCCAGCTGCCCCTGCTGAAGGCTCTGGTGGACCACCTGCTGCAGGACGGAGTGGAGGAGCTGCTGCATGTGCTGAGCTCCACCAAGAGGCTCCAGGAGGCCACGGAGACGCACAGCTCCAACGCCATCCCTGAGTACTCAGTACGTCCCTGCATATCATATATATATATCATATCCATATCATATAGACCGCTGATATACAAACAGATTATGGATTCATCATTGTGTGGCGTTTTTTTTAGAAGTAGTACACCAGGGTTAGTTCTATACACAGATTGAATTATACACACAAATTACAATTATACTCACATTGTAAATATAGATCTGAAACTGTTCCCTCAAACATCTGAAAAAAGTATATAGTCACGTCAGAACCTCCCAAACAAACAACAAACAAACAAACAAACAGAAGAACCCCCTGCTGTCGTTGGAGCAGAACTCTCTGAAGTATGAGCTGAGCGGCCAGCCCCTGACTGAGGTGGAGCTCCTGGAGCCGCATGACGGGGACGGACAGGTGGCCCCGCCCCTCTCTGCTGTGAGACCCCTACACACACACACACACACACACACACACACACACACACACCTCAGTATGCCTGGGATACACTACCTGGTCCTTAAAGTCCATTTGTATAACTTTAAGTCACGTATATATGGCTCATATATGTTTAGGATAATCTATGAGGCTAGGAAAACATTTCTGCTGGATTTTGTGAACCTTCTTATACATTGGTTATATTTAATACATTTTTACTATCACATTTCGAGGTATTTCACCATATTTACATTTATTTACACGTATAGTTCTATGCAATATCCAACCTCTATATTTCAATATATATTTATATATATATTTCTCTGCTCAGGACGTGCTTAACAGAACCACGGTGGACCAAAGTGCATCCTGGGAGCTGACGGCGTCGCAAGGGGCCCCGCAGGGGGCCCTGGAGCCCAACGCCATCCAGAGCCAGGGCGCCCTGGAGCCCAACGCCACCCAGAGCCAGGGGGCCCTGGAGCCCAACGCCACCCAGAGCCAGGGGGCCCTGGAGCCAAACGCCACCCAGAGCCAGGGGGCCCCAGAGCCCAACACCTCCCAGAGCCAGGGGGCCCCAGAGCCCAACACCTCCCAGAGCCAGGGGGCCCCGGAGCCCAACACCTCCCAGAGCCAGGGGGCCCCGGAGCCCAACACCTCCCAGAGCCGGCCCGATGGCCCCGGGCTGCAGGGGCCGCTGGAGGGCAACATCAGCGCTGAAACCCCCCGGCTCCAGATGAACCTGACCCTGGTCAACACTCCCCTCAACGGCAGCACACCCAGGGAGGTGGGTCAGGGTGGGTCGGAACGGGAGCGTGTTTGAACGGACACCCGCTCCACCACAGTGTATAATAGAGTGGTGTCATGGAGAGTAATAAGAGAGACCTGGCCCAGACAGCAGCATGACGGTGCAAACACAGGTTACTGCAGTAACACAAACTGGAAGACAGGAAACAAGTTGCAAAAGAAAATAATTAAAACATGTGGTTTCATTTAAATGACGAGTAATAAAATAGGGGCAAAAAAGCATTTGACATTCAAGTTACCGTTGGCCCTAACAAAGGAAAACCAGACCTCTGCGAACGTTTGAATTTGTTACAAATACACAAAGGGTGTCACAAATCCTGAGCTCATTCCTAAGTCCCACTGGACGGAACCGCATGTGATTGATACGCCCTATGGGCGCGTGTGTTCCAGGAGGTCTCCCGGCTTCCAGAGGTCGTCATGGAGACGGTGATTGTCACACAGGAGGAGGCTGAGAAGAAGGGCTCAGCAGAGAAGAAGAAGAACAAGGAACGTGGGAAGGTAAGGCTGCCGGAGCCGTCTCCTCGCAAAGGATTCTTGGAACCATGCAACACGGTCGCCACTGCCGTGTGACCACCAGGAATATATATTCACTTTAATGAATTCTTTCTGCATGGAGGTTGTAGGGTAACCATTTCTGATAATATACAGTATTTAATTTTCTTCATAGCCTATTTTAGGCTTTTTTTTAAATGAATTTTATGAACATAGTTCTAAATAATCAACATGCCTAAATCATCAATTTGGTAGAGATAACACTAGCTATCAGTCTTTTTAATAATCACTCACAAACAACTTAACCTAACATGAAATAAGCTGTGTTCTCCAGTTACTTTCTTCCCCCCAACTGTGGAATCCACTCCATGTGAACTCCTCACATCATATCTTATTTTATCTTCTGGAAACACAAAAAAACACCACTGTTGTTTTCCTTCTGACTGAACCGTGGAGCAGGGCAGAGGGAACAGAGGACGCCATAAGAGGCAGAGACACCGCCTGGTAAATGCCCTTGAAGCTGGGTTAAAAAACAACAAGGAATAAATGAATCCAACCACCAACCAAACATTAACTCCAATTAACTCCTGTTTCACCTCAGGGCATCTGAGAGCTCCAGACCCACTAATGAAGTCTCCTCACGCTGGCCAGACTAAACACACATTAACACTGCGTACCGCATGACTTTAACTGTCTAATAACTTCTCTTTAGTCTGAAAGCTCTGTGGAACTCGGACATTGTAATAACACCTACGTTTGAAATGTGTGGAAAATAAAACAATCTGTGTAGCGAGGCTGGGAGTTTTTAAAAACAAGCATGCACTAACATTCCTACGCTTATTGATGTGTCAAAAAGATGTTAGCAATGCCATGTTTATTGTTGCTTTTGTCATCTTGTCCGGCTTTGTGCTATGTCCTAACTTGTGCCCTCGAGTATTGCCGGTGAACTCATCATGATGTGTTATGTAGATAATGATGTGTGTGTTACCAACCCTCATCATCGGCAAAGCAGTGACCTGTATTTTCTCTCTAGGCTAGTGAGCAAGTGGAGGAAGAGGAGAATGAGGAGTACTATAATGGTGAAGAGTACGGTTATGAGTATGAGGTAAGCCGTTTAGATCTTACAAGACGGCTTGTCTATTTAATTGATACTATTCTTTTCAACTGTAACATTTTTGAATACACTTTACATGTGTTTCCAATCACACTGTAATTACACAGGTACTGTGTGATGATGTAATCAAATGTAACAGCATGTACTTTATATGTAATAACGCGACTCCACAGTGGGGTTAAGGGTGGGGTAAAGGTTAGGAATAGTTCCATACTAGGGTATGGGTTAGGCTTTTCTATAATGTTTTTGCATACTAAAAACATTGTGTGATATTGCTTATTACTTGTGTAATTAAATTATAACAAGGACACTGTAATGCAAAGTGTGACCCATTTTGTAAACATCCATACATTTTTGAGACATTGATACATATCTACATTTCCAGCTGGTAAACACACACTGATTGGGATTTGTAGGCAATATTGCCCAGCCGGACTTGGCAATCTTCTAATTGAAGCCGTTCATTAACACCCAAGCGTCACAGGAATTAAATATCCCTCACAACAGGACAGAATGGTGGTCTCGCATCAGGTTGATTAATACCACGCCCACTGGAAGACCCTCATTAATTATTGGGAATAAATTAGTTTTCCATGAACAACCACTAATACAACCGTGTTGCACACACAGTGAGGATAGTAGGTGGTTTGTAGGCGTATGTAAGATGTACTATAGCCATCAAGGGTTTTATTTCTCTTCCCAGGAAGAGCCTATCACAGAAGGCTTCCCCCTCTCTGAGGAAGAAAAGGTAGGCTGCATTTACATGGCATACTTTAAGGTCAATGCAGAGATCAAGGATATAAGGATTTGTTTTTAGATGTTCAGACCAATCTGCTTGTTTATTGATTTTCTTTTTTTTCTAATTATATATGAATATACCTATACAAACATACATATTTTCAGATTGAGTGGCCAACAGCAGAGCCAAAGTTTCAAATGACGGGTTTTAAAGAAGAGGTAAATGTTTGAAACTTTATTTTTTTCATTTATTTTGTACTGTTCTTTGAAATTGAACATACTATCCAACTAAGTACAATTCATAATTTTGCAATATTTTTTTTTCTCCCCTAATTAGGAGGAGGATGTACCAACCATCAATCCTCTGATCACAACAGAAGCAGCAGAACAGGTAGGCGTCAGCGCTGTGTGCCGGCTGTAGCCACCCTGCTGTGTGTGTTTCTCGCATGCTTTGGAATGCAACCTCTTTCATTTGCGCTGAAAACCAGATGCATGAATGTGACGACTAAGTGCTTTCTCATTAATTGCCTTATCCGACTTAGTCTGGCAAGACTCCAAAATCGGATCGAACAAAATCATATCATGGTTTTGCATGTAGATAGCATATCTACTATTGGCCAAAATACCTATAGATATAAGCACTTGCTATAAACATTCACCATTTGCATATAACCTTTCACCTGTTTAACATAAAGATGTCACCAGTGCAAAAATAACCTGTTTGAGGCTTATGCAAGTCGTTGTGAATTAACTCAAATCAAACCGCCAACTTCAACATCGAAAACAAACAAAGTACATGAATATAAATCAAATCAGAGCATGACTCGATTACATTTTGGCCAGTTGTTTGCCCTAATTCATTTTTTGTCGCAGCATGCGTTCAGCATGATGTGTTGTGTTGTCGCTTGAATGGAAAACAACTAAAAACCTTTAAAGGCCAAACGCAGATTTATTCTTTTTAATTATTCTCTTTTTTTTGTTTTATTTTTGTTTTTTTTAAACAGGACCTCTCTAAATCCTGAGAGAGAATGTAGACGGTAGAGTTGTAAGAAATCATAAGCGCACACAACTGGGGGAGACACGTATAAACTGTGACGTAAATCGCTTGTGAGGAGCAACTTCCCCGAACGCGGCCAACATTTCACCAAGCGGAGTGATGATGTCATGTGTCCAAGGCCACACCCTCCACAAGACTTATGGCTTGTGTTGCCTTTTTGTTTTGCTTTTGTTTTTGTTCTTTACCACAGACGAATATTTAAAAAAGGAACACTGTAAATGCAAGTTAACTGTTTATTCCTGTCTAGACTATTGACGTTCATGTTAAAATGATGGAAGAACACACTTTGCTTTGCTCCGTTCTCTACTCATCTCCACGTTATTTATTTATTAGACCAGCAGAGCACCTCTCGTCATTGCAAATCGGGATTAGCTAAATTGAGAATCTCTTACACTCTTAAACGATCTTATGACAATTTCAGTGCATTTATAACTTTGTATTAAGCTGACGAGTTGTATTTATTGAAATGGAGAGAAGAATGTATCTGTTATTTTTTTGTGTTTTTGGTTTCCTTCTTTACCATGTTTTATCTCATATCATCAGCATATATAGTAACACTGTTCAAACAAATATTGTAGCCATATCCCAAAAATCTTTTCACTGGTGAAATTTTTATCACTTTTTATTCTGAATAACCTCTGTGCATGTGTGCATACATTCAAGTAAAAAATGTTTTAATAATCGTTCCAATAAGTCTATGCGTCTTTCATTCTAACATCAACATCAATATTAGCCCATATTGCGCTTATTATAAGAGCAAGTTTGATGCAGTACTAACACAAATATGAATACGCAAATATTAAATCAATACATAATAATCGGATATAACCACTCAGGTTAAAGAAAAGTGATCCCTTGCATACATTGATGGTAAGTGTGCCTAACATACAAATCATTTCGGGTTTAACTCCATGATCATCAATATAATATAAATATATTCATTTAGAATTTATATCATACTGGAAGTAAATTGATTCAGAGGAAGTTTTCTTTTGCCTAAGTGACATCACAAGTGGGAGTGTACTCCTACTGTAGATCTATAATGTATAGTTAAGCAGCATTTGCGACAGTCCACTGGGTAGGCTGGTAGATTGAGCCATCCAGAATATATCTGCAGCAGGTGGACACTCCCACTTGTGATGTCACTAAGGCAGAGGGAAGGCTGGTAATGGCTAATCACACTCACACCTGGTGGTTAAATAGGAACTTTAATGTATGAAGCTCCATCCTATAGGCCCCTCCTAAAGTACATACTTTTAACCATACAGAGGGATATTGCAGAAAATTGAAGATTACCACAAACAATCCCTTTTCACCCATATTTTCAAACATTATCCAATAGGTTTTAATTGATTGTTAATTCATTATTTGTTGTTGCTATCTTTCAAATAGAAAATTGATATTGACATGACTCGACATGACATGATGGAGGGTCAAACCCATGTTGGCGCTGCTTTATCAAGACATCGTTTTCCATTTCGTTACATATTACCCACAGGAAAAGCAACAGTCAGACCAAGGTCCTCGGACCACCTCCAGGAGACGACGTCGCAGGAAACGAGCGACAGACGACGGGGGGACGGACGGAGCGGCCGCAGGGAGCCCCCAGGGGGAGAAAGAGTGGGACATGGCAGAGGGAGAGGAAGAAGAAGAGTTTGAGGCGGCGCCGGTGGTGGTGGGCTCCACGGATACGGGCGTCCCCGACCCAGACTATGACCCCATGGGGGGCAGCGGGGACTACGGGTGGGGCCCGGGGGGGGAGGAGGAGGAGGGCGTGGACGGAGAGAGGGAGGACGATGAGCTGGAGGCGCACAGAGAGAGGGAGAGGCTGGAGATGGAGAGGGAACGGCTGGAGCTGGAGAAGGAGAGGGCGAGGGAGGAGACGGAGGAGGACGTGGGGGAGAGAGACCTGCAGAGGGAGAGGGAGGAATGGGAGAGACAGCGGGCGGAGATGGAGAGAGAGAGAGCAGGGCTGTATGAGGATGAGACGGGAGAGCCCCTGCCCGTTCCTCCGCAGTATTTCTTCCTGAAGGTGAGAGTGAGCGACGCCAAAATGTAACGCAATTCCATGTAATTGCAAACTGATTGGCAATTAGGGGTCTGTGGGGGTGGTCTGCGGGGAGTACGCTGTTATCAGAACTTCAAAGCTCCTTTTCATTTGACTCTTTGTCTCCCTTCGCCCACAACAGGGAGCCCCCGGAGAGGATGGGAAGCTCGGAACAAAGGTGATGATGACATTTCACAAGAGAAGAATTTCATGAAATAAAAAATAAATTGAAGTAATAACGCAAAGCTTGTATGGGAGCGGACCGACACATCGGGTCGCTCCTCTTGAAATGTCTAAACTAAGCAGTCTTAAGCACAGGGCAATGGTGATGATGCAATTTCCAAAAAGAAAAAGGCATTAAATAAAAAATTAGAAATTAAGTGATAACAAGAGAGTTGTATGGGAGCGTACCACCGACGCATCGGGTCATTTCCTCTTGAAATGTCTAAACTTAGAGTCTTAATCACAGGGCTAACTGTGACGTTGTAGCGCTGCTTGTGTGTCATACAAGTGCTAAACTGTGTCCAGCCATGTATCACGGCTGTTTTATTATTTAAGAACCCCCCCCTCACACACACACACACACACACACACACACACACACACACACCCACACACACAAGCACGAA
>JAOPJL010000078.1:16315371-16338191 GCA_027123545.1 Trisopterus esmarkii | reverse complement strand
CACACACACACACACACACACACACACACACACACACACACACACACACACACACACACACACACACACACACTCACGCACACGCACACACACACGCACCAGGAAGTTGCAGGCGGAGAAGTGGTTCCACACGACGCGCTCCACCGTGCCGCTGAACCTCCAGGTCCGGGTGTTGTCCGGACTCCGGCAGTCGTACAGGATCGCCGTTCTGCACCGGGAGAGAAAGCGGTTTTCCTTAGCGACACTGAACGATGATCCATCAGTTTGTGTTAGCTTGTTTGTGTCTCGATGCTAAGCTGAGTTTTGAGACGGACAAAAAAAAAAAAAAAACTGCGTCTAGATTTAACAAATACACTGTATTCGATTTGTATTATATATATACTAATCATTAAATACATTCAGAAATTATTCAGAGCCTTTCATATTTTCCTAAGTGATGTGGGTAAATGGATGCGGTTCAGCGTGAAGGGGTCTGAATGCAATAACCACATAGTGAAGCTTATTTTTGTATACTCTTGTGTGAATTCAGTCACTTCATAAAGTGTCAATATTGTCTGTACTTTTCAGCCAAGAACTGATACGCGAAATGAACATAGCAGCTTCAAGTCAGACTATAGAGAAAGAACTAACAATTTTAAATAAATGCTAAATTATACATAAAACCATCGCAAGTTAAAGAATACCAAACAGCTGGAGTGGACCTACTTATCGAATGATCCTGAAAGCAGGGTCTGAGCCTCAAAGGGGTGGAACGCCAGCGCCTGGACCTGGGAGAGAAGCGAAGGTTTGGATCCAGCCACTGACCTCGCTCTCTATCAAACACACCGATGAGACTCGATTCTGAAACGTGTGCTTCTCTCAATACCTTGTCAGTGTGTTTTCTCAGCGTGGAGGCCGGTTTTCCCTGGGCCATGTCCCACAGGACGACCGTCTCATCTGCAGACGCGCTCGCCAAAACGTTCCTGGGGAAGGAGATGGAAGGTAAGGGGAAGATCGGAGGTGCCGCAGCCACTGGTCAGATCTCAACTGGCCCATCAGGTGCAATCGATTGATCGACTTCTGTTTTCTGAATTAGTATTACTTTTGTGATGCATTGTGGTTTAGGTAGGTAAGTAATAATTTTGATCTTGGAAATGCACATGCTCATGGTATTGAAAGAGGAAAAAAAAACAAATTGGTTCATGTTGTGAATTCTTTGCGAACATGGTTTTATGGATCTACAATGAAATACTTTTAAAACAGAATGGCAGCAGGACTGTAGAGAGTTGACCTCTGACCTCACTAGCTTGTTCCAGGATAAGTCCAGCACTGCATCCGTGTGCCCCTCAACCGGCTCCGCAGCCGCCTGGCAACAAACAAACAAACAAATCAACAAAACAGCCGGAAGGAAACGGTAGAAAAACTTCAACAGAAAACAGAACGCACTGAACTAATATTACTAAGTAATGACGGAGACTCTTTAATCCAAATGAAGTGAACTCTGATACATACATCGAGTTGTTGATTTGCTCAATGATGCTAACAGGTAGGCTTCGGACATTGGGGATCGAACCAGTAATAGCACCCATAATAATTACATATCAGTTATCAAAAAATATATATATATTTCTTTATTTTTTAAAAAGATAAATAAATAGTTATATTGTATAGGGTCAGATTTATAATTATTATTTTTGGTATGATTTTTAATAGAACTTGGTTCTATTTAAGGCGTGGTGTGGTTAGCACACTCGCGGCTCCATCCGCAGAGCTAACGCTTACCTTCTTGCCCTTCTTCTTGGTCTTCTTCTTGTCTGCCTTCTTACTTCCCAGGGAGAAGGCGGGCTCCAGACAGTCCACCACGTCCAGGTCCCACACGTCGATCTGGGGGGTCATGTTGCCCACCGCCGCGTAGTTCCCTGCAAACAAACCAATGACCAATGAGCACACAGGAAATGAGAGCTCACAGTTACAATGGGTAGTTTCAGGTCTTTTTTTCCCAAACTGTGTTTTTCCGATCAATCAACTTTGGGGAACACTTTAAAAAAAATGATTTAGGGGCGCTGGAAATGGATAGCTTGGGTGGAGGATAGGCCAAAACCACTACTACGTTGTTGACGCTTGCCTAGAATGACCCTGTGTTGTTGATGCTTTTACACATTCATCAAGCATAGCATAGACCTAATCAGGGCCATTTCTGTGGGCTGAATTAGGTTTATTTACCTTTTCCCTCGGTTGGGTCAAAGTTCAGCCACTCCACACAGAGCGGGTAGGCTGGCAGCAGAATGTCGTGGTGGACGTACAGGGAATCCTCCTCAGAGTTATACACTGTAAGACATAAGAGGACATCACACGTCACTTATTTGTGAATCGTCACACACACACACGTCCAATGATGAGTAACGACTGAGTCCAGGCAGGTGAGAGGCATGATAATGTTAAACATGAGATGATGTTTAAAATTGTTTGTGATAAGTGTGATGAAATAATATGCTTTGCTTTGATACAGAGCAATGTTCTATAAATTGTAAGGCCATAAAAAATAAAAGTATGAAGAACCAAGATTTTATTAAGATGATGACGATTTTATTCCGATTATTTGCATAAACTGTGACATCACTAGAACAGACGACTGACCGTAGACCTCCAGGTTGCAGCAGTCCTTCTCCGCCCGGCCAGCCAGAACCAGGTTGTCGTTGGGTTTGATCTGAAAGTCCTCCCTCTCGTACTGGTCCTTAAGGGGACAGAAACACAGCTCCCATCAGCATGAACACCCAGGGAAAGCCTATTCAAAACCATTTAGTATTTAGTTATCTGGCTGACGACTGATTCAAAGATACTTTTTTTAGACACGTTTCATTGCCACTGGGGATTGAACACAGATCCTTTCAGCTGGGACAATCCTGCACCCGAAGCTACATTATGCTGGCTCAGAAAGGACTTCAACTTCATACAAATACACACCTCAGCAACAGTAGTAGTAAAAGTAACAGGGGACTGGTTTCTTAATCAAGTGTAGTTCCTACAAATGCTAACATGAGACAGTAAAGGGGGGGGGGGGCACTCACTGTGTCTTTGATTGTGATGTAAGGATCCTGTTCATTGGAGCTGAACACAGTCAGCCCAGCCAGACTGTCACCAAGGTTGTTGGCCACTGCAAGACAGAAGGAAATCCAGAGGGACAGCAGTTGACATGAAAGCATGACATGAGAGATTGGGATGTGATTGAGAGGGAATTTTTCCATCTCTTTAAATGCCGAATGGAATTCCGAGCTAGTGTGTTTGCGCGTGTTACTGTTACGACAAATGTGTAACTTCCCTTGAAGATGTGTGCGTGGATGTTGTCATTGTTACAAGCCCTCCTCACCAGTGTCCTCGTCATCGTAATGATCCAGGCCGTACTGAGCCATCTCATCTTTTTGTTCCTCCTTGTCGGCTTTGTTCTCATCTTCCTCTTCCTCCCCCTGCCCTTCATCCTCCTCTCCTCCGCCACCTGGCTCCTGGTCGCCAGGCATCCCCGCTTCTCCGTCAGCTTCCTCCTCCTCTTCCCCCTCCTCCGCGTCGCTGCAGATGGAAAACAAAAGATTTAACGGTTTGAGTCAATAAAAAGCAATTGTTTGTTGATTAGTGAAGATTACGTTTTAACATGTGATCATTTAGCATTATGGTATACATGAAACACAATTATACCAACAAAACATAAGACGTTTCTAGAGAATTTATATTATAACCCCATAGTGTGTGAATGTGTGCGTGTCCTTTTACCCCAACTCTTCCTTTGCTTCAGCAATGATGCGCTGCAGTTCCTCTTTGCTCAGCTCAACCTGATAGAAACCACATAGAAAGTTTACAGTAAACGCAAAAGGCAAAATAACATTTAACAGATGGAGACAATCAGGGCAAAGGTATTGACTTGAACTCTCGTAATGACACAATAACATGGATTTTAAAGTCAATAACCTAATAGAAAAGCGCAGAAATAGAGACAGGACTACATTCATTTTAGATTATGTTTATTTTGATATGGAGTTATTGAGTAAACTCTCACAGACTAGACCAGAGAGGACCAAATCCAAGGGTTACATTTTTTTTCAACATACAACTCAAAGGAGTGGACTTGAACAAACACTCACTTTGTCTGGTGTTTCCTTGGAAACGCCCCGCATCACCCACCCCACACATGTCATCTGGGAACTCATGTTGGAAACGCGTTTGTCTGATTAAAAGGAACACACCAAATGACAACTATCTTTAATGGCGTGTCAGATGAACATTTAAACGTGTATCGCCAGTGAGCGGCGGCGCGGTGAACATGTGAGTTTATTTGGGAGTGAGGCAATGTCGCACAACGATGACGTTGACGATGACGTGACTATTAAAGGGGCCGCCCCTTTATAGGTCCATGGGCCGCCCGCATTAAAGTTGGACCATTATGTTATGTATAATATGGGATTTTAGTAACACCGTTTGTTTAAAAAGGGCAGCATAAGAATTGGCAGCGGAAGAGAGGTTATGCCAATACCTATAACATCATCCATAATAAGAAAACAGGTTCTGGTTATTACAGGTAAAAATTTGATCCTATTCCTGCTCGAGTTGATTACCCCTAGTGGAAATACATGGAACTGCAGTATCAAGTGTGGCAAGAGCAAAGATGAAGAATTCAACAAGCCCCCCAGACTTCTTTTTAATTACAGTGACAATGTTTTGTAATTAAAATGGGCACAGAACAAATAATCATATGACAGTTTTAGATTACATCCAATACTTTATTTATAAACATGTTACAGAGCACAGCGCAGGCCAGAACATTTAGTGGCAGCGGCACCTCCTCAGAGATGACACAAATTTTAAATATAGTTTACTATTCCTTTGATAAATAAAATATAGAGAAGCAGCAAGCCGACAAGACTCAACATAATCAATTTTCATGAGACGTTTCCAGATTTGATGTTGACTCCAATCCTATTCCTCAACACTAGACTCTGTTGTGTTCTGTTCTTCATCCACTACCAAGTGGGTCCTGCAGTCTTGATTAATCTTAAGCACACCCACATTTAACTTAACACACACAGCCACACACACAGGAGCTAGGAGTTGGCCCCAGTGCGAGGACCTCTCCAGATTTGGACCTTTGCTTCACTGTCGATGTCGTCCATTATTTTCTCCTGTTTGACAGAGAGGATGGTGTAGCTGACTGATAGAAGTTAAGGACCAAAAGACAACAGTTTACATATGGTTTACATACATACATACATACATACATACATACATACATACATACATACATACATACATACAGAACAGTAATAGGCATACATGTTCTCAAAATAATGCCCTATGCATCAAAGCCCATCCCAGGATTTGTTATGAAGACCTATAACTTGACATCCGAGTTGAGGGTAGATGTTTTAACACCCTTGAAACTTGAGATAAATTATTTTCACTAATATGCTCTGTTTTTCTGAAATAGGGGATAATTTCTTGATGGCTCAAACTTAAACCAAAACAAAACTGAATCAAACTTAACAGACGGGACATGTTTGATTCTATGAACTAGAGCTCTTCAGTGATGAAAGCTTCTCTTGGGATTTAGAGGTAGGGACAATTTTTACTCCATAAAAACTTAAATCATAATTCAATTAACTCGTTAATTGAGAAAAACAAGAGCAGAACTTATTTGCTCAAGTGAATGCAACGCATATAATGGATGGCGCTTGTATATAAGCTCCAAAACTCACCATTTCAGGGTAACCCAATCCTGGTATAACCTTAGCCATACAAATGTCTAACCCTAACCCTAATAACATAACAATTCTGAGATGTACACTTTAAACCCAGGTTTTCCTGGGGGTCCCAGGGTCACTGGCTCTCTGAAGGATACACATGCCGACCACAAACGCGCCGATGGCGAGCCCCATCACCCGGTTCCTCCCTCGGATTCGCTCGGCGTTCTTCTTCCAGTAGTTGAGCTCATTCCTCCGGTTCAGAAGTAGCCTCTCATTATGCATTTTGGCATTTTCTGCATCTTTCTCAGCCATGACGCCTGGTTCCGTATTGTATACTTCTCTTGTTATGACTCTTGTTATGTGATCAGACAGAAAACCAACTCAAGGAAGGCTGCACACCGCCCTCTGGTGTCCTGGAGTGTACCAATTATACTAGGGGTGCACAACATTATATACTGGCGAGTGCTTGTTATGTGTGCCACCTCGTGGTCCCTACAATATTGTCTCTTCCGTAATAATGTCATAATGCAAATATGTATACATTTCCAAAAAAATTAAAACAAACACAATAACTGTTTATAACAGAAAATAGTTTAATTTTAAATGTAGAAAAACAGACAAGACTGGAGATTTGTGGCATTATAACAATGACATTTCAGGCTAGAAGTTAGGTTACGTACCTTTTGTTAAAAACACATGAATAAGCGATCATACAATGTGGCAGCATTAGTTAATATTGTTAACTTACAGGGAAAAAGTACACCTTTGTGTATTACAACATACAAAAGTCAGTCATCTTTACTCTGCTTTACATTGGATAACAGCAAGTAGCAGGCCTAGTTGAATAGTTTAATGCCCGATTCACAAAGTATACATGTCATTGTATATCATTGCTGTACATTGCAATCATTTAAATCAAATGTACTCAGTGGCCATGACCTAATTTGATATTTGAGTAAATCATTGTAACAAAACCACAAAAAAAGATTTTGCAGTGGAATATATTTCTTGGCACACTGACTACTTGAACTGTGTCTATTTACTTCAAGTAAATACATCACCTGCCCTGTTCAGGTGTTTGTAACAGTGGGAGATACAGGTCATCCACACAGAGGGGAATACAAAGTGGGAGTACGTACTGTGCAGAATTTCATTCCAGAGTTAAACATAGCTTTCATAATACTGCTGTTAAAAAATGGCACATGGCAAAATAACAAGTTTTCAACAGTGTTTAAGTGAGATGTGTACTGTTTTCAAAATAACCACACTTAGATTGTCTGGGCCAACACAATCATCGCACAACTAGCATGCACCATCGTTACTGTAACTCTGTGTTTGTGCAGTTGTGTTGCATATAATAAGTGCTTACGAGATGGTCAACAAGCATTTCATATCATCTCCTTCAATCCTGTGACACGGTAAGAACCTCAACACATAAGACATCTGCCAGAGAGTGCAAGATAAACAGACCAGAAACACGTCTGAACAGGGGTTTACATTGACACATTCTTCCAAAGCAACTTTGGATTCAGATACTTGTCCTTAGTGTGCAGGAAGGGCAAAGGGGAATGCTGCTTGGTACACTGAGGACATTGGGGTTTGAACCCGGACCCTTCCAGATGTGAGGTGATCCCTCAGCCACTACAATAACCTCCCCTGCTCTTTGGACGAAAAACCTCAAAGGAATGTTTTAAGTAGACATTTTCTCCACCGACGGACGTTACTATTATTTCGATTCATAGAGGTACGTTCCGTTGTCGCCGTCAGTGATTATGTTTAAGGCAACCTTTACAATGGCACACATGTGAAAAACTAATATTTATTATACTAAATTATTATTCGGCAGGTTTGTTTTTTGAGTTGTTTGTCCTAAAACAAGTCGTTTGGGACTGTTACGCCTATTTGGGATTGGCCAAATCTGCATTAACAATTCACACTTGCGTGTCTACCGCCTTCGGTTCGGGGAAGAGGAGGAGGAGGAGGAAAAGGAGAAGAGGAGATGCATTCAAGCCAAGTCCTTTTCACTTGACTTCTAACCTTTAAAGTAAAGACAGTCAACTGCTTTCACTTTGATTTCCACTTCTGCATATCATGTTTCTTTCTGTATCCATTCGGGATCGTGATCCTTGCTCGAGATTTCACCCGAATCACGTTTCTACAAGTCTTCAGAAATCCAGCTCCAGCTCCAGCTCTTCATCCTGGCTCTCCGGGCGAGAGGGCTTCTCCTCCTCGTCCTTGGGCCCTTTCAACCGCTTGGTGACCAGCTTGAGGTTGGCCTCGTGGATGATGACCTGGGTCAGGTAGCGCTCCCGCTTGATCTGCTCCCTGACGGAGACCGGCACGTCCGGGATCATGTAGGAGAGCACGAACTTGGTGAAGTAGACGAGGTGCTGGAGGAGGAGGAGCAGGAGGAGGAGGAGGAAGAAATGTATTCAAGCCAAGTCCTTTTCAACACAAATTACAGTCGTTTAACCTTTTAAGTGAAGATGGTAAATTACTTCACTTTCATTTTCACATTCTGTATATCATGTATCTTTCTGTATCGATCTTATTCCATGTTCTATTTATTTAACTAATAGATTAAATCTTTCAACTGCTGTCATTTTTTTATGTTAATTATTCCTTCCATTTGTTAATGCATTTGATTGGCTAGCAGGGCCTTTTCTTTTTTCATGTGATGCACTTTGTCAAATCGTTTTTAAAAGGTCAAGATGAATACATTATTCATGTGTCGGCTTCAAGAACCACGCCTTTAAAAGCTTGTAGATACCTCAACAACGATTATGAAAGCCATCTTGGCAGCGACCACATGCCAATACTGCATATTGTACTGGTATTCTCTGGGGTGGCCCGGGGGATTCCGGAAATCCCGATAGCTGAAAGGCAGGGATAAACATCTGTAAGTTTCCACCCACACAAAACCTACTGGAAAAACACAGATGACTGCAGTTTCCACTGGAGCACATTCATTCAAATTATCTTTTATCAATCACGTCGAAATAACAAGTTTACTTCCATTTTCAAAACATGTTTTGAAACAAACCACAAAAGTGGACTTTTATTTTGAAAAGGTCATCTGTTGAGTCTGTGTAACTGTACCGGCAGGTGGAGATGTTCTTGAACCAGAAGGGCGTGTTGCGGGGCCGGCTGCTGTTGGAGAAGTCGTCGATGTTGAAGATGGACAGCGTGTTGTTGATGTAGCCACTCATGGTGTTCTCGGTGTGGTCACCGTAGGGGAACACTGAGAAGGACCAGTAGTACACCAAGCGGGGGATCATATCAGAGCTAAAGGCAATGATCATAGCCTGGGGACGAACACAGGAAGGCAGAGTCAATACAACACAGGATAAACAAGACACAACAAAGGCTTTTGTCAAAGTTGCGACAGAGTGAATATACCTTTTTAGATACATGTCATAACCGAACCGCTAGGGGTTAGACATTTACTACAACGTTTAAATACGAATACAGAATTTTTTACAACAGTAAACTCTATCTGTGATTAAGGGCTATACAAATAAAGTTGAATTGAAATGAACAATACAACATAAAATCAGCTCTCTCTCAGTATGGTTTGGAGCTGATAATGGAATGAATCTGGGTAAAACCTCCAAATATAAACCTGACTTTCAGTTCGATTTTTGCTAGCTCACTAACAACAGCAAATCTGTTTACTGAAATGGAGTACCACTCAGAAAAAAAAATAATATAATAATAATAATAATAATAATAACAAAAACCCAATATCGATCTACACTTCTGCCACACGTCCCACACTGGAGGGGCTCAGTGAGTCACATGACACACAGGAGCCACTCACGTTGGTGGCCACGGCCAGGATGGCCACGCCCTGCAGGATGGGCTGCCAGGCGCCGATGTCTTGGGCCTTCTCCGGCACCATGCGGCGGAACTGAGTGGTGATCTTCCAGGCGTCCACGCGGATCTCAAACAGGTTGTTGACCAGCGCCAGGACCGGAGCCAGGGGGAAGGAGGCCACGAACAGGGTGACGAAGCCGAACTGGATGACTGGAGAGGAGCACGAGATGGAGGCGTGAAGCACAGCTAGATGTACACTTTTAAATCCTCCCGCCCCTAATCTAACAAAGACATACAAATAAGAATAACTTCAGATTGAAGAATAAGGAACAGCAGTCCGTTTTATTTGCTACACAGGATCTTCCAGATAAATGGTAGAATGTGGAATTTCTAGACTCAGTCCAGGAATTCTTTAATGGCCTGCTCTGTAAGGGTGTACAATGTGTTACCTAACGGAAACACACAGGCTGAGACATGCATGTGCTATGCCTCGGAGACGCACACACACACATTGTGCAGTACATGTGTCATGCGTCATGTGACATCAGCTTCCGATCTGATTGGTAGGTTGAGTTAGAAGAACAGCCAACGCAAATTGCTTCAATTAATAAACGGAGAAGGAGAGAAATTAGGAAATTAAAAAATAAAGAAATTAGATAGAATATTTTAAAGAAAAAAATGTATGCAAAAAGAAGAAATTAGGAACTCAAAATTAAGACATAAAATGCTAAAGAAATAAATAAATAAAAAAAACGAAAAAATAAAGCAACCACCAACACATAAATATGTCAATAAATGAAATAACCAGCAGCTAAGCCGAACGCCCGGGTGCCTACCCATCTCCAGGTACTCGTAGAACAGCCCCAGCTTGCCGATGGGCAGCAGCTGGTAGTCCTGCTCCCATCGGGGCATCACCTTCTCCGAGCTGGCCCGCGTACAGTGGCGGAAGATCAGGTTCTTCACCCACCTGCAGCACCGGGGAGCCACGCGGTCAGGGGGTTACGCTCCCAGCCGAAAGCTACTAGGTTCGAGTCCCCAGGCTCCTAAGATCCCTAACCATCCCACCTGCTCCTTAATGACATGCGTTTGAATTCAGGGGAAGTTGCATTGAATGAAAGCATCAACTGAATGACTAAATAGTGAATACTTGTTATGTGCAGCTGTGGTTTAGTTTCAGTTCTACTGGTAGTAAAAATCAACAATGGTGTTGATTCTCACTTCATTTATTATTTATTTTTTTATCAAAGCAGTTTGTTTACTCGACGGCTATCTGTTGGTTTAATTATACTGCTATGCCTCTGGGCATTGTATTTTTTTATGCATCTCTAAATAGTTTACATATGTTTACACGTCACTCCCTGTAGTTCTAATCACGCGGGTCTGAAATACATGATAATAATATGGATCTATATTCATGAGATGTTCATGGTGAATAATTGGTGTAATTCTTCACGTACGGGAGCAGGACCTCCTGGATGTTGTTCCAGATGGCTTTGCCCCCCATGATGACGGTCAGCTGGGTGGTCAACTCCATCAGACACCCGCCCGGGTCGCACTACGGGCGAGCACAAAGGGTCAAAGTTCAGAACTCAGACGGAGTGAATCAGATGAACACATAAGGTGAATAGATAACGTGAACATATATGATGACTGTATAAGCAGGGATTAGATTAACTAGTTAGATACTTCATTGATTCATGGTTACACAGACTTTACAGAAAGACCAACGAGATCATTATTAAAAACGCGACACTATAAAGTGCATAAATATTTTCGTCCACCAGAGTAGGCCATGTCTTAGATTACAGATAGAACTGGTTTATGTGTTATTTTTAGCCCTAGGGACAACATTACACAATCAAAGGGAATAGTTTCACCTTGTTAGCTCATTCCCAATTGGATTATTTCCCAATCCAATCCTAACGAATTTATCTCCCCCTTCCCCCTGTACTGTAGCACAAACATGTCAGAGCGGGAAGGCTTCATTGTTTCCCTCCCACTCATATGCAGGTAAGCCTGCATTAGACTAGCACAGTGTTTTGCAACCTGTGGCTACTGCAGCTGTGGGATTGTATTCTTGAAATAGACACATTTACAATAATACAAAAAAAAAAGGTTTTCCATTGTAATGTTTTCCATTGATGATTTGCGATAAGATGTGTTTTATAAATAGACACACAGGGAGCACACTGTTTCCCACCGTGGCCTTCTTGCAGTAATAATTGTGTAGAATACAAACAACTGATTTGGATGCAGCTGGCTAGCAAAGGGAGATTAAATCTCATTCCTGCTACAATTCCTCCCACACTAGTATCCTGTTTCTCACCCGATAGCGTCCCGTTTAACCCATCACTTCCCCGTCTTTCATCTGAGGGGTTTTGAAAAGATTTGAAGTAAAGTTTTGGGGATGAAGTCCTAATCCCATTCACCTCCTCGTTGCGGTACTTTCCCAGCAGGTACACCGGCTCTTTGGGATAGCCTACGACTTTGCCCTTAGCGAAGGCGATGTAGAAACAGGAGGAGTAATAGTTGACGAACTGAAAGAGGAACATCTTGAGGGTGAGGCTGTTCTCATACTCCGTCTTGGTGCGAGGAAGCTCTGTTAGGGGTTGAATGGAGAAGCGAGAGAGGGATAGTGTTACTGGCAAAGCACTGGAACTCAATTAACTGGGTGTGAAACTACTACTCGTAGAATGTTAGGTATGTAATGTATGCAAGGAATGTTATGTATTTTAACCGTATTTGTACTGAACTCAATGCTGAGGTTACATGAATCGCTAGTTTTTTAGTTTTTTTTTGTGTACTGTTGTTTTGACTCCCAGCGTGGGATCACAGATACAGGTTTTGTTGGACAACCTTAGAGGAAAAAAAGAAAGTGAGCCATGGTCTGGTGTTGGCATACCGAGCTCCGTGGGAGCCCTTTTATTTTGTTTAGACTGAACCGCCTTTTCTGCTGGGAACAGTGAGATCTATTAAAGTTGCTGGAGCTTTACAGCCGAGAAGAGGGCGGTGTATGGACAGTCGATTATTTTTTTTAAATGTCATCTGATTTTGGTTTAATCATGCGTAACCTAATGAGTTTTTTTTTTTAAAGTAGCCTACACCAGGTTTACTTGTGTATGATGAGTATACTTTTATGTTTACTATTGCCTTTCTTCTTTCTTTTGTTTATTTAGTTAATTGTTAACCAGTAGATACACTGAATTCTCATTTTAACGGTGATCTTTAAACTACATTTAATATGACCAAGAGGGAGGGAAGTAGAATGTTGGTGTATTTTAATGTCTCTCTGTCTTCACATTTCTTAAGTGTGTGAACAGGCAGGTGCCTTTCCTACTGATAACAGGTGTTATTTCCAACATTCCTCCATTTGTTATGTCCCAACAAGGACAAACTAACCCGGTCGTCTGGGGCATAGCCATATCCTATCCAGGCCATATACCTTATCAGTGGAGAGACCACTTCTGTTCTTTTGTTATTCACCTTTTCTACATTATAATACTCACCCCAAACCTTTGGTTCGGCAAGAAGAGGGATTGACAGCCAAGCAGCACGTCAGGAGACTGCTCCTCACCCACCTACACTATAGATTATTCAGCCTAAAACTGTATCTTGCTGTATTACATCCTGGAATAAACCATCTATTCAACCCTCTGATCCAACCTGTCAAGCGGTTGGATCAGATTTCGACTTCAAGAATTACTACTACAATTGGGAAAATACACAACGCAGAGTCTGTGCGAACAGTTTAGAAATAAGCAGAAATCGAACATACTGCTGATACTACTACGTCCGCTGCTGCTGCTAATGCTACGATCGAGGGGGAATCGAACCCGGAAACCCCTTGTACCAACACGCCGCCTACTCACCAAAGTCGGTGATCCAGATGGCCACGCGTTCGTAAAGGATGTTGAGGGTCATGATGACCACGAAGCTGATGATGGAGGCGGTGACGGAGGTGGCCATCTGGGGCGTGACGTACTCCTTGAAGGGCTCCAGCTCCTTCAGGTCCTGGGCCCGCAGCGTGGTGGAGAAGGCGAAGAACACGGCCAGGCGGTACACGATGATGGCCGCCACCGACGCCAGGATCAGCAGGATCTGGTGAGGAGAGGATACACCGATGATATATACTGTATATTTAAAAAAAAGTATATATATAGATTAAACAAAGTATACATATACACACACGCACATACATACACACACACACACACACACACACACACACACACACGTGTAACTAATATAATTGGACGAGCTGCATTCGAGAAAGACAATTATAATAGTATTTTTTGTTTCAGATACAATATCATAGGCATTGTAATGATGACATAAAAATATATAATGTAAAATAATATAATTAATAAAAATGTCATTTTTTGTTGAATAAAAACAAAACAAATAAAAAACACTTTTATCCAAAGCATCTTACAACACTGTGAGAGAACATTCAGATTTGGCCTGGCCAGCCCTAGCCGGGCCCCAATAATACTTCATAATAATAACAACCAATCAATAAGGATTTACCCAGAAGAGGACCGTCCCGATTCCCAAGGACAACCGGATGCACCGTCCACACGCCGTGTACGGCACCTTCTCTTTGGCCTGCAGCAGCAACGAGACCAAACCCATAACATCATTCCCTACCGTACCATCAAAACACACTCTGTATGAAGGCCAGGACAAACACTCAGTGGCACACATGGGTCTTTTCACATTCACTGTTATATATTGAATACATTTAAATTTAAAGTGTACAATTTGATCTTGGCTCTTATTTTTTTGTTTTATCGAGACTGTTCACTCAAATGCCGTGAATGACTTCTGCTTGTAAATGTGACGATAAAACGACGATCAAAATAGTCCGATCAATGGTTCAAATGACCGCCGGGACTACAAAGATGGCTGCCAGGGTGGGGGCTCCGTCAGAGCTCCTACCCTGGTGATGGGGTTGATCCTCTCGTGGGAACACTTGGCCTCATACTCCGGCCGCGGCTGCTCCTCCTGCTCCAGGAACTCCACCGTGTCCCACTCGTACTCCAGCTCCGCCTGGTACCGCTTCCAGAACTCCAGGAACAGAGTCACTAGGAGGAGGAGGAGGAGGAGAAGGAGGAGGAGGAAGATGAAGGAGGAGGAAATATATATATTTTTTGTTTTCATGACACAAATATCATAGTAAGTTCTCATCAATTTTGTTTTTACAGTATAATGTGTTCTTGCAAGTTAAAATCAATGTATTGCTTTCCAAAAACTACAGCAATTTTGCATTTCTGCAAAGGCGAATTGATTCAAACATTAAAACAAAACTCACCCCAGACTGACATGAAGACAGCAAACACCAGCGTGCCAAAGTTATCGAATATACAAAGTTTCTAAGAAAAATGAAAGGAAAACACAACACACATAAAACCACACATAAAACACACAGATATATAACGTCTATAGATGAAACACCACTGAAAGAGCAGCACAGAGAAAGAAAAGATCAACGTACTTTGGATGATTCACAGGTGCTGTTGAGCCTCCAGTAGGTGCACTCGCGGTCACACTGCGGACACATCACTATATTGCCCCCTATGGTGGGGTCGCACACCTCCTTGCTGTAAGACCGGCCCAACATGAGACAGAGGTTAGACATGCTTATTGACCCATTTTAAAAAGTAACAGCAGGACACACCGGGATCAGAGACTGGAAAGGCATGAATGCTAATGTAATGTTCAGCTTTATACTGATCAAAAACCTTATAAACCTAAGCAAAACCACTCTTAGGATGTCCGCCATCTGCAGCACTACAAGTCGTTGTTTCCTAAAACATGCCGCCAATCAAGAGTATGGGGCTCTACTCCCAGCCTTAAGGTGCTGGGTTCGATCCCCAATGTTCACCTCCTGTCTGTAGGCATCCTAAGGCAAAAAGACGACTAACCCCTTGCTGCTACTCAATGACATGAATCTTAATTCACTATAAACCGCCTCGGATTGAAGACAGATACAAATACAGAAGGAAAGGAATGAGGATAGAAAGAGAAAAAATGAAGCAAGACATAAAGACAGACAGAAAGAAAACCAACAAGGAAGAAAGGAAGAAAGAAAGAAAACAAATGAGCAAACAAACGATAGACAAACAACCCAACCAGAACAGGACACACAGCCCGGTGCCCAGTAGCAGTACCTCCAGGTGCTGGCCTCCTGGGTGTTGTAGCCGTATATGAAGCAGCCCAGACCCACGGCAGCAGCCAGCGCCAGCATCATGGTGTAGAAACCCAGCCAGGCAAAATAAATACCAATCTTCTCGCCGTAGTATTTTCTGTGGACGGATAATGTGGAATAATACCAATTGTTTCAAAGATTGCCCATATAGTTGTTTTCTATACATACCATATCATACAGGACCATACAGCACTACACCAAAGAAAACACCACACCCTATCATTACCATACCACACTACACTATATCCCATCACACCACACCATAGGCTCACAACCCCGTAATGACCTGATCAGGTCGAGCGGTTGCATCTTGTAGAAGCTCTTGGGATGGGCCCATTCTTCATAGAGGAGTAGCCTCTCGTTGGGGCTGTCCTGTTCTTTAGACCTGACGTTAAACCGGCACTGGAGAGCACAGGAAACAGGCAAGAGAGTTTGCAGTATGTTTGTTTGTTTTTTATGATTGGTACAGCTACAGAGCAATATGGACAAATGTGATTGCGTCAGGTGTAATGTTAGAACATTATTTGGGTGGTTGGGGAGTCTGAATAAGTACAATAAATAAATATAAATATTTAGAGTAAAAAAATATATCTAATAGTAACGAATAGTGCATACATCAATAAATAATATAATAACTAATAATTAAAAAATTATCTCACAAACAATAATAACACCAAAAATATATAATATAGAAAATATACATTACAAAAAAAAAAAATTCTATAATAAATAATAAATTTCCAACTCACATCGTGGAGAGGGTAGGCTGCCTTGTAGACTCCACTGTCCAGTAGCTTAGTGATGCCAAACTTCTTGATGCTGCCTCTGACTTCATACGGCGCGCGGTTCAGGATGTAGTACGCCTGTAAAACACAGCAAAAATTGTTTGTTAATAGGACTGGAAAAGGTTTGTTTTTTTTAACTTTTTTTGTTTAAAGATGATTAGCACCAGTGCAGTTAGCATCGGTAAAGATAGCGTATACACTAAATAGGATAAGAGAATATATTCATGGTTTATAAGTGCCACTTATCCAAATGCAAAAGTTGTACTTAAAAATATTTAAATATACTCCACAAACAAAAATGTCCCTTCAACAAATTTCCACCAATTAATACGATTCACCAGCACTAAGAATTTTTTTGGGAACTCATCGACGACCTCGTAGGCAGGCCGTGGACATCGGGGTCAGAAACCCCAACTGCCACAACCCAATCAACCAGCTGCATCATGGGGGATAAATCCACTCGCCATGCGGCTCCTCATGGAGGGCGTGAAGAAGTTGTCCTGGTCCTTGACGTAGAAGTGCTCCAGGCGGTCCTTCTCGAACGGCGCCGTGAAGAACTCGGCCTCCGTGCCGATCATGTCCTCGCTGGGGTAGAAGTGCTTGGTGATGCAGGTGAAGAATCGCCACGGCGACGGGCGCGAAGCCAGGTCGTTGGGCTGGATGGGCAGCTTGATGTGCAGCACCTCCGCGTACACGCACAGCACTTCCCAGGGCATGTGCACCTTCACGAACATCAGCTTGTCGTCCACCACCTGGGAGGGGGGTGGAGGGGGGGGGGGGGGATTCATTCATTCATCAGGCAACCCATTGCTAAAAAATGCTTTTCCTTACATTAACATTTAGGGCATTTAGCAGATGCTTTTATCCAATGTGACTTAGAATAAATACATTTGGCAGAAGAAAGAGAAAACAATATAAGTCGCTGTCGGTACAGTAACGATGTTCATAGAACCGAGGGCCGAGCACTGACAATCACTAGGCTAACCCATTCCCCGTACACAACAAGATAGCTAGGATAAGATGCTACACAACGCTAAGTGCTATTTTTTAAGTGCAAGGACGTACAATATCGATAAGTGCATAAATGAAGTGCGTACAAGATGTCCCTTGTCGAGTGTGTGCTCGTATGTGTGAGTGTGTCGGTATGTATATATATATCGATCATGTTAACATAAAAATGATCCACAAGGGATCAGGCGAAGGCATCGCAGTTCATTGCCTTGTAAATAACCAATCTAAATCCATCGAAACGATACGCTATTCATTAAGTCAATAACCCGATAATAGGCCATATGTAGAGACGGAGAAATGCAGAGGTTTCCGTTCAACAGCTCTAGACAGATCGAAATGTATACTCCCTTAATGCCCACTTTGTGTTGGACGTCCACCAATAAACCTCCCCCCCCGCCCCATCACCCTAGGCCCACTTACTGATCGGGTAGCCTCCAGCTCCATACCCATCCCCATCAGACTGGCCTCCAGATACTCCCGCCGTCGCTATGGGAACGGAGGAACAGGAAATGGAATTAGATTAACCTTGTTTATTGACAAAGAAGCCCACCACTGCACTGTGGGGCTGTGCAATAATAGTCGCTCTGATAATGCTAATAATGCTAATAATAATGCTCTGAGCAGTTTGGCAGTTGACCAAATTTGCAGGCTGACGTCCTTTCGAGGAGGACTGTGGTTGCAGTTATGTTCAAAGAGACTTTTTAAGATAAAAGACCATGGCAACAATTGGAATAAGGCCGCCTATATTGTACCATACATGTGGTATCCATTATTACCAGTAATGTTGTGTTCATTGGAATAGTACTGCTGGGAAATTAGAATTTCCTTTGGGATCAATGAAGTATTTGTTTATCTATTCAATCTTGGTTTGCGGGTTTATCGGGTGGATTCTGCAAGGGTTCTAGTTTAGCAGACACTTTGTTCAAATAGAAGTTTAACTCTTTGAATATCAATATTTTTTATCATTGCAATATTGTTTTCACTACTTCGCTACTCTACAATGAACTACTTTGTTACACAGGTTTCAAATACAAAAATAACTGAATTCCTACTGAGGGATTTTTCTAAAAACATTTTAAGAGCCGATTGAGCCATGAATGTTGCTCAACAACTATAACTACTACTATAAATACTACAACGACATAAACTATAACACAAGGCTAGACAATACTCAGTTATTATGATCCTTCTACCATCAGTAGACAGAGAACCACAGTACAAGAGGAGGGGCTGGAAAGTGTTGTGGTTAGGGTGTGACTCCCCACCAGAATGTTCTGGGTTCGATCTCCCAATGTCTGGAGTCTACCTGTAGCCATTCTTGAGCAATAGTCCTAACCACCTAGCTACTCCTCATTGATTTAAATATATACTAAACAACATTTTGGATAAAAGCGTCTGATGAATAAGAAAATAGTAAATAGTACTGCATTGGGATTCGGCCTGCTTAATTATGTATGAGCAGTGTGTTAATATTTCCGGGAACATACTTTTGTTGTAATATATATCAAATATTTAACGATCATGATCAACATTTAGTTAAATATAAATAATTATACTACACAAACAATTCAGAGTTGTCCATACGGCAAAACGAACGGCATTTATTGCAACTGATTTTGTTTAATCTTTCCCTTCAAAGTCATCAACGCACTGACAATTAGAGCACGGTGAAATCATTGTACCGTTGATTCAGCTACAGTGTACTTTAGCTAATTTCATTCAAATCTTTCTTGTCTGAAGTAACTGACGCAGAATAATATTGTTGACTCAAGAGTGAGATAAAACTCTTTGTAAGAATCTTTTACAAAGACCTTTTACAGTTGGTTTTAATCTATGGTTTTAACATGGCCCGCAGGCAGTCAGAAGTCTCTAGATATAAGGAGAAATTGAAAAAAGGTGAAGCGTTCACATAAATAAAATTAAAGGAAGTTAGCTTACATTGAGTCAAATGAATAGCTGAGACTAGGCCATGTCCGATTGAGTGGACAGTTGAAATTTATAGGAAATGAGATCCTCCTCAAGCTATGCATTGTTCTAAAAACTGCAAAGCAAAAGACTAAAGTTACATCATGGGAGATATTCTGGGCATGTTATTTGAGTGTAACATTGCCTTGGTGCTGGTGGTTCTTAAGGTTAATTAGTTAATTAGTGGTTAAAGTCAGCCTTTGGAGTCTGATTTCCAAACCTCATAGTGGGGAAATAGCTCAATCCTGTCAGTGGGTCCACACTACAATATGTCTGACAGATACATAGATATTCCAATACATTCCCCTTTTCTAATTTTTCCATTTTAGATCAACTAAACCCAGCTTTCAGGTTCAGATTCATAATAATTTACTTATCCCTGGGGATTTGTTTCTGTGTAAAGCTAGACTGACTGAAATAGTAAACAAGGAAATACAAAAATGCATCAAATATACATAACTACGAAGTAAACAGACTAGCAGTGTCTATGCTGTTAAAAATATAGATTTTTATGATTTGAGGATCACAGCTGTGGGTTAGCTCATTCTAGGTAAAGTGGTGCTACATTGCGTAGTCACATGGTTGTGAAAGAACAAACCAACAAACCTGGCTCTGTGGACACACACACACACACAACACACACACACACACACACACACACACACACACACACACACACACACACACACATCATTTGTGGTGGATTGTGGCTCTAACTTGAATCTGAAATATGGCAGTCAGACCAGTTCTCCTTTTCACAAGTTAAGTCAAGGGTATAATGAACTTTATTCAGGGTAAAGTCAAATCAGTTACGGAAGTCAAATATCATAGAGAATGCTTATGCCACCCTTCAAAAAGGTACAATAGTTAATGCTTGTTTTAAATTGGTATTCACATACATTTACTCAGATAAAAACTGTGAATTCAAATGAATACCAAGCTAGGTCAAAATATGTTTTCCTCAGCGGTTCATCATGGGGAACAGATGTTCATACAAAAGCAGATTCAAGTAAAGGTATGTCTATAAAGTTAATTCAGATGCCAGATACCATTCGTTCACAGTGACTCACTCCCTTGACAAATACTCAAAAGTAAATATTACTGTTTCAGGAAAAGCCGTCACTGTGTGTGTAAAAAGAAGGAGACAATGTACTTTGTTTAAACATATACAGTACATTAAGTCAATCCAAAATTGACTATTGTTAATGTCCATATCCAACTTTTCCCCCTGCATTTTGTTCAACACTGCATCTCCTCACAACTAAGAGCAAATTTCTTAAAACTGTAAAACAAAAACTCAGGGACAATTGAGTTTTTGTTGCATAACAATTAAAAACAAAGTGAATAATGAGTCATGAAAATATTTCCTTTTGGTTGCACAGAGCCTAAAATATTGTCAACCATTAACTTCTGATGAAGAACTTTGTACTATTTAACCAATTCATGATCCTTTCATGAGAACAACAGAATTTATGCAGCAATGATGATAATTATGTTACTCATTTTGAATAACCACATAACAACAAAGAGCATCACCATATCATTCATAATATTTATTTCAGTTTTTAACCTACATGCTCATCAAGCATTCGATAAAACCACTTGAAATATCCATTTCCTGTTTGTGAATGGGTAACTTTGTTTCTCTCTTACTGTGTCAGTGACTCGCTGACTTCTTCTGTCGCGTCCATCTTTGAACATGACCATCTTTCGACTTATTTCTTAAAAGGTGTGATACAAGTTTTATTACTACGACTGCAATTAAAGTATTTTGCAGAATCTTTTAGCCCCAAAAGCACCTGACCCGTCCTCACCACACGGAGAACCACGTGTGAAAAACGAAAAAGCGGGAGAAACAAACGGGTTTTTTCGCGTGACTCACCTTCTTGCGCTGGAACGTGTGCCTCTTGTCGTAGTCCTTCTTGTCCTCGTCCTCGTAGACCAGGACAAAGTCGATGCGCCGCACGCCGTCGTTGAAGAACAGCGAGTCGTGCTTCCCGTTGAAGTCGGCCTGCGGGGAGAAGCAAGGGGCGTTGGACAGCTCCACAACGCCGTACTCGTACAGCTCTTCCTCCATCAGCCCATACATGACGTCCGTCGAGGGGAGACGACGGGGATCTCTGAAGAGACCACGGTCCGACGACTGAGCTGATACTTATTGAGATGTGTCCCCTCTTTAGTGCCACGATAAGTGCCCGCTAAATACACACCACACAAGGGCTGAGCGAGTCAACAGAGCATCACAGCCGCTGCAATCTTTATGATGAATACAATGTTTGCCACTCTTGGTGGGGTGGATTGCAAAATGACAAAGGCTTATTTGGCTTTGGGGAGTGATGCCCTCACCTGCTCCGCCCGGGCCATGGACGCACCATCTCGTATGGTCTCATATGTAGGGAGGAACTCCTGCGGGTAAACTGAAAGAAGAAGAAGAGAAGATCCGTGTTTTTGGGATGATGAGGAACAAACAAACAATGTGCGCGAGCAAAAGAAACATGAATTAATATTGTTATTATAATAGTATTACCATTTTCTCATTTTGTCGTTTATGTTGTCTAAGGCAACGTATCGTGAAATCAGATACATGTTATAACAGGCATTCTGCTCAAGGTTGCCTATAGAAAGGCTGTTGACATCAGGGATCAAACCCACTACCTTTAGTAACTACCAAGCCACTATACTGTCCTAACCCCAATAAGCAATTTGTTATAATACACCCAAATGTCCCCAGTATAGCTGCTGGCCTACTTCTAGTCCTGTATGAAATGTACCTGAATTCACTCTAAGTCATTAAATAAAAGCGGCTTCTTAATGACTAAAAGTTCAAATTAGCAGTTGTAATTAAATGGGTGACATCTACCATAGAGCACACACTTTGTAAACATTACCGAACAAAGTAAAAAATTCCATACATTTTTGTATGTTCAGCCCTTAATCACAGTAACAGTAACTGTAAGAAATTCATACACCATATTTAACAAACCCTTGCCAAAGGGAAAGGAAATCTCAAGGGATGGTGAGGAGTGCAATGGGGGCCATAATGGGAAGACATAATGGTAGTATTACAAGATAAACCGTTGGACCTGCTTCTGACCAAACCTGGTTTTCACGTTAGACTGCCACAAACCTCAGTCTCTGTATTGCTGTTAGCATGAGCACCACAGCTGTGTCATTCACTAACTCAATAACATGGGGGAGGGCATTTTGCGGCGATTATGTGACTCATTTCCGTTCATCTTTTACCAACCAAAGCACGCGCGGGGGGGGGGGGGGGGGGGGGGGGGGGGGGGGGGGGGGGGGGGGGGGGGGGGGGGGGGGGGGGGGGGG
>JAOPJL010000078.1:16015882-16032160 GCA_027123545.1 Trisopterus esmarkii | reverse complement strand
TTTGCGCCTCCTGTCCCCCCCCTCCCCCCCCCCCCCAGGCTAAAAAAGCATGGACCAGTCCTCCCTTTTAGCTGTCAATCATGCCCTGTCTGGAAATGGTACTAGGAGTAAGTAGCGCAAAAGGGAGACATGGTGAGACATGGAACAGACCACTTCTCCCCCCAGGACAGAAATAAGGGGTGGCCATGTAAGTTTGGCAGGAGCGAAGGCTGTAACACCCAGAAAAGAGCAGAGAGAGAGAGTGGAGGAAATGTGGGGAGGTGACAGGGGTGGCACTGGTGATGGGTGGCAGTGAGGAGTTTGATGAGGGGAAAGAGGGAAAGATACTTTTCCAATTTGAATATAGACGTTCACTTTTCAAACTAGTAATCCTCTTCATCCACCACTTGTTTCAGTGTTCCTAATTAAAACCTTAACCATAAATCATGAACAATAAACAGTAAACACATCAGATTACATACACTTACATTATACATTACATTATAAGCAAACAAAAACTCAGCAAGCAATCCAACCAATAACATGCATTGCTGTTAAGGGTGTTAGAATATTGTGTCCATCCGTAGTCTGAGGAATCACTACTGCTAAATATTTGTCGCAATGCAATATAATAATTGCAATAATAATAGAGTCATGATATAAAATAGTTATAATTATCAACATAATCACTGGACTCCCAGGGTGGACCCCCAAGTGCTCATTTGCTCGGATAAAACCGTCAGCCATAAATGACCCATAAATTAACTTGGGCTAACTTCAATTTCATTAGCCTCGTAGCATAATTGTCATATTTTGGCCAAAATGTTGAATGTTCTCTACCTTGGCTGGGAAAAAAAACTTTTCAGTTGAAGCATTCATGCAACATTCTTTGTCCCATCCGTGCAAACAAAACTACTCTCCGACAAACCAATGTGTTTCCCGTCTGCATGGAACGTACCCTTTTGGTTGCTGCAGACTTGTTGTTGAAAAAAATAACAATGCACCGAAAACAAGACACAGAGCAGCTCTATCGTCTTGGTCAACAGAATCCATTGTATACTAGCAAATGGAATTTTGAAGTTTTCCCTGAAACATCCATCAAGCAAAAGGCAGTAATCAAGATGCTATTTTGTATTGCCGTCCTTTACTTGTGCTTTGTGATGGCTATACAAAGCCTTCAAAGCTATACAGAAGAAAAAAGTTCCCATTTGACATTAGTCAGCTGGCATAAGTGCTTTCATCCAAAGTGAAGAATATTCAGATACCACAACACATTTAAGAGCAGGTAGTAGTAGCCGTCATGATGCATACAGAGAGGCTGTAGTTATAATTTTTTTGCTAGACACGGTAACATAGGACAAAGAGAGAGACAGCGAGGGGATGAGAGAGGGATTGTTGTAAACAGCTGAAATAAAAAAAACATATATATTATAAGATTTTTAGCTTGTTTAATTATGCAGATATATTTGGTGTGTATTATGCATCACACACGCACACACACACACACACACACACATTTTTCACCATTTTGTCCTCAGTGTACCTGTCGTAACACCACACTCTTGCGGGGTTTCAGTGCTTATTGTTCAGCTAGCTTTTAGATGCCGAAGAGAAATGTCTCCTTCGAATGTACAAGGAGTTCCGAGCTCCACTTTGTCACTAAAGGCAGCAAGCATGAATATCATGCCCTTTGTAAGCTCCGTCGCCGCGACATAGACGTGAGCAGCGGGGGGCTCTGGAGGGGGACGCCACGGCGGAACGGCACAGGGATGATGCTAGCGCTGCGGGGCACTCTTCCTTGACATCATTTTTTTCCAGTCCAAAAACAACACCAGCGGATGAAAAAAACTAACCGCTGCCGAGCTGACCAACTGATTTCATGCAGTGAACATTCCTACTATTACAGTCTAGTCTAGAGTCTAGACTGCAGCGCAAACATTGACAAACTGATTCTTGGAGACTCTGTGGGAAAGGATTGACTTTAGGCACACGAGAGACAGCAGGAAATCGGTGCACAATTTCGCTTTTTTATATTTCTTATTAAGTTTGGGTAGTTGTACTTATCTTTTGAGCCTTATTTATATTTTTAGAAATCAGTACAACTTTGGGTACAACTTTTGAATTTGTCTTCAACTGAAAAGATGTTGACTTACTTAGAGGCACAATGTTAATGTCTTAACCCCCCCCACCTTTTGGACCCAAGAGTCCTCCTTTTTTAGGGTCATGATTCTGGTCACCCCAACACTCACACAGTTAACACAGCTAGACACGCATTGTACTGAACCGTGGATTGGGCTTTTCGCTTTGAGTGTGAATATGTGTTGAACATCCAGTATATTTCAAACTTTTCTGCGCCTCTCGCCAAAGGCTACGGTTATATTTTGCACGCCTGTCAATCATTCAGCCACCCTATCCTGGTTTCATGTGGCCATGTTAACCTGATAATGACTACTCAAACCCCCAATTGGATAACCACTGTCAACTGAGAGCTCTGCCTAAGAGGGTTTCCATGTGTAGGTAAACGTTCTGCTGTGCACCGGACAAAGTGAAAGGTTTGAATCCTTGACTTTTCCTCATACGAAGCCACTGCAGCAATAAATTTACAATTCAAAACGCAGGAGTTCAGAAGTTCCGCCCTGTCAGAGAGCGACTGAAGCTCAACCTCTGATCCATTTTTTACTGAAGTTCCTCTATATACTTCCACCATGTGCCATCGCCCTTATCTTAGTTATACAGTGAACACAGTAATAACACGTGTGGATGGTATCTCTCAAAGACCTGGAGATGCTGGGGGGAATCCTGCAGAGTAAGGTACCTGAGCTAAAGCCTGATTTTATTTTATCTGTATTATAACCCTTCCTCAGCAGTTTCGATGAGTCTATCCGCTTACTTCCTGACAATACTCCCTCTCCGATTGAAGCAGTCTTGATGAAGTCGATAGGATCGCAATTTATTTCAATGAGATTACTTTTTGAAAAAGTGTGTTGAAACTGCCAAGTGTGAAGGAAGGGTTAATGATAGGAGGGAATTCAATATGTGCCGGCTGGAGATTTGTATTTGTGGCTTTCAATTTTTAATGGAGTTTCTTGCTTATCCATTTATTACACTTTGAGAACTTTACCCGATTCTTCCAAGTTGTATTGAGTTTTAACTTCTTCCTCATTCACAGATTTTATGACATGGAAACAATATTATTTTGGTTATATATGTTTTTTGGGTGGGGGGAGGGGGGGGGGGATTGTTGTTTGATTTTAAATGCCCAATAACATCTCCATAAAAACCACTAAAACAAAACAAACAGAACAATCAAAGTGTCGTTAACAGCCTTTGTTAATGGGGTATATAAATAAATAAACGTGGGCTTGAATGCTTCATCACAATGGCTCCACTTTACCAAGATAAATGAGGTGCAATCCAGAATGGGGGAAGAAACAAAGACGCAGAGAGCAGGGAAAACGGAGCAAACCCAACCCAAAAAACAACAAACATGCAAACTGAGAAAGAAATACAGAAAAATAAAGGGAGCCATGAAACACAGACAGAGCAGGGGGAAAGTAAAGTAACAAAAAGTAAACGTACATTACCTCGGACACAGAAGACTTGACATCAAAGGACACATCGTTCGCCTCATAGCATATTTTGGCCAAATTGTGATGTCCAACCTAACTCTACTCTCCTAACGCTGCTGATTCACTGTGCCTCATTGGCTATATCCTAAGCCAATCAGAGTGCTTTCTACATTCCATAATCACTATCTTCCTGAGTCATCAAATAAGCATTTTTCACACTAAATACAAAATATGACTTAGGCAATTATGCTACGAGGCTAACGATACTACTATACAATACTATACTAAAACAACTGTACAAGTAAAGTCGGGGTGGGGCTCGGAGAGAAATGGAGATCTATGGGGCGGCGGAGGCAGGACGACGTCAGCGAGTGATAAAAGGACGGCGGGTATCTCTCAGCCCGGTGTCGTTTCGGCCCGGGCTCCATTCCAACATGTCTTGTCTCGCCAGCCATCGCTCGACGAACGCTGCATACACTGTCAGCATTGGCACGCGGCCAGCCAGGTGTGGTGGCTGTCAGGGAGCGAGCGATGGGGGCGTGAGAGAGAGAGCTTGAAGGGGGGAGAAAGGGGGACAGGAAGGAGAGATGGAGGGAAAGAGAGGGAAGGAGGGAGACGTACAGATAGAAAGGGAGGAGGTTGGAATAAAGAGGACAGAAAGAGAGGGAAGGAGGGAGACGTATAGATAGAAAGGGAGGGGGGGGGATAAAGAGGACAGAAAGAGAGGGAAGGAGGGAGAAAAATTGACAGAGGGAGACGGATAATGAGAGAGACAGCAAAAGGGAGAGAGAGAGGGGAGATAACAAACAACAGTAACTGGAAGAGATAACTTAAACAAAGGGTGAATGTTTGAAAAAACAAAAATCCTCTGCTGTAAACATCAACAACGGAGGATAAGGAAGAGGTTACGAAGAGAGCTAAGAACGCATGACGAAAGAGACGCCGCAGAATGCAATTAGTAAAAAATGTCTGCCTGCGTGCGCAGCGGTGAGTGGATAGTCAGAGCGACGGAGGGTTTGCTGAGCGGAGCAGAGACCATCGGTAAGGAGTCCGCCTGAAAGTAGTGGCTGATCTGAGCCCAGGCTGACGAGAACTCGTGAGAACTTGTTCACAGACTCGGAGGCATTGTTGCTGAATGTTGTGTTTTTACGTCGTCATCGTTAAGAATGGTCTCCCGTCCGCAAGAAGACACAGTTCGGGGAAAAACTAAAAAATGTGTGGTCATGTGAATTTTTTTTTAAAGTGACATCATGACCTCAATTTGTTTGTCCCAGTTGTTTTTTTGTGTTGATTCACAAACAGTATTACCATTGTCACCTGCTGGCCTGGCGTGCATATTTGAGCATTTTCAATCAGTTTTGCTTGTGGGATGTTAGACACAGGTCTTTATTACTGATTATGTTCACCTGTGTTATTGCAGTTACCCAGTTAGCCTTGTTGTCAGCTACTTTCGTTTCGGTTTTCTTTTTCTGGTCCAATTAATATTCTGTCTCCTTTTGTTCTTGTTATTTTCCCTGCAATTGGGTTCACCGTTTGCACTAACCAGACCCACACATGAAAATACAGAACAGCAATGTACACTATGTCAAACTTTAAGGGAAGCCATCAATTCTGTCTAAATTATTTTGAAGTGTCTAAAGAATAAATCCCATCCCACTATTTTTCATCCCTCTCTAAATCGATTTTGCTTGTGGAGAAAAAGTTGAGGAATCCCATTTGAGCAGAAAGTGATGAGTATGGCAAAGTTAAAGTGCAGCTTTCCGAATTAGGGATAGTCCAGCGGCCGGATGGTTTACTCTAATGGTTATGGTGTTTGACTCCCGGACCTAGCTGCAATGTCTGCAGGGTGCACCATCACATAGATATCGCTGAGCGAGGTGCCTTAAGAGCTGGGAAATGGGTTCAGTGATGGGTAGCACACTTTCTGACTATATGGTTATGGATTGATTCATTTTGCCTTGTGCATTTTGATCTGGGAGCGACTGGTCTGTGGGATTTGGCTAGGAGATGAGAAAATGGAATGGATGAGTGTTATGAGCTGTGTGCTGAAAATGTCCCCGTTCAAGTGTGTGTATCAAAGACCAATTATTGTTAACCAAGTTAATGTTTTTTCCTCATCAAAGAGTACAAATCTGGAACTGATTTGGTTCACTTCTTTAATTGGACGCAATATAAGATTGGTGTGGGTCACTCTAGTTATCAAAGTAAAGCACACGTTAGTGTAAAAGTGTAACTCAACTGAGGATAACAAGTCCAGGAACACTTATTTTGAAAGGAGTGGCTATAGTAATGAACTGGCTGTGAGTGCAAAACATCCACATCCTGGCTCATCTCAGGCCAAAAAAAAACGTTCCTTGTGCTCTTATTTCTCCTCCAGACTCTTCTCTGAAAAAAAATCTTCTCTGACGTCATATCTGGACCGTCCCTCAAGAGATATGGCTCATTCCCCCCGGGCTTAGACGATACCCTCTGTGGGATGGTTTGGGTGTGAAGGAGTTGGGGAGGATCAAAAGTGGAGTAGATGAAAAGGTGAAATGGATGGCAAGCCAGGGCCCAGGGCATATATAAATCACCACTAAGTTACATCACAGAGCAGTGCAACTTCTAGCTTGTCACAGGGCCGTAGTCAGGGTTTCTAGGTCTCACGAAAAAATATGCATGGGGCCCCTGAAGGAACTTAATATTTTGCTGTAAAGTATATCATATAAATATACCAGGCGTTGATGAGGGTATGTTAACTATTGGATTTTTATTTGCCTCAAAAGTAGTCTCAGCATCTACATATTATATTGTATCAGTTTTAGTCCCTCCTGTATGTGCATCTGACATCAGTAAGAAATATCAACTGAAAAATAAGCAGTCCGTATCATGATTTCAAAAGGAATCCCAACTCGGATGCATCGCAAAATGGCTTTCATGTCTCGTGATGATGTGACGCAAGGGACGCAGTAAAAAAAAAAACAAGATTCAAAGTCCCTTTCAGCTACGCACATCATGACATAACACCGAAAACATTCCTTGGCTTGGGGCCTCCTCCTCATAAGTGCTCCATACGCTGCTAGCTTACTTCGGTCCCTTTTCGAACCGTAGTCCCCGTGTTGCACCAGGATTGGTACTTTGCGTCTACAGAGTGCAATGTATCCCTGGCTGTGTGCTGGGGTGAGGGGAAGTGGTGGTGGGGTTTACGGTTCCGTCAGACAGCATGTCTTTTCACTTGATATGCATTAGATTTTCCCAACTCTTTCTGCCAGTTATCTGATCCTGACTCGATTTGGCACCGGGGGGAAATTGAGTGCTCTGGCCAGGAGGAAAGAGACAGCGAGAGGGACTGAAGTTTTTCTTTCTTTCTTTTTTGGGTTAAGGGGGTGGCGGGGATGTTGGGAGGCAGAAGCTGCTTTTTTTGTAATGTGTTACAGTATTCGGTGGACGGTCTCCCTGGAGCTCAGAGGTCTGGCGTTAAAGTGATATAGAGTATAGAGTGAGGCAGGCTGTCGCTGCGATTCAAGGATGACTCTACTCCAGCTCGCCTTAATGTAACCCCGCTTCCAATTCAGAACTCAGAAGAACTGTCCGAGGCATGAAACTCAATCTGCTCGTGACTCGGAGAGGAGCCATGACTGTCAGACCTTGTCGACCTCGCAATCCAAATTGCTGTTGGTTGTTTTATTTTTGTTTTTTCCTCCAGGAGGAAACCTTGTACCTCCAGTGGGTCAGCCCTTTGTATTCTCTGCCGAAACATTCTATACTTTTTTCCCTCTATTTACTGCAGACTAAGGTCTTCAAGGTTGACAACGTAACGCTGTATTGGAGGCAAAAGCCGCTGTTGGAAGCATTCCGATGAGTGGTTCCCCATTCCGGAAAAGTTAAGGAAACCCTTCAGAAGGTTTGCAGGATTGTTCAGAGGTTTTAATTTCTGATATTTAATAAAACATCCCCGTCAATGAACTGAATTAAGTTAAATGTGCGACACTGCACTCAAAATTACTTGCATTTTCTATTCTCTGACAACAAATGATTAAAAAAAACAAAAAAAAAAACAACTGTTGCACAGTTTGTCAATATTAACACGACAACTGCCACCAGCTTTCTATCACAATTCCCCGTCAGAGATGAGAAATGGTTTCAATCTGTCTCCCCTTTCCAGACACATACGTACAACCAGCTGGGGGGTGGGAGGTGAACAATCAAAGCCATCCAAGACTAAGAAAAACGGACTTGACACTTTCTACACTTCTTCATGACGCAGACTTCAAAATGTACCCTGCTGCCACTCTGTGTTTCTAAAATTGAACCACCAAAGTGTTCTTGATATGTGATATGTTGTGATATGATATGCTAGATGTGTGTACAGGTTACGAGAAAATATAGCTTTATCTAATCAATACTCAAACAATCTTGCTAGCTGTTTAGAATTGAATGACATATCACAGTGATGATTATGATGAAGGTCATAGCTTACAAGTAAGATGTTGATTATGAATGTTCATTGAAAACAATGGTCCTCTGTAGAGCCGTCTGTCCACTCTGGGCTACTGTAGAAACATATGGTAGGCTCCTTGGAAGAGGACGCACTATAAAGGGCTCATTCTAAGGTAGAAAAAAAACATTCATATCAAAGAGGGGCTCATGGACATATATCATTATCAATTTGGGGGCTCTTACCCTACAGGAAGTGACTCACAAAGCATTGTCAAATGCGCCATTAAAACAAGGTGGATATAAATACTGCAGAAAAATTCAACCAAATAAATTGGAAGGAGAAAGGAACTCAGACCTATAAACCAGGGGGCACTTTGGGATTGCTTTGTGAAAATCTCAAGCCTCTCTGCAAAAAAGGGAGGGCTTGCCATTACCCTAAGCCGCGGATCTCCCCCCCTCCCCTCCATAAAGGCTAGAGCCCCTGAAATTGATTATGATACATGTCCTTGAGGCCCTCTTACTCACTTTGAAGTGTTCCAGAGCACTAGGTCACCTCATAATGAATAATGATCACTTCCTGTAGGAGTAGAGCCTTCATGACATGATTCATATAAATGAGAGAAGACTTCTCTACCTCACTCTCAAGTCGTTTCTTCTTCTATGTTCTTAATTGATGCATTCATGCTTTGAAAACCTTTTTAAAGCAATATTAGTTTTGTCAGATTATCTTGTTAAACATACCTGTGTATAATGAACCTTTCAGCATGGACACACAAAAACACGCCCTTCGTCTGTCCTGAAGAAGAATAAGAAATACATCAGCCTTGGGTCATATGGAAATGGTAAATGGACGGAGTTTATAAAGCATTTTTCAATATCATTGTGAGAAGGTGAGCATCTCTTCTCACGGTCTCTCCCCTCACATCAGATTTAATGCGGTATTTGGACTTCCGGTGCACTAGGGGGCAGAAGGTAAATCCAGCCTTGGCCAGGGAAGTTCCCCTTGTTGTTGGTATGGCCCAATCAGTCCACCTGGGATTGGCCTATTTAAGGGGAGTCTCATTTTGGGGCTGAAGGTAGTGCTGGCTTGATGGGAGGCCAGTACGAGAGAGGTATGGTTAGGTATGGTTAGGTAACGCTTGCTGATTGATCAGTCATTTTCTTTTCTTTTGGAACGTTGCTTTATTTTTTGTGGATGTTTTGGAAGAAAATAAAACTTCACTTTTTTTGTCCTGAGACAATTGCCCTAATTTTTGCCCACACTCTCTGAATCTGGTTGGCCTTATCCCAGATACGTGGGGTGACCACGCTGGTCCCTCACAATCATTCATACACACATTCAAACATATCAACCGTGCAAGACGCCAGCCAGCGCGTCTGAAGCACTTAGGGTTAGGTGTCTTGCTGGGACACCTCGATAGTCAGCTAGGAGGAGCCAGGGTTCGAACTAGCAAATCTTCGAGTTATTAGTTACTGAGCCACATGCTGCTAAAATCATTTTGTATGTTTTTATGAAAATGATTATCAGTTGCTTGACACATTGCTATAAAAATACTAAACACATTGCTGGTGTCAAGGAAGTAAGTAAAGCTTTATTTATATAGCACCTGTCCTACAGGGATTGCAATTAAAAAGTTCTTTACATAGCATCAGAAACAAAGTTTCAAAGAAGTTTGTGCATTTTAAGGACATCTAAACCTACTGATCTGATAGGCCTAGTTTTCCTGGATAACACTCAAAACTGTTTTGGAGTTAATATGTAAAATTATTAACAGTTAAAAACAATCAGTAAGCGCAATACCGTAATTTCCCCCATATAGGCTGCATCGTGGATTAACTGCAAGCCTTACCTAACTGCAAAACACAGAATTGTGCATAAGCCACACCCATATATAGTTTAAAAGTAAAGTTTAAAATGGGCTAATTAGGTAATATATAGGCATATAAAACCCTTCAGCCAAGTGGTCACTGCAAATCGATGTTTAACTTTAACTTGCTTTTCCCCACTAATGTTAAGACCGACTAGGCCTACTGCACGCACACGGAGAACGGTGAGAGTACAAACGCGCGTAGCAGCCACAGGACAGGTCTTTCTGAGTGAGTGTCGCTGTTTAACACCTGACAATGAGCTTGTTTACCATAAGACCACCATGTGAATCTGGAAAAAAGTAATGAAGGCAGCGAGGATGCAGGGAGTTCAGCAAGGCTACAGTTGAAGATCAAGGTAAATCTGTGCCGATTTATTTTAAACGTCAGCATTAGAGGAATTGACGTGTTCCCCTATGGACAAATTTAGACTGCTTTGCTTTTTGCCACCTGTCTGTGTGTGGGCTTTGCGCACTGTCAAGGGAAAGAGGCGGTGGTTGAAAAAAAACATTAATCAAATTAAGTATAATTTCATTAATTTAGAAGACAGTTTTGTTCATTTTCGAATTGTAAAATAAATACAATAATTCTTTGAAGCTAAAGTTTTTGAAATGATTGGAAGCGAGTCGAGCTGACCTTGCGTGCTGTACCGTATATGTACTGTACTGTATATTAGTGAAACTCAACACTGCCAATGTGGCAGTTCCATGCGCAACAGGGATTTCTAAAGGTTACTGTACAGTGGCGGCGGCTAGCGTCAGGAGCTGAACCATCACTACGTTAGAGCTAAGACGGTTCTACGAGCGCTTCAGACCAACCTTACCAACGAACGACGTACGACAGAGATTCGTGGCATAGAACGTTTTGGGAAACACGCAAGTTAAGGTAGAACTTAAAGTAGAGTTTTTTTACTAGAGGTAAAAAAAAATTAAAACATAATTAAATGAGAACAGATTTTGAGAAATAGTTTTCCCATGTATTGGCCGCATCCATGCATAAGCCGCACATCTTACGGAATTTGGGAAAACTTGTGTACAAACCGCAGCTTATAGTCGGGGAAATTACGGTAGGCCTATATGGATTAAAAACAAGAAAAAAAATCGGATCAATTAATAACATAAAACAGCAATGGTAAAATCCATGCAACATGTAAGTGCAGTGCATTTAGAGGGTATTATTGCCTCATCTCAATGAAACGCATGAATAAAAAGATATGTTTTAAGCTGCCTTTTGCAAATATCTACGGAGTTGGCTTCTCTGATGTTTTTGGGCAGTGTGGTCCATAGTTTTGGGGCGTAGTTAACGAAGGCTGCATCACCTATTTTCTCCTGATTGTTTCCAGGAGCCTCCAAGGAAGGGAAGCTAGGGGGAGCTGTACCAGCGGCCCCTCAGATGGATCGTCTGGGTCCTATTGACAAAGGTCCTGTATTGTGGATTAGTTTGGGGATCACGTCGCTCTCTTGCCCTCTTCCACTCTGCCCTTCCTTCCATTCTTTCTATCTTTTTTTCTCGCTCTTCTTTCAAGGAACTTCTGGGCTGATGGATGACCGAAAAGGAGGAGGTCTGACAGCCCTGCCACTCCTCCATCTGCCACCCTGGAGAGGGGGGAGATACAGGGGGAGACGAGGGGGAGATAGAGGTGAAGGGAGAGATGGAGAGATTCAAGATTGAAAATTTTTTGAGTGTAAAGGAGCGAGTGAAATAGTTACTTGCATACTTCCTTTGACTGCAGCCCCATGGATACAAGAGACAACATTTCAAAGAATTTAAATTAGAAAAATATGGATATACAGATATTATCGGTCAACGATGGACAGGGAGAAAGACAGAGTTGGACAGGGATAGAGAGAGAGGGAGGGGTGGAGAGGCAGAGGGAGGGATAGGGAGAGGTAGGTGTATACAAATGTTGTGCAGTTGAGTTAAATGAGAGGCAGACAGCATATGAGAACGAGAGCGATGGGGATAGAGCTATGGAGAGGGTCAGAGAGGGGAAACAATTATTTTGAAAGGGGTTGTTGTGGTTTTATTTCCAGCTGTTTCTTGTTAGTGTGTATGTACCAAGTGGATTAAAACCCTAATTCAACAAACCACATACGGACTTGCTAGCATACCTCCGCGTAGTTGAATGAATGTCAACGCGGACACAATATTTCTGATTCTGAACTTTATGTATAAAAATATATAGAAAAACAACCAGCAAACCTCGCACAGCGTGGATGCATTTGGATCAACGCTCAATGCTAACTTTAATGAACATACCTGTCGTTACGCTAATTACGCTAACGCTCACTTAATACCCGGTGATCTGCCACCTAGAGGGATAAATCTCGTAGACAATAACGTTGTTTATCGGGCTCCAGTCTTATGTGGAAGGAAAGTAAAAGAAGGCTTACTAAACAGTTTCAATGTTCCCTCTTCAACTGTGGTGGAACGGTGGCGGTGCCTCCACTCTGGGGATGGTTTGGAGGATTATTTTCACAAAACCATTGTTTGGTAGAAAGCAACATAATTGTGTTGTGTGGAGAGGTTAAAGAGCCTGAGAAAAGCGACAGAGCAAAACAAGCTTCTTCTGGTGACCTCTGTCTTCCTTGATGGCGGATAAGAGGGTCAACTGCACTCGTACAAGCCTGTAATCAGAATCCATCACACACTCCCGCTTAATTACAAGGCACCCCGTGGTGTTTTTTTTTGGTGCGACGCCATTTTGTCCTCCGAAGATCGGGATGAACTTTCGATGGTGTGTGGGAGTGTTTTTATGTTTTTCTGTGAGGGGGGTTGTGTGTATGTGTGTGTGTGCGTGTTTGAGTGGGGCTGTTTGTGCATATGTGTTTCGGCGGCTTTGTCCTTGTCCTTCTATCAGATGCTATTTTTCTAAACTTTTTATGTAAGTATGTGTGTAATCTTTCTTTTGTCACATATACAATATACAAAGCCTAATGCTGATAAGCATGAACGCCTACCTATAGAGGGGGACTCAAATTATTGATTAATATTATGCAAACGTTATTAGTTCATAATAACGGTATAATGCAGTTGTTAATTAAAATGTTCAAAACATAAATTAGCATAGAGAGAGGGCTGGAGTGAGAGAGGGCTGGAATGAGAGAGGGCGAGAGAGAGAAAGAAGTCTGAGCACTTGATTGAGTGTTTATTCGTTAATGGACTGCATTGGATTTGTGTTCATTAGCTTTAGTTAATGAGAAAGCCCCGCTGTTTTTCCTTGTGTTTTGTACATTTTTGTAAATGTATGCATGGGTGTGTGTGTATGTGTGTGTGTGGTTGCATTTTTATACGAGTATGTGTGTTTGTATTAATGTGTCAATATTGTATACAGAGTTTCGTCTCTGTATCAATATGTTTGTTTGCATGTTTGTACTTGTTTGTGTGTGGGTTTGTATTAATGTGCGTGTCAATATTGTATACTGACTTTCGTCTCTGCATCAGTGTATGTGCGTGTGTGTGCAGATGGGCGCACACACACACACAGTAAAAATCAATTGAGAGATTTATGCACATCTCTAAGTGTGCACATCTGCATCCATTTGCCCTGCTCTCCACCCCTTGTTATTCGCCATAAACAGCGAGCGCCATTCAAAAGGTTGTTTATCCGCCCCGGCATGCATTATTCAACCCAATTGCCATTAGTGGTGGCCCACGCCCGCTTCCCAACAATGCAAAACATATGCAAGGGGGGGACCTGAAAGCCCAACCGTAATCTCTCTCTCACCCTCAGGTGCCTAACATACAAATCTGAAGAATGAGACGGAGGAAATAAATGCTAAAATACCGAACGGGCTGAATTGGAAAAGTGGCACGAAAGGTTAATCTGTTGTTTGCATGCGGTGTCGCAGCCCCCCAAGTCGCCCGAGTCTTGCCAAACACGCTGAAAGCTCGTTACGGAGAAAATAACCATGTTTGTCGGCCGTAAAAGAAAACACTGTTGCTCGAACAAAAAAACCATAACGGGGGCGATTCAAATTAAAATGTAATTGAAACGCTGTCGCCAATGACAATTTCAAGCTGTGAGTGCACCTGATTCGCTGCAACAGCGGAAATAAAAGTAACTACTTAATGTCTTCCTTTCTGCCATTATATCCTCGGACCCGAAGACGACACAGAAATTAGCGTTCAACCTTGTTTTGCCGTGATTGGCAACAGGAGTACGACACAGTGCTGTGTTATTTAGTCGCACGAGTAAAGACCACGTTGACATACGCAAGGGAACATGTTGCTTAGTCTTCAGGTTGTTTTGGGTGATAAATGTGTTAGTGAGTGTCGGGATTCGCCACACTTCTCTCCATACTCTCTCTCCGTCTCTTTATTTAATTGGATAGGATTTTTCACCATTAATGTCAGCCTTGGAATTTGTATTTCTGTGATTGTTAGGGAAATTAATTCAAGACAAAATATGAGCTGAGGGGAACTATTCAAATGTCATGTAGAAGGTGGTTGATACTTTTATTATAAGTCTATGATTAATAAATTATTTAGGGACACATACGGTAGATCCAAATGTATACTTTTTCCGGTGAAATCTCCTTTCAAAAATCTTGATAAAACCGAGTTGAATCAGAAAACCCAAAACAAACACACTCTTGCACAAACCCCACCGGTGACTCTTTGTCTTTGCCGTCGTCGCTCTAAAAGCTGCGTCGTCTCTGTGGTTTTCGAGGTTGTTTGAGCGGTCCGCGCGGAGCGCGATGTGAACAGACTGTACGGCTAATCGGCTTCAGCCGAACGCGCCGAGGAAGACCTATCGCCCGTTACTCCATTCCTCTCTGTTCTCCAACGGCGCCAAATACCTTCGGTCAGTGCGTTGGCATCGGTACAACCAAGCTGTCGCACTCCGGAATAAGCAGAAAGTATCTTAAAAAGACAATGTTTGGTTTTTAAATACATTATTCATCCGTAGTGACGCGGGACATTTCATGGGGGGTTTCAGCTGTGAACTAATCCCCTATTGGGTTGCGAGTGGATGTCATGAGTGATAGAGATGCCTCTCGTCTCTCCCGCTGATGTGTTCACCTGACAGCGTAGACGCAGAGGTGTCAGGAGGCGTGCGTCAAACGTGTCAGACTCAATGTTTGTCGGGGTTGAGTGACACGTGACGTCTGTCACACTTTTAGAGTGTGAATGGTTTCAGAGTCACAGCTTGTCAGAGATCAGCATCGCTCCGATACAGTCTGGAATTTCACTGCGTTGAAACATAGGCGCCCGCCGAGGTAAGACTTAACATAAACCTGCTTTATTTGAAAATAGCACGACAATGACAATTTCATTACTCACAGTGTATACACTGTTGAATATCGTACAGCAAGCCGAGCTGTTCCCAGAGGACCCAAGATGTCTGCCAGATAGAGCCAAGATGGAGTGGCCCTTTTGTTCTCCACAATGGGGCCCTCCACTTCATCAGGCCCTTTAAGACGCTGTGGCCCCTCCAGGAACGTCTGGAGCAGGGCGAGGGGATGAGGGGGAAGAGGGGAGGAAGAATTCAAACAAACATTCAAACGTGTTTCTTTCCTAAGACTTCGGTAATCTTGTTGTCAGTCTTATCAAGTAAGAATAATACGTTTTCTGTTTTTGAAATGTTTGTATTTGTTTTTTCTTGTCGCTTATTCTTTTTTTTTTTTTTATCTAAATCTTGATGTACAAAATGGTATAATGGCTTCCCATTGCATGCGGAGGCGTGTCCTGACTTGTAAGGCATGGGCCCCTGGGGGCCACAGAGCACAACACTGAAAACACATTGTTCTGTTAAAACACAACAGCTTGAATGTGTTGTTACAGACCAAGGTGTACCAAAGAACGCCTTTCCTTTCTAGATTTTGACATCCATTCATACATTGACTCCCCTAACAACCACTCCAGGCAGAGGTCCAGAGATCAATTTCAGAAGACAAACACGCCTTCTCCACACATTCTCAAGCAAGAACAATGACTGTGATCGTTTGTTCCAACCCCTCTAAAGAATCTTCTTTGAGTCTGTCAGAGACTGTGATGTTAATTGACGCTAAATTGGTCAATTACGTTTTCAATTAAAGCTTGTCATTTTTGTTAAGAGCAGTGGGTTCCGTCTTCTTCCTCTTCGTAGTCGGGAGGGTAAATACGGGCTGAAGTCAGACTCTAGATAGATGCATAGATAGATAGATACATACATACTTTATTCATCCACTTGAGGAAATTCAGGTATCCTGTAGCTCACAAAGTCAGTCAACAGACTGTACAATTGACAAACAACAAAATAGACAAATGCTTAAACTCAATCAAATAAGTCAATAGAAAGTGAGAAATATTGCACACAATTGAAACTGCAGATAAAAAAGAGCCAGAGGTAGATATAAATAAGTATTACGCAATTGCATATTGCCGTGTGTGTGTGTGTGTGTGTGTGTGTGTGTGTGTGTGTGTGTGTGTGTGTGTGAGAGAGTGTGTGTGTGTGTGTGTG